>CM063713.1:4266038-4866038 GCA_032441835.1 Slavum lentiscoides
TTATCGTAATCGAATATTATTCTACAATTTCCAGAGAAATAATTATTATCGAAATATCATATTGTAACATAACTGGTTTTGAATATTGATATTTTTACACGCGCGATACGGTCGCTATGGAAAAGGTTCTTTTTTTTCTCGCGAGTTATAAACAACAATTTAAATAATTTGTTCTAGAACTCGTAACAAATAATATTTTATTATTATTATTATTATTATAACTAGTGTAAAAAACTTTACGCAAATATTTATCATACCGAGTTTGAATTATTAAAATATTTTTGCGAAATCAATAAATCGATTCCCCGGCTATATAATATTACATCGTCGCAAAGTATATATTTCTCGTTTAAAACCGAACGCGAATCGTCGAGAAATTCCGATCGTTTTTCCCTTCCATACACGCACACACATACGAAAACAATTATTATTACTTTTCATTAAAATTATTATAAAATAATAATTATTTTAATAACGCGTTCCCCGGGGGCGTTTTTTTAGGACTTCCAACCTCGTATATATATACACGTAATGATATTGAAATTCTTTTTAATGCAAGTATATATTTATATAATACTTTTCAAAGCCCCCGAGGACTTCCGAATATAAGAATCGAACCGGAGCTCGTTATATAAAACGTTTTTAAACGATAGCGCGTGTAACAATGGAAATGCGACGACGACGGTATATTACTGGCAAGAGATTTTTTTTTTCCTTTCGTCCTTTTATAAAACAAAAATATATATCTTAATTTAAAAAAAATAAACGTTTATATTATATATATATATAGGACACGTGATCAGTTTTTGTCAAAACAATATAGTATAATTGCAGCAATGTATACACTATATAATCTTGCGCGTGTCAAAATGTAGCGTGTGAGATAATCGAATCGACGGACGACAAACGTTAAGTGAGCTGCTCCTGCAGCTCAGGCTGCGGCAGGAAAACGATCGTTGTGCTAAAGTGGAGGAGGGGGGCGATGGAAGTAACATTTATTATTCACAAGCCATGAATTTTCAATTATGTCGTCAGTACAGTACAAGGAAAAGTTTATTTTCAGGTCTGCAAAAAAAAAAAACAAAAGCAAAAGCAAAAACTCTGATAAAGAAGTCGAGGAGGGAAGGACGATGAAATCATTTTATTATTTCCAGTACTAACTGAATGAATAATGCCCGGTCGGGGTATAAAAATGTTTTCTTCGTATTCGGAAAGAAACTTTCGCGGCCGTGTTATCCTTCGAAAACAGGAACGTATTTATATGTTATATTATATATTATATACAAACATAAATTTTAACGTAGATATTGTATGTATACGGTGCAAAGACAATTATGTGTTTACTATAATATTATCCTATGCCCGGTTTTCCGTGTTGACATTATTTTATGTTGCGGATAAGACAGATCGGTAGAGAGCCCTGAGGAGGGGAGGGGTTGGAGGAAAGGAACATTTTAAACTTATATTAGAGGACACTGCATCGATCAGTGGCGACTGCGCAAAAAAATAGTTGTCGACGATGGTTTCGATTTATCGTTGTATGCTTCGATTTTCTGACGTCCGGTTTACTGAATAACATAGATTTATTTGAAAAATATTTAAATTTAAACAAACTTAAAATAAATGTTTTAGAAATATACTTTTAATTATTTAATAGTAAGTTTTATTCGTCGAAATTAAAAAAAAACATTACATTTACAAAATGGCTGTTTTGATAATTAAAAATATATTAATTATATAGCACAGAAGTATAATAATTATTTGCAAAAAAAAAAATCTGAGAGTTGTTGAATCGAACCAAAGTTATTGCATTTGTTAGATATCCGTTGGATACTTGTATAATATTATGTGTCCGCCGTGCACAATACGGACTGGAGTATAAAGTGTGATAATAAATAATGAATGTCGACGGTTGTTGTAATGGAATTCGATGGATAGAATAATTTGTACTATTTATTTTTTATTTGAAATTACGCGTTTTCGTTATCTTCTATCGTTTTTCTTTCGCGATTACCATCCAAGGAAATTAATATAAAAACAAGTAAATCTATTGTTTTTCAAAATACAATTAATTAAAAAATATCATTGTACTTTATTATTGCGAAATATTATATAAATGACGTATTTTTTATAGTCTGTTATATCCCTTCAAGTACCAGAGATCCTAAATAATAAAATATCTACTTTGATTAGAATTTCATCGATATCCCTACGCAAAAATATGAAAAAAAAAAATACATATTTAAAATTTTTAACTCGTATCTGTTTGATATTTAAATTGGTCGTGTAGAATGAAAACGCGTGAGTCATATTGTAATTTTTGTTTTATAACAAATTAGCGAAATACAGCGAGTAAAATTATATTCTAAAAAAAAGCGACATAATAGAAACTACCTCTCAAGGTATACATTTAAAAATTTTATATTAACGTTTTTTAAAATCAAATAATACATATGTATTCCAGAGTGTAACAAGTATTTTCACAAAACGTTCGATTTTATTTAAATATTAATTATTAAATCATGATTATGAAGTTTTAATAACTAACTACAAATACATATATTTTATTAAGTAGATTTTTAGATTTTGTACAGTAAATATAGTGTTTTTGATACTAATGTAAAACGCACATAAAAAAAAAAAAATAATAATAATAATTATGATGATGATACACCTCAAAATAAAATTCTCGACGTATTCAAGAATATGCCTACGGGACATTTGTGTGATTTATTTTATGCTCCGTTTGTAATTTTTTGTTGATATTCTATTTTTTAACGGTTTCTCGATAAAAAGCTTTCATGAGTATTTTAATAAAATCATATTATAGGATTTCATACATAACATATATATAACAATTATTATACGATGATCATCGGGTAAAAGTTTTGGATTATGGCTTCCCAAATTTCGATAACTAATCAAAAATTTAAATCGCCTATTGATGCGGTTATTAACGGTCCAGTCTGCAGAGGGATCGGAACTAATTAAAACCGGAATGTTTGTCTGCATGGGTTCGTAAATGATTAAATCTAAGCACGTTAATCAATGCAGAGTGGGTTTCGGATTTATATGCGTATTCGCATATTTTCTGGTCAGTCGTATCGTAATTTTTGCTTAGGTCAAGCCATAATATATAAAATTTGTACATATATATACAAAATATTTATACATATGTATATGTAAATATATACAAAAGCCAAAGAGTATTATGTAAAATAATGAAAAACATAAGAGTTGTTGTATAAAATTTGATTATTTACTATCGGTTTCGATAAAAAGTCATATATAATCAGTTATTAAGAGAAATAGAAAATTTCTATTATAAAATTTATAAAATTTTTCTTTTTTCTTTTTGCTTAATGCCTGATGATGACTTTCCCGTAAGTAAATAAACGAATTAATACAACAACTCTTATATTTCGATTTGTTGACAACATTTTTTTCTACGAATTACCTGTATAAAAGTGAAAATATTATTGGAATACAACAAAACAATTTTACAACACAATAAATCAACAAAGTTTTTTGTAGTACATACGTATGATGGGATTTTTCTAGTTTTTTTTTTTTTGGAATAAACAGACCATTCTAGGTCATCTGGAAAATTCACATTTCCAGACCGTCCGTAAAATATTAAGCTACGGCTTCACCCTTATAAATAATATTAAATCTACATATAATATTACTAAATAATTAAACTACACAATTCAATAAATTTAATTGGAATTCATTCTATATACGTTATTTTTCGTTCTATTCCAGAGTTTGAAAACATTTAATTACCTATATATATATATATATATATATATATACACGTTAATATATTATACTCGGAGAGCGCGTTCATTGACTCTGTCGGTGGCCCGGGAGTTTATAACGTTTACTCGAGTTCACTTATATAATTTTCATTATATTGCATTCCATTGTACGCGCAGTACGCGCCGCCGAATCGTGTTTAAATCCCTCGCAAGTCGTTACGTTCAGAGAGGAAAATCAGTAATAACAATAATTAGTCTGGGAACGTAAATATTATTATTATTATTGTTTTATTATTATTATTATTATTATTAGTCGTAACCGTAGCGTTATAACATGTAATAATAATAATATAATACGAGTACACGTCGTATACTACGTATATAAAATACACCAATAATAGACCGCGGCATAAAAGTTCTTTGTCATTTAACCTTTAAAAAAAAAAAAACTTTGCCACAATAATCGCATTGTTAAAATGTACAAAACATGTGTATGGGAGACTAAATAAAAATACTTGCCATTTTGTTTTCGTATGCGCGGACAGCAGCCGCCACGGAGCGGAGGGAAAAGTTTTTACATAATTTAAGGCGAGGGACGCACAAAGTAACGGGAACCCGAGAGACCGTGACGTTTGAATTATGCTCAGGGACACCCACCCGGACAATAATAATAATAATTCGCAAAAAAAGCAAAAAAAAGCGAAAAAATACAATATCCGCGTTGTTCTCGTTACACACAGCTGGATTTTGTTTTTATCATAAAAATACTGTCAACTTACGAGAGAAACCGAGCGAGATAAATATGTTATCAAAATTATGGGCTATACGACCACGTCGTAACTCGTGAATGTAACGTGTGTATGCGAAATACGATTCGTGCGTAGGAAAAAAATCCGCACTCCACACACGGATGAATATTAAGAACTATAGTTTGCAAAAAAAAAAATGTTAAGGACGCGAATGTATAACCATAGAGATACACTATCCGTATATGTCGTTGGTGGTAGAGATTGTGTTTGAAAATAATTTAATCGTATAGTTAAAAAAAAAAAAAAAACTGCCATATTATTATTACAATAATTATTTTATTAATACGCATTTTCAGATATCGATGGAGGTATTAGTATTATGAGACAGTCGTTTTCTATTGATTTATTTTTATAATTTTTCGAACTGCAATTTCTCTGTTGTTTTACGTGCGATCAGTTTTCTTCTTTTTTTTCCAGTCTCTATTATATGAACTTTTACGTTTAAATTGAATGAATTTTTATAATTTACTAGCTGAATCACACGGCGTCGCCCGTGCGCTGTTTTGAACACAGTTTATAAAACACAGATATATATATTTTTTATAATAATTGACACGAAATAACAACAAATCTCTTGTACGCCATCGAATACTGGGAAAAAAATAGGAATTTTTTCGTGTGGTCTTTAAGGCTTTTAAAGAGACCCACCCGTTTACAATCGATTGCACGTTAAACGTTACACGCAATTCCAAATCATTTCTTTAACTCGAATAAAAATCACATTTACTATTGACTAATTAACACATCGTTTTGACATTGCCCCGTTGGAAATCTAAAATATACGCGCACAATTTTTGATTTCCCGTTTGTATTTAAACGCGAATAATTGTTTTAAATTCATAAATAAAAATGTCATAAAATATAATATCGTAAAATTATTTGTGAAAATTCCGATAAAAATTAAGACGCGTCTGTTACAACGAAAAGATTCAGATAATGTTACCAGATAATGTTTTCTAAATTAACTTTCTAATCTATCGTGTTCGATACGTAGAACTTTCGTTATTAAAGGGCTGTCATAGAGAATCGGAAAGGGGCGATATAGAGAGAAATATAAATATATAGGAAAAGAGAAAGAATATTATCAAAAAAATATATATATATCGCGAACACACGGCCATTAAAAGCCTCAAATTAAGGCGACTCTAATATTGTACGTATTTCTTTTTATCCGTCATTAATCCTTACGCAAAATTTATACACCTCGGGAACGAAATAAAACATTTACGGGTGTAATTTAAAGGAAATTGATTGTCATTTGAAAAAAGTTTGAACTATATTGTTATTAAATAAATACGACGACGTGACAGCGCGCGATTAAATCGAAACGATTGTTTTCGACAAGCTCGCAATCATTTAAAACGATTTTCTCGACAATTCGTGAATATTGTTCGTATTTATCATTCAGATGACAGTTTTACTCGGTTCTGTTTGGTTTTTGTCGGTTCGCGATATATTATTAGTGTTTTTCTTTTAAAAATTTATTTGTTTGATTAATACGAACATTTTCATATTATTGATGAGTATCTTATACTATAATATGTATACGAATGTATTATTATCTCTCGACACTAATAATAATCTTTTTTGTCGACAAAGTAATGGTGTACAATTTCGTTTATCTTCATATTATATAATTAAAATAATAATAAAATAATTAATTCCGAGTACTTCAATAATGTTTAGATATTTTTAAGATAATAAAATATTATATTGTTTGAATTTCGATACTTATATATATATATATATATATATATATATATTATATACGAGTATATATTTATATATCGATTTGTCGAATATAAATTTATCATGGCTTTAAGCGATCCGTTTTCATTTATACGAACCGAAATATAATTGGTAAAAAACCTTCAAATATCTTACAGTTCAAATTATTTTGAAAATAACATACAATATTTCAATAAACACGCCACGATTAGGAATAATATTTGCTTTTTTTTTCGATGTTATAACGTGTCTAAAATCGATATTGTTGAGACCGATAATATTATTAGAAAAACAATATTTATAGTTTATAAATATTATACGTAATTCTCTGCCGTATCATAATGCCTAATTATTTTAATTGCACTGTCTCTTTCAGGAGCGTGCATAGAAGTGGAGAGTTTAGGGTGTTCAACTTACCTTGAAACTTATTTATTTATCATAACAGTATAACCGGCTTATCCCGTGTTGTTTGATATACTAAAATTTACTATAAAAATGTATTATTTATTAAAAAATACGTAAAAATAAATATATTCCTCGCTCCGCTCAAAATCTAAAATTATTTCAGCCCCTCGAAACAAAAATTATTATTTACGCGTTGACAGAATTTATATTTTTCAACGCCTGTTTCTTAAATTTATTTGTAACGCTGCGATTTATTATTTTATTCGTTTTATCTATTAACTGATTGTTTGCCAACAAACATTTTTTAAAAAATTACAATTATAATGTCCATATATATATATATATACACATCCTATATATTTAACACCACTTAGTTCTCCAGTTTTCCACCCGACAACTCTGACCACTTGTGGTATAGCCATTAACCGCATAACACATTTTCACAGGTGAATATCGGTTAGTGTCAAGTGTAATGATCGCAGGTACATTGGAAAAATCTAAAAATACTTAAGGTCCACTATAGCGTACGGGTAAGTGCAAATGTACAGCGTATTGCAGCCGAGTACAAATATAGTGATTACAACGCAAATTATTTAAGGACAATTTAAAAATAAATTGACATTTATTGAAAAAAAAAACATAACAATTAAAAAATAGACTATACGACTAACGATAAAACTGTATATATACAGAGTATATATATATACTCGTACTACTCGTACACAAACTGTTTAAATATTTTAAATTATACCATGAAAAAGAAACTCAAATCTAAATAAATTGTTTTTTTTAAATTTAATTTTGTAAATCGCATGCAAACTTCTCTCTAAGTATTTGTTTCATTAAATTTGTACAAGTCGCAATTTGTATAGTCTACAAAACAAAGTGTTGTGTACACTGTTACGAACAATTAACATTGGGACGGATTTAGATTTGTCTTTTTTGAAAAAAAAAAATCATAAATCTTGTCCGCCGCAGTATAGTTTCGTTACAATGTCGTTAATTTTTTGTATTTTCTTCTTTAAGTACGTAATTTTACAGTTTTATTTTTTGTAACGAATTATTTTAATATATTATTTATTACGCGGAAAATCGTTGCACAATGGATACGAGGACAACATTCAATTATTCACATTTATTCTATGCGGAACACATTAATTAAGTCCGCCTATATATCTGTGGCGGACTTAAGAGTTAAATGTCATCCGACAAACTTGTGTGAAAGACCTGGGAATTTAACATATATGCATATTGTATGTAAACACGAACGTACTAAAATTAAATGAGAATGAATAATGTATGTAATTTAAAAAATAATTTTAAGTTTTTCAATAATTTTATATAGTGTTTGTAGGTACACTTATAATTTCTTTTATCACAAAATTGAATTCCTTATTATAAAAAAAAAGAATTAATATATAGTTATAAGAATAATACTTTAAAAGTCCGAAAATATTATATTTTATATATTATAAAGTTATATACACATTATATCGAAAATATAATGTGTATGTAACTGCAGAAATCTGATTTTTGTTACGTTTTAATTTTAAGTTTATAAAGTGGCTGAAGCCATGATTTTCAAACATTGCGGTGTAAACTTTTTTTTTAATGGTTTTATTTTATTTTTAATACTCTCTTTCTGAATACATTTTTAACCCAGTTGTGTGTTTTTTGAGGAAAAAAAGTGTTTGTAAATACGCATAGATACGCTGTGTTTAATATAAATGTTTTTTTTCTGAGACAAAATTACACAAATCTTTAGAATTAGCCATTTTGAAAATCAAAATTTTTAAATCGAGTGCGCGATTTATAAAACATAAATCTTTTTTATGGTACATTCACATCTATGCACTGTAAAATGTAAATCATTACAATATAAATATAGGTTTAGACATTTAAAGGGAGAAATAAAAATAGTTATTTAAGTTAAAAATTATGAAAAATAATAACTTTTGATTTTTAAATTTTTAACTCGTTCATCCATATATTTACATATGGAAATTTCATATATATATTTTTTTATTTAATAAAATTTTGACTGTAAGTCATACATCTCAATGGAAATTTCATATACATGTATATAAAAAAAAAAAGTTCAACTATATATACAGTACGATAGTCTTATGTCATTCTTAACATATTCGTGGATTATAATAAATTATTAGCACATTTTATTTAGTATAAATATGCAATTGATAACATATATATATATATATATATATATATATATATATAAATCAAACTGTATGTGTATATAATGGTCGAGTGTAAAACAGTGTGAGGTCTGAGAGAAACGAAACTGAGTACCTATACTGTATTACGGAGAAGGATACATCGTCACATCTTATCAGAGTGTCGAGTTATAAGGTCTTAGTGAGGGGTTGAATAAAGGACCACCAGAAGGGATGATTATATAGAATATATAGTGCGAATCAACGTGTGAATATACGTGAAGGGACCGAGAAAATACGAAAACGTTTTTACTGGCGAATTCTATGTTCAAGAAACCAAATCGATATCGTTTTTAACCCGGCCGTCTATTTGATGAACCTGCGACAAAAGGAGATTTTCCGTCAAACTTTACAGATATTATAAGTATAACATACATATTTTATACATATATATATATATATATATATATATATATAGATGGGTAATTAAAAATTAATCCATTTAACAGCTCTCTGAACGAAATTTGCAAATTTCGAAATAGTCCCTACTTAATTGTAAAATAGAAAAATAACCAACAATTAACGAGTTTTGAAAATTTTTAGACGCGTGTTTATGTTTTACGCGATTGTACATTTAAAAGCGTATATCACGCGAATATGCCCGATCCGAGTGGCTATATACTCGTATATTATTACAAGCAGCTGTAGCGAAATTAAAAAACTTTCAGTCTGTTTTTTCTCCTTCTTTTTCTTCTCGAAGCCCACTCGAATATACTTGTGGCCATAAGTTAACGATTCGTCACATTCAATTATGAAGCTCTAATAATGTTATTAAAAGTTGAATAGTCCGTCTACTGGTCTCTCCGCCTCACCTATCAACGCATACTCTCTCTCTTCTGCAGTTTAGATTATCTTATTTTTTTTTTATTATTAATTTACATTATTTTATGGTATTTCAAATGTTTGTATGCCCTCACAATGAAATAATTATAATAATAATATTAATAATAATAATAATAATAAAATAACTAAAATTAGTACCGCTTTAAATTGTTTCATTATTATTTGTACATGTTTATAATAATGTAATGTAACCGGACGGGACGGGAGCAAATTAAATTTCAACGTTCGAGGAAATATGTTTAGTTTTAAAAGGTTTTTTTTTTTTATTTATTGAATACTCTTCAGGGATTTTTCTGCCGCAGGCTTCTGTTTTATTATATAAAAGAGAATTAATGCATAATATCGTTAATACATAATAAATTTAATCAATTTTATCTTTTACGCAATATCTTGCATACCGTAGTTTCTTGGAATTCACTAATTTTCGCAAAAATACATAAAGAATTAGTTGTGTTTTCGTATAATATTCATACATTTTATGTATTATATTCGTCGTTCGCGGACAACGGGCGTTTTCTTTTTTAATGTTATCAATAATTTTTTTAAGACGAATTATAAAAAAAAATAAATAAAATAATTAAGCATAAGAACGGTCATTTTACCAAACGTGTACTTCCCACGGTTATTGGTTACCGGTTACTGCAGGTTACGTGATTGACCCATGGCAAAACGTACCCGTTTGTCACATTGCTTCCGATTTATCCGCAGGAAATTTTTTTTTTTTTGGAACTCAGTGGACCGGTTTCACCAACTATCGTTAAATACACTCTTAACACCGTGTTAGTTAACAATTTGTTTAAATTTAACATCTGGTTAAATATTATACGAGTTTCACCATTGCATTATTATTGTTAAATTCTATTTGTTAAGTAACAAAATGTTAGTTGGGTTACCAAGACGGTTACCTCGATTCTATAAACGTTCTCATTGGTCATAACGAAATGTAATAACTGATAAGTGATAATATAATATTAAAAATAGGCGATTATAACCTAATTTACTATGGCGGATCTACGGCATTTTAAAATGACGATTAAATTTTAACAAGCCAATTTTCGGGCGGTTAACAACGCGTTATGGCTTAACAATTCTCGGTGATACCTAATTTTCACTAACTATAATAATTGTTAAATACAATTAACAACATGTTAAATCGTTTACAAACGTCGGTGAAACCGGCCCTTATTGTTTTAAATAAGTACGAATGTATACGATCGTACACCTAGGCTTTAATATAGAATAATAAGCGATATTTTACAATATATATAATTTAACGTTTATTTAGAAAATACATAAATAGACATATTCGTATATGAAAATTTTCGTCGTTTTTTTTTTTTTTTGATCACGTCTCGTACATTCTGCCCCGTTCGACATTTTATAACGAATATTGGCAAATATCGTACACAGAGTATCATGTTAACTGTATACAACCGAAAGCTGTTAATCCGTAACTAATTATATTTACATTATCCATTGCAAAACCCATCGTCGCTACACTGAACGTTGCGCGAATACGCGCCCGTTACACGTACGTACGTATGTATTCGAATATAGTGTTATAGCTGCACGCGCATTACGTCGAAATTACTGGAGCGTATTCGAACAAGGACGGTGGAACAGAAGAGGCCATTTCTACAAATTGTCGTTGGACGACGACGACGACGACGACGACGACGTTCACAATTTGTTACTGTCGGAATTATATTATAACACGCGCTCGAATTGATTTCGCATATTATATTATTGTACACAATGGAAAATATCGATCAGCGCGATAATAGTAATAATAATAATATTATAATACGGGCTGGTGCGCGCGCGTGTGTAATATACTGTGTGCAGGCTCGTGTGCGTTTCGTTCGCACCAGAAATTGGCGGCAGAAAATCGTCAATATTCGGCGAGATAAATATACGAGCGAATGCAAATTAGGCACGTCGCGTTTGTGGCGCTTCGCGAAAGCCACTGACGCGCTATGGTAATCATCGCGGAACGATATTACATTACTTTGTGAATTGTTTTACTCGGTTTTGGGCGGCGGAGTCTTCAAAACGCTTTTCCGTTTCGATTAAAAACCCGTTGTATCGTTTGGAACGGCATACCAAAACAAATAGTCGTCCACAGTACCACGTCCACAGGATCCATCGGTTCTGTCACCAGCGTTAGCGGCGCGGTTATAACGGTGTGCGGTGAGAAGGCGGTCCTCTCCACCTTGGGACTTGATCCAGAAATTCGGTAGTTCAAACCGGTGTGTGTTATTGGTTATCGATGATTGATACCGGTTACTATTCAGACACAGATTATTTTGTACCGGTTTAAGAGGAATTCGTTGTAATGATTGGGATACCCCCTCCAAATGTGGCTATCAAATGTGGTTCACACTATAGCATTTCTTCTATAAATAAAACCGTGTGCCCATGTTTATGATTTCTTATCTATGTGATAAGTGACATGATATAGTCATGTAGGGGAGGAATCGTTAATAGGAGGGGATACCATCAGCACCGGTATTAGTAACCACATCGACGATCCGGTCAGGAAAAATGTAACCGGTATCGCTAAATTATGAAACCGGTTACTTTTAAGAATTTCTAAAATTCACGCCGGTAACATTTTTGAGGGGAAATTCACACCGGTTTGAACTGATGTTTTTAAATTAAGCGTATCAATGTATCTACGGTATTTTCGAATCTCCTTGCATATATATTTTTCGTTTTTAACCGTGTTTGCCGTAATACTATTATCTATGTCGAAAAACAATTGATAGTGATACAACACGTATATCTGATTTACCGTGTGCAGCGACGGTCATATCACGGATTAGATGAATACAGATGGATCACTCGCGATGTAAACAAAAAAAAGTTACGTCATTCGAATCCCCCATATCAGTGTGACCGCATGGTAGCACAATTTATTTACCTAAAATTTAAACATTACTCCCGTGAGGTAATGTATTTGTGTTGTTTACATAGTGATTCCGGTTTGGTGATCGTGTCGTATAATGTCTCGTGTTAAATATACTCGTTTCATACACACAGTTGAAAAAAAATCTGTGCGTAATCTGCGTTAAATTTTTACTGACACGTGATAACCATTATTATGATAACATTATTTGAGATAATAAAGAAATTGTACTATAATATTGTAAAATACCAACACAATAATTTATATCGTCGTGTGTGCCTACATTGATATGCGGGGGACCAATCAGAAGAGCGTATTTGAAATTCTTTTGTTCTCGGGCCGAGTGATCCATCTGTATTCATCTAATCTGTGGTCATATCAGAGACTCGAGGTGGAGGGGAGGGCACACCTGAATCATGGAGTTCAACCTCCGCCACCTCTTCATTATCGGTATTATATGTTTATGACTCATATGAATAACGGACAATAGAGATGTTTTAGACATTTTAATTGAAAAAAAAGACAGGAGTATCTACACTGCATGTGCAGATACACCGGTACGTGTATATGTCTTGTATATATCTCATTTATTTTTTACACGTGACAAAAAGTTACCTATAGCTTAGTCCTCGTCTCCTCATACCTATAGACATATATATATATATATATACAGGGTGTTTCTGAACTCAGTACCATAAATTCGTACACACACTCAGTGGGGTGACCCAATGACGAAAGTTTTGAAATTTTTCTTCCATCATTAAAACTTAAGTTTTCACATTTTTGTTCGTAGAATTTTGATATAAATGTAAAAATAAATACACCATGACATTTCCTGCAAATTTCTCATACAAATCGATATGTCACACCACTTTTGCTCATTTCTGCCCGATTTTGACACCCGCGAGACGCTCGTGACGCCCTATGTCGTCGTGCCGTCAAAATCGGGCATAAATGAGCAAAAATGATGTGACATATCGATTCGTATGGGAATTTTGCAGGAAATATCATGGTGTATTTATTATTACATTTATATCAAAATTCTATGAACAAAAATGTGATAATTTAGGTTTTAATGATGGAAGAAAAATTTCAAAACTTTCGTCACTGGGTCAGCCCACTGAGTGTCTGTACGAATTTATGGTACTGAGTTCAGAAACACCCTGTATACAGATCGCGCTGCCATCGCCGTTCCAACGTAACTGGCAACGACGGTATAGAAGTGGGGCACCTGGCCGGGTGGTGAGTAGAGCCGGGTTCATGACGTCATGGTAACGCTCTCGGTGTCGCACAAATGTATAGAATGAGCCCAGCCATAAGACGTACACATGTCAAAAACAGATCCACATCCTCTTCCATAACAATTTTTGAACAGTGCTGTATTCAAATCCTCCCCTTTTTCAAAAGCTTAAGTTAGGTATTTCATAATTTAAAATATGTATCAAAATAATAACAAACTTTAATCAGTTTGTTTATTAAAAATTAACATCAGTTTAAAAAAAAGTATTTAGAAATTAATAATACTTATAAAATAAAATAATCTGACTCCGAGGAGGGGCGGTCCATCTATCGCCCCCTGCAGATATCCGCCACTGACCATGTGACAAATATGCGTAATATCCAGTGCTCGAATTGGAAAAATTAAAGAAAGGTGAATCCAAGACTTTAAAAAAATTAGCGTCCTTTATGATGATTAGAATCAACCTGACCCCTGGAGGGGGCGAACCACTATTCATTTTCATCAAATTATTACCTATTATATTACAATTTGTGTATAGTATACACAATATTTTATTTAAGAAATATAATATTATTGCGAACGCGAGTTCATTGGTCCGTAGTTTTTTTTTTTTAAATTTTTAAAAGTATAAAATAATTAACGAAACACAAATGGTTTTCCGATCGGGCGATACATTCAAAATTTTATGTTATTTATTGGATCAAACCTTTCGAGTGCAATGTCATTTCGAGAGTCGTACATAAAAATATACTTGATTTATAAGTCTTCTCGTCCGTACCGAATATTAGCGGCGGTTACTTTTCGTGAACAAATTAATTTTCGGATACCCGTTAAATAACATAATATATTTTACACGACGTTGTTCGTTATACTACTATTTTTACATTCGGTTTACGACATAAAAAAAAAATACAAACGCAATTACTGTTCCAAAAAAAAAAAAAATAAAAATAAAAATAAAAAATCAATTCCCATTCTTTCTACGTTTATAATTTAAAATATTTACAGAACAAATGTATATACGATAATAATAAATATAATTTATCGATATCGATTTAAAATATACTGAATCGCTGTAGAATGAATAAAACCTGACGTCCAATTAATGTACTTGTTAAAAATAATACAGCGTCCCGGTACAAACGAAATATTTCAAATTAAAAACGATTTGTCACTGATAATCCAAAAATATATTCGTTTTGTTTGTTTATTATTATTATTATTTTTTTTTTTTACAAATAAAAATGAACGATTGACCTAATCAAAACATATTGCATTGTTCATAATAAATTATAAAAAAAAATTACGTGTATAACTGTATACTCGTACACATAAAAATAAATGTGAGAACGAACAATTACAGGGAGGGTGTTCTGAGACTATTTTTTAAAGATGAGTAGGTTTTCTAAACAGCTAACTTAAGCGATTCGGGAGTGAGTTAGGGTCAAAACTGAAATATTAATATATATATATTATAATATAAAATATAGCAATTATTAGATACTGAGCTATTTAAATTACAAAAGGGGTAATTTTCGGTTTTAAGGGCTTAACATTTTACACATCTACGTTACTTCAATTGTATTCAAAAAAATCTTTACAATTCTAAGTCAAAATTTTTTTTTTATTACCACTTTAAATTTTCCGACAAAGTTATTACACCGAATCAGTATCATTTTACTTTTATTGAACGCAACGATTTATCATACAAATTAATAATACGTATTTTTTAATTATGAGTAATTATTTATAATTTTTATTTTTCTATTTCTTTCACATTTTTTTTTTTTTTAATAATTTTTTTTCCAATTTTCTCGTTTGCTGACATGTATGCTCGCGCGCGCGTGTGTGTATTATTGGTATTCGACCTCAAAATCAAAGTAAATAGTCAGTTTGTGTGAAAAGTGGCCGAGAAACGACGAAGATTTCTTCCTTTAGACATAAAACAGAGGAAAAAAAAATCTCTTATTTTCGTCATAGCGCAGAATTTCAATTCGACGACGATCGTGTGTACAAAATTCAAAAGCAATCGGAAAATTCCGCCCGAGTAACCTTTCTTGTTTTATTCGCCATGGTAAACTACCGGTTTATTAGGGTAGGAGCATTTTGGTTTAGTTGCAAAGAAGTATCAAAACCCATCGTTCTTTAATTTTGTTTTCTTTTTATCATTATTTACCAGACGTGTTTAAGATTATACGTAATATCTGAGCAACAAAATAGAAGAGAAAAAAAGAATCGATACATTGTCGACTACCGTATTACGTTTATATAGCTTATGCGAGTGAGAACTTCTCAGTACATTTTTAAACTTGTTGCATGTAGATCGTAGATGACTGTATATTGATTGTTTCTGCACGGTGTGAAAACACAACATACTTATTATATAATATAATATATATGAGTATAAAAATTTGTATTAAAATTTTCAAGTATTTATAAGTACTGCACTAAGAATATTGTAGGGGTTTTCACACCTGCACATTTTTGTTTTTATTTTTCAGTGTGAGCCCGAATAGAGTGGATTAGACGTGGCCGTTCGGACGTTAAATTAAGAGAGAAAAAAATAATACAACAGTGTATAGAAATTTACACATTATGTAGTTAATGTCAGGCGCATATATATATATATTTATGTGGTGCATTGAGATGTAGCGGCGAGCAGCACTATTTCCACCAGACATTTGACATTTATATCAAACAGTTTTGAATGACCATAAATGGGATTTGTAATTACGCGGTTAATAGACGGCTAAATGTGTTGAAGTGGGAGTTTAACATCAAAGTTTGTGCGCTCCTAATAGTTCACATAAAAAAAAAGAAAAAAATGTCAGCTAATATATTGATGTACATTATATTATTACGAATAATTATAATATTGCGAATATTGTTCAAAATTATGAAACCATAAATACAATTACAATAGGTATCGTTATTGTTGACGGGTTGAGTAACTTATACATTTTATTTAAGTGGAATATAGAAAAATAAATTTTACGAAAAAAAAAAATTGTTTTATTTTACAAATAGATACATACTACCTTAGTATTCATACCACATACATTTCAAAACCTTTAAAAAAAATATATGATATTGATATAGTGTTTTAATAAAAGTTTATCACAGGTCTATTAGAAAATACCAAAGACAAAATAAAAGAAAAGGAAAAATCTGCAATTTACCAAATTCAATGCAAAGTTTGTAAAAAAATGTTATATAGAAACATAGGGATTAGACTCACGCATTGAGAATATAAAAAAAATCAAGAAACAAACCAATGCCGCTCATAGCAGCAGAATACGTATTGGAAGAAAACTATTGTACGAAAAATACAATTAGAAGTCCAAAATAATTGAGATTTAAATATTAGAGTAGCAATTAAAAATTTTATTATCCGTTCGATTAAAGGATGAGATGGTACCTTCATTTCCAAATCACATATTTGTCTAGTAAAGAATTTTTTGTAGAATTTAGGTTTTTATATTTTATTTCGTAACATCCGTTCTTATGGAGAATCGTGCAACATTTTCCCATTATTTAAAATTATTTTAATATATATTTTTTTTTAGTTAGATACAGTTAATTCATTTCTTTTATACATTTTATAATACACTATATATACTCGTACATATATATTATTATATTATACTAATTATATTAACAATTAATAATTTTATTTATGTTGATACCTATAAAATATTTGTACATAATTTATTGTAATACAATTATTTTGGATTTGTGATTCACAATATTTCGCGCATATACGCAAAAAATTACAATAAAAAAAAAAAATTAATTACTTTACCTTAACTACCTACAGAGCATATTTATTTTGGAACTTACATTTATGCACATTCTATTGTACAGTAATATTTAATAAGAAATTATTAAAATATTTTAAAATTATCAATATTACGTATAATTTGACGTCTTCAAAATATCCGTCCATGCGTTCAAACGGCTACGTCCAGGGTGGTCCTAGACTGCGTTTTACCCCGCGACCGAACTACTTGTTCGGGTGGATGGATTTTTTTTTAAAGTTCTATAGTTATACGATCTATGATTAATCACTTTTGATTTAAAACAATGACGCATGTTTAATACAATCCTCTGTCACAAAACTCATACACACACAAATAGCATTACCACGTCAAAATTCCCTTGAGGTTAATCCCGGAATTGGTGAATGCGAGCCTCGTTATTGTTATGTTTTTAAATTTTTGAAATACGAGGTCATTACCAACGATCTAGTAATAAATTTCGCTGGTTGTACAGAGTGATTTGTGATCATTTATAATATATTTTTATGCGTAATTTCGATTCAGTATAATGAATAATAAATTGACTTGGTTTTTTTTATGTTTATACTCAAGAATTATTTATCGATAGACATTATGATTGATTTAAAAATAAACAATATTACCAATGAAAAACGTAATATCATATTTTTTTAATTGAAATCAATCGAATGAAGGCATTAACAACTACAGGTATGAGATATAGCCTAGTTTTTTTTTTAGAAAACGTTTAATTTTGTTTCTTTGTTTATGTTATATAATGAAGTTTCAATGAAGTTCTCTCGAGTCAAAATTAATTTGATTGAAACTATCGAGAGAATGAGGTATGCTATTGAAGAAAATATTAGGAATTTTAGCTTTGTGACTATTTTCGAAAAATAGTATTTTTATACCATTATATAGAAATATTATTTTAATGAAAACTTTGAAGATACAGAGTACGTATTCACTGTTAAACGTGTATTGTAGGAATAGGAATATTATACATTGGGTGTATGTAATATCAAAAAAACCTAATTATTTCCTAATAGGCAACAAGGTGTTGTTATATGAATTTACTTTATTATATTAAAATTCATAATAAATACTAAAAGGCTCCGAGTATACTAATTTTTTTTATGTTACATGTTTATAGAAACCTGTATTGTGTAAAAAGTATCTGTGTTAAAATTATTAGATTTACTTATGATTTTTACACGTTCGTATAATAATGCTGTAAATACCAAATATGCTTAAATTTTATGACTTTACACAGTTGTTGTTATTACCAAGTTCTTATACATATATATTTGTTTTTTATCGACTATCAGCTATAACGAGCAATATGACGAAATCACACTACGCAGCTTTTTTATGTTTGTATTGAATTTAGTTTCAGAAATATTAGCAATTTTAAAGAGCGAATGAATTATTGAAGCTTTCTGGGCAGTTTTTCTCTAATATTATAATTTTTAAAAGTGAAATATAAAAAAAATTCTTTAAAATCTTTTCATCACATTTTCTGACCATTTATGTGGAGTTGACTATTGAATGGTTTAAATAAAATATGAATTAAGGACAAATATCATTTAATTATAATACAGAAAAAATTGTAGGTATAAGATTCAGATATAATGCTGATAACGGGTGCTTTAAATATGTAATGCACTCATATCTTAATATACCGTCAATCAACCATCTAACAGTTTATCTAAAATTACATGCATATATATTGATCTTTTATTTATTTTTTTCACACATAAAACAGTGAATTTGGTATATTTTTTGAAACAGAATAAGATTATTTTCATTTGATAAATATCTTTTACACTCACATTTTACTGCATGTGTTGTGTGTTTTAAGTGATTTTTCGCTTGCACATTTTAGTGGTTTTAGTGTATGCTCTATATTAAACGAATCATGATATTTTTATCAAAAAGAAAGTAAGAAATTAATTCGTGTAATATAAATTCTATGTATATAATTATATTTTATTTGTTTATTGTTTTGGCCTACAAAAATAGTAACCTCATATATTTTCTAAAAGAAATATTTCCTAGTTGCTTTACAAAATTTAGCGAGATAAAACTCTCCTAATCCTAATTGGATTATAATATCGGGTTTAGATTCTGAAGCTGGCCTCCTTGGGTTGCCTTAACTGACAATAAACGAAAAATACACATTTACAGTGTACATCTTACACCATATGTTAACCATATGTTTTTACAGTAAAATGTAAAAAATATTAGTTTATATCTATCTTTTGTGAATAATATATTATATTTTTTTTCAGTTCATATTACAATTCAACGTTTCATGCCATTTGATTTTTGATGTTCAACAACGTAGCTACTACATATATATTTATATAATCACTATACATTGAAATACGACGACCATGGCATCATTTAAATGTAGTTTGTTCATAACAGCTATTTGTTTAATTTTGAATGCCATTGTTCCAAGTAAGAATATTATTTAATTTATATTGTGCATTTGATGAAATTGGTCTGTCAAGAGATTTTCCGTAAAGTTGTATTTTTAGTTTTTGTATTTTAGGGTCCAAGCGATGTGACGGAATATACTAATTAAGCACTATAATGCTATAGTGTTTAGTTTCTATCAATTACTTTAAGAGTAACCTTTAAGGGTGTAATATATAATTATAATAATAATAATAATATTTTTTTTAGGTTGCAATGGTGGTAAGGCTATTTAAAATTTATTATAATAATAAATATATTTATAAAAACATTAACATAATCTTATAGAATTCAATATTTTTTAAGCGATTTACTTATATAATTTAATGTCTTATATATATTTCTTTACTTCCCAATTATCAACACTTTGAGTTAAACTGGACGGTTGGAATTTAAATTTATTAATATTTTTAAAGGTCTTTCCGAGGAACAAGTGGCACGTAAGTTGTTATGATAAATATTCAATTTTTTTAAATCTTTGCATTAAACTCAACGATCGTAATTTTTTATGCTTGTATTAATTTCTTAGGTTGTATCGACTTAAAAAAAAGTAAGTTTATATTTATTTAATATCCTAATCCGTGTAAAATTAAGAGTAGGAATTACATTAAAATTTGATACATTTTTATCCGCCGTGGTGATTGACATTTCACATAAATGCAATATATTTTAACCGGTAGAGCCGGTTCCGCAGCGACACCTAAATGCATAGTTCCCCACACACTGAATTAGGAAACGGCCTCACCGACTATTTAAGGCCTACCGGCCCGGGTCATGCCGATTATAAAAGTGACGTCGGTCCTGCTCTCCCCGATATTATGTTATTATTATTTCCTTATAATATGATAAACGACGGTGATTAACATAAACCGAACAGATATTATTACGAGTGGTTTTCGTCCATTAACACAATTCACACAACTCTACTATTGTTTACGGCTATAAAAACAATTACAATTTCACCTTCTAAATGTGAAAGGACATTTAGTGCCGTTAATAAATTGTGATATGGAAAATAATATCAAATATTATATTAGAATATAAGATTTCCGGTAGCTAAGTTTTATCCAATAATCTATGCCCATTCATGGATTATTAGTAGCAAAAGAAGTGCCAAAGTAATGTATTACCAAAAAGGAATAAAAAATATGACAATATCTACAATTATTTATGAAATTATTTAAGTAAAGATTCTGTAATATGATATTTATTTAGCGTATGGTTTGTGGTTACATGCATTAGACTAGTAATAATATAATAAGTTATCATAGCAAAGAATAGCACTAAAAATATAAAATACTTCAAATATGCAAAAAATAGCAAAATAAAATTTCATATTTGGTGTCCCTGGTTCATAAAACAAATTTATAGCTAACTCTGCTATTTTTATCTATATCCAATAATAAGTGGCAAATGCTATAAAATCCGAACCCTGATGATAACATACAGTAAATTGAATTAGTGTATAACAGATGAATAAAAATAAAAATAATACAAAATAGGATACTTAGTAGTATGAGTAATAGCGAGTAATATTAATAAGGTAACAAATTAATATATTTGGTATTAGAGTTTAAGTACTAGTTTCTCCAGCCATTTAATAAAAGTGGGAGGGGTTGTGAGACAGTCGATTCTGGGTCCGCGATAGGCGTGGATAGGACATACAAAAGCTATGTGGTAAATGGGCTCCTTCTCCGCTCCACAGTCACATTCTGGTGAGTTTCTCATGCCCCATTTGTGCAAGGAATTTGCACATCTTAATATAATATTAAGAATGCATTTTACATTTATCTCTCTGTTTATATACAAACAAAAATTAAATGCTGTTCGTTTGTAAGCGCAACACATGAGAACCTGTGAATCGATTTCGCAAATATATATTTTTTTTTGATTGTTCGTAATAACCCGGAAGTTTCTAGGGAAATTAGAAAATTTGGGAAAAACTAAAAGTAATTTTTTTCTATGGGATTTTTGTACAATCGTATAAGACCAAACTCAGCACAAGATTTTTCCGATAGTTGATCGTACGTTCGTAGCACCCGAGTGGGAAACAGCGCCAAGGCGTCTATGATTTATAATTTAAAAAGAGTCGGTCAAAAGAATCGAACAAATATCGAGTGAATGCGATTTGACAGTCTATTCAGACCACCGGAAAATATATATAACTTGTAGTCCTGGCCTTACACTTAATTCTTTTTGCATAATATGACCTTAAAAGTAAGACATTCCAGGCACATCACAAATTTCTAGCATTTCAGCGGTGTACTGCCAATAGAATTCATCTCACACGTAAAATTTTTCGTTGGCGTATTCTGAAGGAACTCCTCATCAAATTGAATATCCATTGTAACAATAGTTAATACACATTAAGTCATACTTTTTTTTCTCAGTCATACATTGTTTAAATATTTCCAATAGCTTTTCACAAATTCACGAAGAGACAAACAAAAAAAATTATTTAAATTTGGACAGGAATACATCTGTCGCGTCAGTTAGTAATAATGTAATTTATTATATTATAGAAAATCATTATTAGATTTTTTTTTTGGTTTTTTTTTTTTAATTGTTGTTTGTTTTATTAGTGTAAGTACAGGGTGGGCCATTTAAACCTTCGGCATCTGGCAACCCTGTAACTTTACCATCTTTTATCAGATCGGCTTATGACAGCCCGCGTTCGAAGCGTCAGTTCACGCGAATTTATGTCATGAAACAGTACATACCACAACAACGCGCTTTCATCGGCTCAAACCGATGATCATTTTTGGCAAAAAAATTATTATGAGTGATGAGGCTCATTTTTCTTTGAACAAGACCGTAAACACGCAAAATTGTCG
The DNA here is from genome assembly GCA_032441835.1 of Slavum lentiscoides. NCBI lineage: Eukaryota > Metazoa > Arthropoda > Insecta > Hemiptera > Aphididae > Slavum > Slavum lentiscoides. The sequence goes on from CM063713.1 coordinate 4,289,058, forward strand.
ATTCTACGCCAGTGAAAACCCTCAATTAATTCACGAAAAACCTTTCCACAACCAACGTGTGACTGTTTGGTCTGGAATTTGTGCGGAAAGAATCATTGGACCGTCCTTTTTCGAAGACGATCCTACTGGATCAGCCGTAATCATCAATGGAGAGCGTTATCGGGCGATAATAACGGATTTTTTTGATACCATTTCTAACTGATAACGGCATGGAAAACTATTGGTTTCAACAAGATGGCGCTACAGCTCATACAGCTTGAGCTACGATCGCTTTATTGCGTCCTTATTTGTTCCTTTTTTTCGAATTTCGAAAAATGGTGATTTTGACTGGCCTCCGCGATCACTCGACTTAACGCCTCCAGACTTTTCCCTATGGGATTATTTAAAGTCTAAAGTTCATGTCGACAAGCCACGGACCCAAGAAGCGTTGAAAGACAATATACGACACGAAATGGCCGCTATTCAGCCCGGAACACTTCGAAAAGTGATGAAAAATGCTGAAAAACGAACACATTGCGCTATTCGCTCTGGAGGCGACCATTTACGCGATATTATATTTAAAAAGTGAACAGAAAACATTTGTAAGGTTCAAAATAAACAAAAATAACGCACAACAAATAATTTGTGTTTTTTTAAAAAAAATTATTACTAAAAAACATTCCGAAGGTTTAAATGGGCCACCCTGTATTAAGGCGTATATACATAATTAAAAAAACATGAAAGTTAAACATTGAATATTACAGCTCCTGGCCCTATAAATAATTAAAAAATTGTTTTTACACATTCTGACCATACAAAAATGTTCAATTTATTTCTGTTTGTAATTTGTATACCCGTCTAGGAGGATATGGTGCCAGAGCAGAGGGCATGATAAGGGGTAAAAATGAATTGAGGACGAAAATATTTTAAAAGTCCTTCAGAGTACTCCTACTGTTTTCCAACCACTGGTCATTATAAAACATGAAATAGTCTATCATTAAAATTGTATGTATTATATCGACTTTCTCCAATGTCCTTTTAAATATGTATGGAAATGATTCATATAGTGTATAATTATACATTTAAAATAAACCTAATTACATTGTTTTAACCGTTGTATATACCGTTTGTTTTGTACGATTAAAAATTAAAATACTTTTATGAAATTTTAGATTTGAAGACTTTGCAAACAAGTAAATTTTTATTTATTTGACACCATATCAAAATTATAACACCCAAATTTTGTTATAATATAATGAAAATTACAAATTCTATTATAAATATCGCTAATCAATGGCACTATAAAATAATCTAAAATTACAATTTTTCGAACGATGTCTTCATTCAAGCATTTTGACATTTGTGTAATTCAATTCATGTTCTTGTAATTAAAGTTTCAAATATAAATAACGAATAGTATACCATTTTATAAATCGTATCTAAATAAAATTGAACTTATATTTGCAACGTTCGAAATGTTCTAATTATTTTTGTTATACAGTTTATTTGTTAATTTACCAAATTATGAGAGTTTTTGTTATTTATTATTTGAGTTAACTTGGAAATTATCGTAAAAATTTTATGTTTCTTCCTTTTTCCAAATTTTCCAAATTTTTAACTCTTTTTCTAAATAAACTGAACAATTTCAAATATTTCAATTATTTTTGTAGGTATTGAAGATCCAGAATTTGAAAGTACTTTTATTAACTTTATTTACTTAAACTATCAGTTTAATTAACCATAAATTTAATATATTTTCACCATAATTATAATTTTTTTGAAATGTACAAAGCAATGTTATTAAAACATATAATTAATCTATAGTCAGTGGTGTAATGATGTGGGGGGGGAGTGATTTAGGGGATTCGGGTGTCGTATCTCCCCATGACCTTTTTTTTTCTGCAGATTAGCCACTGGCCTACCACATTTATGTTCCAATTTAACATTAATGTAATATATTATAAGTATAGAATAAAAAAAGTTATCTAACTTTAAAATTTTTCTGATTATATTTAATATACATTTCATAATATCTAATAAGATTAAATTCCACATTTTTTCATTCATATGTAATTACTGATTAAATAATAAATTCATAATAATTTAACTATCAAATTCAACGCTTTGTCAGTTGTTCCTATTTAATTGAACGGTTGAAATTTAAAAATATTTTTATTTATTTTAAGAACTTTCGGATTTACAAAAACGTATGTTATTATTTATTTGACACCATAATTTTTATAAAATTATAATACCAAAATTGAATATATTGTTAATCAAAATCATACATTTTATCAGAAATATAGAATTATCTGAATGCCATAAAAAAATATTAATTGATCTATAATTTTCAGTTATACTTGTTATGTTCACATAATTCGAATAAAGTGAATTTAAACTAAATATTGTAGTTTAACCTTTCAAAATGTTACGAAAGTTGTCTGTAAAGTCACTAAATTTTCGAAATGTATGCTCTGAATTATTATATTCTATTTGAAAAATATCTAAAATTTTGTCCCGTTTGTTTTATATTTAAATATTCTTATAATTTTTTAAGAATTATTCACACTAGAAAATCGTAAGTAGTTATTCGTTCAATATTCCTTAATTTCAAAATTATTACACTTAAATTTGACATACTTTTATCAAAAATTTTACAAAATCTCTAAAAATATCTAAAACAATAGATATCATTAAAAATTATTAATTTACATATAATTACAATTTTACCTGTTATACTATAGCATTTTTGAGGTTTATTTTTACAATTATTATCGCAATGATTTACGTTGTTCTTTATTATAAAATAAAATTAATCTAAATAGTGATATGTTTTATTTGTAATTGTCAACGAAATTGTATAAACCGTGTGTTATTTTATTAAATTAAATAAACTGAAATAAAACAAATAAATCAATAAATTATATATATTTGAATTATAAATATAATTAATTTATATAACTTATGATTTTTTACAAATTGTCATTCTGAGTAACGAAATGAGTAATAAATTGAACGGCTGGGGTTTTAAATATTTTTATTTTGTTTTAAGGATGTATCAGTTTAATTATGAGTAAGTTTGTATTTATTTTACATTCGAATTTTATTTAAAACTAATATGTTTTCGTTACATAATATTTTTATGATTAATATTTGTAGATATACAAAAGTTATAAAACATAATTTTAATTTGTTAATTTAATTGTATTAAAGTTTCGTACATAACATAGAGTTGATCAAAATTGTTATTTTTTTCAAAATACGGCTTAGGCAATTTTAATTCATATTATAATTTTTAGGTCTTGATAGTTTGGATAAGCGTAAGTTATTCGTTTTTAATCATTGTGATAGAGATGTACGTAATTACACTCATATTTGAAACCCTGTCATTTAAAACTACAAATTATAAAACGAATAACTAAATCCGATCTCATTAAACATTAAAAAGTAACATTTAATTAAATTTGTACAACTATATTAGTGTTCTTCTGCTGCATATTAAAATATTTTGATTAATATATTTAGTTTATAATAAAAATAATCGAATTCATCTAATTTAGAACGACAAATGAATATTATTAATTGTATACAGTTTAAATGTAATAAAAGTGGAATGAAATCAAAAAATATCTTAACTTTTAAAATGTTTAAATTACATTTTAATCTAAGTTTCAATGGAAATTTTTTGATCAAATAGGTTATAAAAGTTACTTTATTTTATCATATACAATTTTCTATAATTCTTCACAAATTTTCCTAAATGTCAGTTTTTGTATGTAACTGGACGTTTACAAATTTAAAAATATGTATTAATTATAAAGGTATTTCCATGGTAGAAAGCCGTAAGTTGTTATTAATTTTATATACTAATATTAGAAAAAGTATTAAACTCAAATTTGAGATATTCCTACCTCAAATTACAAATTCTATAAGAAATAATTAAATATATTAGAAAAGAGGTAACTGTATCATTTGTATGTAAATTAACCGTAGAATCTCATCCACTGCTGCGATTCGAACTCTGCACATCGATCACTGTCACCTCTGACTATTGACCCTTTCATATAATCCCTCCTCATTATTATGAATATAGTTGACGCTTCTTCATATTCACATTTTATTAATATTATTTATTTCTTATATAATTATTATGTATTCTGACACAATCTCCATAGCTATAAATTATAATCGTTGTGCAATCACCGTTTTGCGTTATCCAATATTATATTATCATATAATTGGTTCTACACGGACATCGGTAATAATACATATTGATACTTGATGTGATATTTGTTTTAATGATAATTATTGTTTTTCAAGCATCATTGATTATAATGATATTACTTCATTTTATTGGTTGGTAAACTGCAACAGACAATAGTGCTATGCATTGCTAAGTACGACTTCCCTTCTATAATTGACATTTTCGGTCGCAGATTCTTAACGTTGGAACAACATGGATTAGTCCATATAGTATTTGATAATTTCATGTTTTTTTTTCAAATATACGGTAATGTCAATTGTTGTCAATAGATTTTCAATGATATGTAGACATTATGTATTTATATTAAATCATACGATATCGTATATATATATTTAAGGATGAATTGAATCCAGTGTAGTTTCAATTGTGTTTCAAAGAGGCGGGTACAATTGCCAAACAAAATTGTTCTTAAATTTTTTATGTAATATGTAATACGAGTATATTTTGTTTGTATATAATTATATTTGAATTCAAACATTAATACAAATATGACTCATACCTGTATAGTAAAAAAAAAAAATCTAAATTTATGTTATGGAAAATATATTATCAAACAAATGATATAAATTGTACACTTATGGTTTAACGTAATGTGTGATGTATTAAATCAGAATATTTTTTTACAATTTTAAGTTTGAAATTGTTCAAACAATCAATTTTCGGAATAAAGTGAACGTTTTAAATTTTAAATGTTTATATTACTTTTTAAGAAAATATTGAGGAGATAGAATTAAGTAAGTTGTTTATACATTCAAATTTGAGTAAAATTTAATAATTATTATTAAGTAAAATTTAACTATATATATCAGCATTTTCATAAGATTTAAAATATTTTTTTTACAATGATTTACCTACTTTTATTATTATTAAATAAAATATAGCTTTATATTGTTGTTATCGAAAATTAATATGCCAAATAAATGTTATAATTTGTCTTCTTCTGTTTTAATCTGTTATAAAATTAAATATAACAAGAGAAAAAATGTTAATATGTTCTGTTTATATTTTGTATAAAAGTTATACAAGTTATTCATTTAGTTAAGAATGTTAAAATGTATAAGTTATTTGTCAATTGTATACTTAACTACATTCTTGTCTCATGAATAAATGACTAAACAATATTAAGACTTTTAATTCTTTTGTAATTTACTCGAATTTTTAATTTTTTTTATTTTTATTACTACTTAACGTGTTGCCATACCAGGAAGAGGTATGTTGTTTCTTTCATTTTATATCTAAATATTTAAACAAATATAAACCACAAATTTCATAAAGGAGAACTATGATGTTATTACAGAAATGTTTCCATATGAACTCTCTTTTACATATAGAAGGAAAGTTTCTAACGCATATATAATAATCTGCTATCGCTAATAACTCTAATTCTATGACACTTTTTCCTTCTTCTGTGTTACTACTTTTGAATTGCGGAAATATATGAAATTGGTTATAATTATTGATCCTTGCACAAGAGATTCAGGCATCTTAATTTTATTTGCACTTTACCTACCCTATCAGTACATTCTGATTTAAATGTTTTAATGAAAGGGGTTGACATATGCTATACAAGTCATAAATTATACAGTATTTTTTTAATCTGCTGATAGTAAAATGAAGTTAATTAAATATATTGATTATTTAAATAATTATATGTTCATAAAAGTTATTTGTTATATTCAAACTGCATATTTAGCATATACATGAATAGTGGCAATGCGTAATTTATTCGAAAATACTTTTTTTTTAATTTTCAAATTATGGAACTATAATAAACGTTTGTAATTTAAAATTTTAAATATTTTTTGTCTTTCCACACTAGATATTATCGGTAAGTTAATATTCATTTTAAATCCAAATACAAGAAAAAATATTGCAATGGAAATTGATACATTACTATTCTGAATTGTAAATTAAAATAATTAAACCAATAATATTATTAAAATATATAATATTTTTAATTGCAATTTTACATTTTAATAATTATTTTAACATTCTCTGCAATCTTTAAAAACGTTTTGATAATGATTTGGGAGATTTATATTATATTTTATTACTATAGAATTTTATATTGATATAAATTTGTTGTTTACGTTTGAATCAATTATAAGAGAAATAGAAAAATAAAATATATTTCCTTTTATAGTATTTTTATTAAATTTTATAATAAAGTTGTAATACTGTTGTTGAGTCAGTTGCCCTCTTGTCTTATACATATATAATAAACAAAATATTTTTCTAATTGACATATCTTTGAAAAAATTTGGCGTTTAAATTATGAAGTGTTTTTATTATTTTTAAGACATAGATAATACGGAATTCGGTAAATTGTTTCTTATAATGTTTAAATTTTTAAGTTGTTATTCCAAATTACTAATTTGATAAAAATTTTCTATGACTTATTTCGTTATAAATTATTATATAATATCTAATATCAATTTGACCAATTATATCGACAAAATGTCAAAATTGTATGCCATTTGTTATTTTATACGTTTTATATTCTCCTGATGCTATTTTATGTATTACGAGTACTCCAAATTGTATAAATATAATTGCATACAAATTTGATATTTTTAATTTTTTTTTCATATTTATCGACGTCAGATGACGGTATGTTACTATTTACATTATGTCTTAATAAACCTGATTTCAACAATCAAATTTTATTCATTTAACTCAGTATTAAATAATTTTATTAATTATATTTAAAACCAATGTCATGAACAAAATACTAAATAATCTGTGAAATACAATTTTTTTCAATTAAATCGTCATCATGCTGGGTCGTTTTAAAATTTCATTAACAACAGTGATTTACTTATTGTTTATATTTATAATTTAAATAACCACGTTTTAAAATTTAAAATATCAAAATATATTAATAATTGTCAATATTGTGTATTTTAATATTTTAATTATTTTTATATATTTCAACTTCAGATTGTGGTATGTTGTTATTCATTTTATACCTTAATAATCAAAATTCTACCACTTAATTCGATATTTTTTAACACAAAATTATAAATTCTATATAAATATCTAAAACCATTGTCATTATGAAAAATTAAATAATCTTTTAATACAGTTTTATCCAATTATATCGTTATTCTTCGATTGTTCTAAAATTTTTATTACAATGATTTTCTCGTTTTAGAATTATATTGTTAAGTAAAATAAATTAAAAGGTTCATGATTTCGAAATTAAAATATCATAGGTAGATCAATAAGTTCCAGATCTGACTCTTAAACAATATATTGGCAGCATTTTTCTTTATCTTATATCTTAGACTCCTACAAGTGCGATACATTCAATATATCACTTTTTTAACTTTTCTTAATAGAACGTTATAAACTGTTAACATTTTATAGTGTTAAATATAATATGTGTATTTAATCAATGGTTTTATCTCTATCCTCAAAGTAGGCGTTAATTTAGTTAATTAGACAAATCTCTGGATCACGTTTTTAAGTTTTTTTTGCCAAATTTGGAGAATACTTATATACGGCGGGCGCGGAAACAATTCATAGCCCAATTCTTGCAATTTAGTTATCGTAACCATCGACTTGCGACCCGCTTGGTGCATTGTCTTGGTGAAAAGCACTTTTTTCTTTTTCTTACGAGGCTGCCTATTTGAGATTTTTGTCTTCAAATGCTCCAATAACGGTATGCATTACATATTTGCTATTGAAAGGTTTGGTACAAACATGTAACTAGTGTCGACATTTTTTGTGTTGTCCCGGGACTTACATTGGATGATCTAATATATTATAATTTGGAAGTTATTGTTTTAGTCTTTTGAAAGTGGGGAAATAACATTTAATTATTAATATATTTTTTTAAAAATTTGTTATCAAAGTTATGAAAGTAATAAAAGTAATGAAAGTTATGTTAAAGTTATCCTATGATTGGTTAACCGCATTATGTCTTGAACATATTAAGTATATGCCTCATCAGTATTAAACCTTATTTTGATGTATTATTGTATATAATTTAAAGGTTGCAATTTAAAATATTTTTACTAAAATTTAAGGCTTTTGCTTTCTGAATGATGGTAAGTTATTATTTATTTTACATCCTTATATGTGGAAAGTAATTTATCTCAAATATGATTAATTATTTTCCAAAACTACAAATGTTAATATAAAAACTATGGAAAATCTTAAAGTGCCATTTATAAATACCTACTATATTCTCGTTTTAGTCAAAATAAATCTAAGATTTCACTTAGGGTCGTCTTTAAATTTAACTATAATTATTATTTTTTCGAAAAGAAAATTTTAACTAATAGTTATTGATTTTTGCTATTATTTTAACTGGGAATTTGAAAAGGTTAAATATTAAAATTATTATTTAGATATTAGGAACACGGAAAGAAGTAAGTTGTTATTTATTTGATATCGTAATTGTATCAAAATCATTACACTTAAATTTGATATAATTTTCAAAATTACAAATGTCATGAAAAGAATATAAATTATATTTTACTAAAATTATAAATGATCTGAAGTTCAAATTTTATCATATTTATAAATTGAATACTATGCCTTAAATTTTCCCAATTTTAATTCCTCAAATTAATGAAACTTTAATAATTTTTAAAGAATTAATCAAGTCAGATAGCCGTAAGTGTTTTCATTTATTTTATATCTGAATAGAAGTAAAGCGACTACAAAAAATTTAACTTATTATTAATAAGAATAACAAGTTTAATTTAAACATTTATTACCAATGTCATCGGTATGATTAATTTTTAATATTTCAATTTAGTAATTAATTCGACACTGTCTCAAATTTTTTATTTATTTTTTGATAAGAATTTATTTTGATTATATTTATAAAATTGATATAAACCTTTGAAATATAAAAGGAATATAAATATTACTTTATCACAAATTCTATACATTTAAATATTCTAATATATTTGTTATTTAAGTAATAGAATTAGTATTTCGTAGTTAAGTTTTGTTATTACCTAAATTCTAAATTTATAGAATTATTTGTTATGAAATTATTAGATTTATTCGTTATGATAATTATACTCTTGTCTAATTGTTATATAATTAAATATTCTGAATTTTTTTTATATACATTATTTTTCAATTTTGTCAACCCTTTGTATTGAATTTTAATTATTTTATTTATATTTAATTGACATTAAATCCAGTATTTAGTAAGTTATTATCTATTGCATATATTTTGGACAGTAATTCTAGGAAATCATAACACTTTTTTATTTGATATTATATTAAAGATTCTATAAAAAATATATAACCAATGTCATAAAATATTAAATAATCTACATGTATAGTTACTATATTATCAACATTGTTTGATGTTATTTGTAATTTTATAATGATTTACGTAGTTAATAATATGTATTAATATATAAAGACTAATCTGAAAAGTAATAATTATTTAAAGAAACATATCATAAAAATTATATTATAAATTACCGTCCGTCATTATTTTAATTAAATTTTATATTTTTATGAAATCTATTAAAGATATTTTTAAATTACAAAAGTTCTTACGCAACTTAAATAATAATTTATTATCTATTTAATAATATGAATTATTTGTTCTTATTATGTTTTAAGCAATTGTGTTGCCGGAAAACCGTAAGTATTTTTGTGGTTATTTTATTTCCTAATGTCGAAAAATTATTACTGTCATATTTAATATTCCATTACCCAGAACTACGAAGATAATTAAGAATATCTAATATGAACATCATTAAATGGTATTAAATATACTGAAATTCTATTTAATCTTATTTTATAGTAACGTTTTCCAAACTCTTATGCTATAACATTTTTCTACGTAAATTAGACTTACGAAATCAAAATGAATAAAGTATTCATGTTGTCGAAATTAAAATGCCAAATTCTTTTTACGAATATAAAGATTATAGAAAATCTTTTATTATATTATTGAAAAAAAAAATAAAACAAAAATTTATCTTACATTTTAAAATGTTATTGAAGCTATATAAATATAATATTTTACTTATATGTCAAGTTTTTTTTTCAAATTTCCCAAACAAAGATTACTTTTTGAAATTTTAAATGTTTTTATTGTTTAATTAGGTCGTATCTTACCAGAGAACGGTATGTAATATTATTAATTTTATTTTCTTATACCACCAAAATTATGGCACCCAAATTCTTCATAAAATTCAATAAGAATATAAAAAATTAATTCATTTGTTCAGTGGCTAACTTACGGGTGGGGAGGGGTTTAGAGTAAACATACCCTTCAACAAAAAAAAAAGATTTAAAATTATATAGTTTATTTTGTACTATACAAATATTACTTGTTTTCGATTTTTATATTATACCACATGGCTGAACAGATAGACATGATATACGAGTATAATATATAGTATATACTTTTCTATCTGTATAAATCTAAGAATCGATAAAGAAAATTCCTAGTATAACCGATAGGCGATAGCATAGCACATAGCACATTACGTTTGTTTCTTGGTCGAAAAATTACCAGTTTTATTCACAAACTTTGTTTATATTCGTGTAATCGTGTGGATGTGTTACGATTTGTGACACTATTATATTATATTATTATACATAACAGCAGTTTTATTTGATTTATTTTTATAATATGATTAAATTTAAAACGTTATGGGGATGAAGTTTTAATGTTTTATATAAAATTATAACCTCCCCCCCCCCAGAGAGATATTGAAATTACGTCACTGCCCACTGCATTTGTTTAATATTAAATACTATAAAATAATGAATATAAAAATACAATATGTAGTATTGTTATTTATTAATAATTAAATTATTATATATTTATATATATATATATATATATATATGAATTTATTTCTATATTTATCAATTTTGGTTGGAAGAATTGAAGAATTGTTGTGGAATTTCTCATTAGTAGGATTTAGTTGCGTAAAAATACTGAAGGCTATACTTTATAGAGCATTTACATATAGCCATATAGGAATATTCTAAAAACATTTTAAAACTGAAAAATTATAGTCCAGTACCCACTTGGGATTATTTTGACCATATGCATCTTAATCTGGATAATGCCTGATACTGAACAGAAGCTATTAATAAATGTAAAATATACCCACACGCTACAATAATATAACCATAAGATAAACTGTTTATTTATTTACGGTTGAAGCGTATAAAGCTGGTTAATTATGCTCGTTATTACGAGTATATAATATTATAATATCAACTTATCAACATTTTCTTATTATATAAATGTTCTTATTTTTGAAGATCTTCAAAGGCATATAGTTCGTAAGTTGTTAACTATTTGATACCAAAGCCATTACACTCAAATGTGTTGTGGAGATCATTATTCAAAATTAAAACTTGTACTGAAATCATCTTAGAAAAATGTTATACGTAGGTTATACTTACAAAATCAAAATAAATTTAAATGTATATGATTTCGAAACATAAATGTTAAAAATCTTATAACTTGTACACCATTGTTTTAATCTAATTAAAGTGTAATTACACAAAGAAAATTAATAATTGAACCGATATTATGTGTGTGGTAGATTGTGGAAAATATTGGGAAAAGAAATGACGTTTACATATTGTATTTATAAATTTAGAAGAAGCATAAATAGAACCAAGAGAGGTTTTGTAGTGGAAGTCAAAGAAAAATATACAGAGATTGTATGTATTTAAAATAGGGAAATATGTGAAGGAAAAATACGCGAAAATTACACTCCACGTAATGAAAAATAAGAAATTGAAGTATGGTATAGGTGTGAACCAATGTTCAGCATTAAGCCATTACGACAGTCGCCGCGTCGTAAACGAATTCAGCAATTTATGGAGTATTTGTGGTTATCATTTATGTTTATTTTTATAAGTAGTTAATTATTATTATAAAGATACGTGGTTGTGGGTAAGTCTATGTCAGAGATTTCCATCGAGTGTTGTATCTGGGAATACCTCCCGTTCTCGTTCCCAGATGTGGCTGTGTCTGGATTCGCGGTTTTTAGTAAACAGCGAGACGGCACGAGAGTGTATGTTCAGTTTGATTTGGGTAAGGTCGGTGGTCAAGAGTAGGTTTTGGCTTCTAACATACGTAGGCTGGTCTAGGATGGTTCTGATTCCAATGGTTTGCATAGACTCAAAATTATTCAATTGACATTTAGAGAGTAAGGGGGCCCATGCAGCATCGGCGTATATTAAAATTGGATTGACGTACAGCTTGAAAATATTAATTACTATTTTCGCGGTCAGATCTCAGATGTCCCGATATATATGCTCGTATAGACTTGAAGAATAGAGATTAACATTTGATGTGAAGGGATATAATATTACTAGGAGTAATATAATTACAGTTGTTTATGGTTTTGGTGGTAATTATCAGGAAAATGTGGAATGAAGAAAAAGAAATCTTCCTTTTTCCAACAACGACAAAATTAGCAAAATCGGACGACTCTAGGAAGCGTGAGAGTTTTTCTTTTTTTGTAAAGCATATAATATCGAGCTTTTCATTTTCTGTCTGTCGATGCTGTTGACACGTGCAAAATAAATTTTTCGAATCGGAGTTCAATGCGCCCTACAAAATGTTTTCCTCTTTCCAACAAAAAAAAAAAAAATATATCGAAATCGGATCACTCTACAAGGCGTGAGAGTTTTTCCAGTAATTTGTGTATTCCAAACTAAAATACAGCCAAACGGTTCAGGCGCAGACCCCTTAAGATGTAATTGGTTTTTTAGAAATTTTCAATATTTTGAATTTTTGTATTAAACTCTACATATAAAGTTATTAATATTTTTATCACTTTTTAAGGTATAGGTGTTCTAAGTTACGGTAAATTGTAAACCATTTTATATCCTCATATCACATTTGATACATTATTATACAAAACTACCAATTCTTTTTAAAATATCTAATGACTGAATGCAATATTATTACAAAATATAAAAGTTCTATAATCACAATTTTACCTCGTATTTAGTAAGATTACATTCTACGTGGTAGTTTTAAAATCATTTAGACAATGATTTACGTACTCTATAAATATAAAATTCAAATAAATCAGATTGTTCTGGTCTTCGAAAGTAAAGTGTCAAATAAATAATATTAATTTTAATTTAATTAATGTGAAAAAATTAATAAATTGATAATAATTTGTTTAATGTTCTAACTGAATTTGTGTTATGCATAATATTAAACAGATCTTCTATCTTGTATATTATTTTTGATTTTCGAATTGTCAACTATTCGCACCATACTTAATTTTAACATTTTTTTCTATATTTCCATACGATTTCAAGGTCTTTATAATCAAGATTGCAGTAAGTAGTCATTCATTTTATATCTTAAAACTTTAAAATCTTTATTCATATAAATATGTTTTCAAAATTATAAATTTAAAAAAAATCAAAAACATTTTTTTCATGTAATATAAAATATTTTTGAATGACAAATTAACCTATTCTATCAACTTTCATTGAAATCAATAAAAAAAAAATTTGATAATTATGTACCTATTTTATGATCAACAGATCAATACTAATCATATAATATTTATATTTTCGAAATCAATATGTCAAATAAATATTAATAATATTATGCAATTATTTAAATTTTTAATGAAACTATCTTAAAATTTACCAAATAATCTTGACATCTGTTCTTTATATATATATATATATATATATATATATATATATTTTTTATAATATTAATTTTATTATACATATTGTTTTCTTTAATATATATATTTTATTTTTAATGTAATTAATTAAAATAAAATTTTCACAAAAATACCTTTTATGCTTGAAATATTTTAATTATATATTTCGTTATTTACTATTTTTTAATTTTATTCAAAATAATAAAAATTAAACAATAACAGACTCTTATTCAAACAACTTTTAATGTTAATTCTTAAGAAAAAGATAGACGTATGAAATTAAAAATATTTTTGTTTTCATTATAAGAATTGTATAAACTAGAAAATGTAAGTCATTATTTATTTTATATCCTAATATTACTAAAATGTAACATCTAAATTGATATGCAAAACACAAATTCTATCAAAATTATATACATTTATTGTCATTATGCAATGTTAAATAATTTTAATTACCATTTTCCCCAAAACATCGACATTTTCTGAGGTCTAAATTTTAATATTTTACCATATAATTTATAATTTACCTAGTTGATTATTTTAAAATGAAAATAAATTTAAATATTTATGTTTCCGAATTTAAAATATCAAACTTTTTTCTAATTTCATGCCACTGTTATAATATATATTTAAATTGAAATATAAATAAATTATCACGTATATTTCATCAACTAACCTCCCCCGCCCCTTAGAAATTAGAGGCTTATGATAGTGCCCATAAATTGTATGTATTTCATTGATATTTTTCAGTATTTGTTTAACAAGTCTCCAATTTTTCCAACTGTTGGATTTTCTAATTGTTGTCACTCGTGAGTCGTGGATATCTCACTGCGTTACACCTAAGAAGGCCAAAACACAGTGAACCAGTGAACGAGACAATATGCCTTTTTACACGTTACCCACCTAATAGAAATTTCGAGTCTGACAAAACTAGATAATCCTCAGATTTAAAAATGGGAAACTCATGTTTAGTCATATATAAATGATATATATATTACATATGACTAAACATGAAATCTTTTTTCCAAATGTTCCAAATTGTCAATTCTTTTTATTACACTGAAGGTTTTATATATTTTTATACTTTTTTAAGATACTTCCAAACCAGAAAAACGTAAGTTGTTATCGATCTTATATTATACATAATATAATTACTAATCCTACATAAAAAGAAATTAAATACCAAAATAAATCTAAATGTTCACGTTTTCGAAATTGATAGGTCAAATTAATGTTTTGTACTATTTGTGAATACACAAGCGGTGCACATAGGAAAACGGCCATTTTTAGGGTTCGTGTTCTTACTTAATACGCCATCTGGTGGTCCACGACTACTAAAAGGTTAAAACTATTCGTAAATAATAGTATTGCACTATTCGTAAATAATTACTTGACGGATTCAACGAAATATCACCTTAATTTATACCTTCAAAATCTTCAAATACTGTCCAACATTTACAATTATCGTCTGAAGGTAAGGAGAAAGAAGGATGAAGAAGCTGATCCACTACGTAAGTATTGCGAATACTTCGGCAATCCTGACCATGACCACGACAACCGTCTCGAAGACACGGATGACCAATCAGCACGAACCCAATAGACTTGATTGTTCAAATAAAACCCTTAAAAATGTTTTGCACCCAAAAACGTGATGCTCGAGGTAATTGCCCTTCCTAGCCCCCTCTCCACCCAAATACACCACTGCCGATGACGATACATCAGTCGGACCCCGGAGATAAATAGACCTATACACTGTAATAAGTATTGTAAACTAACGTATTTACATTAAGAAAAATTTTAGCACTGTCGATTTATTATTATTGAAACATTAAATATTAATATTATATACGTAATATTAATTGATAACAAAAATGATAAATAATAAAACCGCGGTGAATTCAAAAGAATCAGTGGCGCCGAACGCTATACTTAGCCGTTTCAATTGAACTGGTTAAATTTAGGGGTGAGTGGGTGGGTGTACATAATTTTAAAATATTATATTGTCCAGACAAACTATTTTATTTATAAAAACGTGTTAAAATCATATTTGTGTTGTGTAGAGGGCCTTATATAATATATAGTATATACAGGCTCTTTAAAGTTGAGTATATTGTTTTTCTTTGAGGGGGAGGGGGTAGGGGTTCTAAATTCAAACGCTGTTTTTGTAGAGGGTGGGTGGGTGTATTTTTTTTTTTTTTGAATAATTGAATTGGTTGATGAAAATATGAAATATAGTTCGGCGCCACTGAAAAGAACCAATCAGTCAAAACAATTCTGAGTGTACCTACATTTGCAAAATGCGCAGCCAGAGTTGCCGCGTTAAAACTTATTATATTGTTTATTCAAGTTAAAGGGGAAACGATTGTTATCCTAACATTGTAAATGTTATAATTACATTTGTTATGAGAATTATAAAAGTTATTCAATATTTATAAATTTAGTGCACTTTCATCTCATATATTTACATATAATATATAAATATGTATTTAAACATAATTGAGTCTTATATTTATTTTTACAAATTTGTAATTTGTTAACTCTTCGTATTAAACTGGCCGTTTGCAAATTTACATATTTTGTGTTGATTTTTAAGGTCTTGAATCCGCAGAAGCCCGTAAGTTGTTAATTATATTAGTTTAATGAAATTAAATATATCGTTATCCAAAGTTACAAGTTTTATTAACGACATACAACCAATCGTGCATTAATAATATGTAAAGGCGATTTAGTTATTTTCGGCGGGGAAGATAGGTAGCTATGTATGCTATTTTGTATCAGCTTCCGCCACGTGTTTCTTCCGGTGCATTTTTTGTATTTCGATTGACGGTTTGCTGTGTTACGTTAGTAGTCTGTCTTCATCAATATGATTACATCGTGACAGCTGTGACCCGGTGCAATATCATCAAACAAGTGCCCTTTTTCCTGAACCCGATTTAAAAAGTGCATCTTTTGAGATACCTATCAAAAAGAAAATTATGGACCGATATTCTCTGAACCATGAAACGTATAACAGCCCATCTATAATATTCTTATCTCATCGACATCAAATAGTAGGAACTCATCAACAGCGTAGTCGTGCGTCAGTATCCACGGCGATAATATACATTTATTGTTTTTATCAATCTTAATCAAAAACATTTTGCTTTATTAAAATACTGGACTACTTTTTCGTTACCGTTATTTGTTGTTTTTTATGTCGACCTAATTCTTACCTTCCACATACACGATTAAATAATGTTGAATCTTACTTTTTTCAAATTTTCAAAATTTTTAATTCTTCGTATAAAAATTTATGTTCTCAAATTAAAATGTTCAAATTTATTTTTAAGGTTTTAGTGCAATAAAAGCTCGTAAGTTGTTAATCATTTGATATTCTTATCTACTATCTAAACTACTACATCTGCTACACTCAACTAAAAACAAAGTTTAAAATGTAAATAAATATGGAAAGCTCTAAAAATGATTGTGGATGTAGATCATATAGGCATACGACGTAAAAACAGGGTAAATTAAAGACAATTAAGTCTAGTACATGACCAAATGGATTAATAATATTATAAAATTAAAATAAATTAAAAAATGGAAAGTCTACAATTATAGGGCCATCTAAAAGCGAAGAGAAAAAAAAATAGTACATTTAAAACCTATTTTATTACTGATCTAAGTAAGAAAAGAATACTCCTTTTATATAAACCGGAGATCAATAATGTATTATTAGGATTTATTGAATCGAATATTTTGGTAATAGACCAATGATTTTCATAAATAATGGGGCTACAATTATGAAGTGTACATAATGCACAAATTAATATCATATGATTATTAATTATAACATCAAAAAATATTTGTTTGACATGAAGTATATAGAACTTACAATTTTTTTATAAAAATAAGTACACGCCGGCTAACACTATAGTCATATGAGTTCGTAGTACTACTTCAATCACATAAAAAGATATAAAATTGGATTAAAGAAGAAGAGAAACTATTGAACAGTTGATTAACATTGAGAAAAATACCAATAAACTATCTCAAATGTTCTAATTTTATTTGTAATAAAAGCAATACAACTTACAAGTAATCAAAAATTATTTGTTAAATTATTGACGTTAGAATTGTTATTAGGTATTTATTATTTATTACGTTAACAGCATTCTTATCTCAAACATATATGATAAAACGATATTGTATCATCATTATTTTTTTAAATTATTTAAATTTTCATCTCTTCGTATTAAACTCATCGTTTGAAATTTCAAATACTATATGTACTTCATTTTTTTTAGGTCTTGATAACTTAAAAGATAGTAGTAAGTAGTTATTTGTTTTATATTCTAATCCAACAAAAAAGGTAATAAACATTGAAGGAGGTTTGAAATAAAATCATCATTAATGATAATAACGAAAACCAAATCAATATAGGTTTTTCTATGAACACATAAAAGTGCTATAGACGTTCTTGGTTTGTTAAGTTTCATATATAGTTTTTTTCATAATGCAGAATATGTGTTCCGGTTCATTTTCTTTACCACAATTCGTTTCTGTTGGTATTGTAAAAAAGTAGAATAATTTTCGGACAAATAATTAATTGAATTTTATCATAAAATAAAATATAAAATAATTTCTCGGGATGAACGTCCAAAAGTTCCCCACATAATATGTTGTACATTATAAAATCAATATAAATCAAAATGTATATTTTCTAGAAAATAAAATTTTATAATAAATGTTATTAATATCATATCAATCTGATTACTGATTAGAATAAAATGTAAATAAAATATTTTCTAAATTTTTAAATATTATTACAGTTTTTTGATATGTTAGCTGCATATTAGATACACACATATCCGATTCAACATTATTAATTCTTCTACTTTTTTCCAAATTGTCATATTTTTGTATTTAAATAAAAATCTGCACTATCAAATATTTTTATTACTTTTTAATGTCCTTTAATGCCAGAAACCGGTAAGTTGTTATTCATTTTATATCCTTGTATCAAAAAAAATTGTATTCTCAAATTATTTAGTATGATATTCGAAATTTAAATGTAAAATAAATGTTTTACACTGCATTCCATAGTTTTAATCTAATGAAAGGGAAAAACTAATAAAGTATCTTATACATTTTTAGATGTTATTACTATATGTATTATTAGTTTTATAAGCGTATCCTTGGCTCATACATATATTATCATATGATATTGAGTTTAATATTTTTAGTTTATTATAATTTAATAATATTCAACATTTCTAATTGTTAACTCTTTGTATTTGTCTGGACGAATATAATTATATAAATATTTGGAATATTATTAAGATTTTAACCTTGAAGAAAGTAAGTTTCTATTCACTACTGATATTTGATATATGTATATTTTAGCCAAAATACTTATCATACCAGTAATACTTAAAATAAATGTGCTTAAAATTATTAAATAATCTATATTTATTATTTTCAGCTTAATTGTAAATTTTCTCTAGTCTTTTTAAAAATTTGACAATAATTTACAAAATTTAAAATTGCATAACCAGTATATATCTAAACGTTCATGACATCGAAAATAATACGTCAAAAGTGTAATAAATCGTTTTCCATTGTTTTAACTTAATTAATGTGAAATAAAACCAATAAAGTATCTTATCTTTTCAATGTTCTAATGATATTTATTGTTAATATTAAAAAGTTATTTGTAAGATTTTTACATTTATAAATGTTTTAGTTATTTATTACATTGCGTACCACCTCTTCTTGCACATTTTTGTTTAGAGAACAAGCATTAAATTTTATATTTTCATATTCTCCAAATTTCCTCTTTCTTTATTATATTATATATATTGGCAAATTAAAAATTGATAATATTTTTAAGCTCTTAATCCGATAGAATATCGTAAGTTATTTATGTTATATTCTAATACAACAAAAATTATTGTAAATTGTATACAAATATTTAAATCAAATTTTTCAATTAATAAAAATCAATTAATTGTAAAATATTAAACAGTCTCTAATTACACTTATACAAGAAAGAACAATATATTTTATAGACTTAATTATTATTTTTTTGTTTTTGTCAATGAGTACAAAATAATTCAATCCAAAATAAATATAAACCTTAATGATTCCTAAATATAAATGACAAATAATGCTACAATTCATATGTTATTATTTTAATCTAAATTGAGTGAAATAAAACAAATATATTATTTTAACTTTTGAAATGTTTATATATATAGTATATATATATATATATATATATATATATATAAGTTATAATTGACTATAGGTAATTTATATTTGTTTTTCGGAACTAACAATTATGATTAGCCATTATCAAGTCCTATATTTTTATTTTATAATTACACATGTTTAATTTATTTTAAGGTTTTAATGAATTGGAAGAACGTAAGTTGTTATTGTCTTTATATTCTACTATATGTGGAAAATTATTACACACATATACAAAATGTTGATATAAAATATTAAAATATATAAATCCATATCAACACTGTCCTGTCTTTTAACAATTTAATGATAATGATTTTAATAATAGCAATCATAAATTACCAAAAAAAATTATTGAGTCATGTATGACAAAAATTGTAATTTTTTAAAATTTTTAAAATTCTTATTCATTTTAATAATAGATATATGCAATTATAAATTTTATCTTAATATTTAAGGCGTTAATAAACTAATGGACGTAAGTTTTAATTCATTTCTGATTTTAATTTAAGCAAATAAAATTTTTTATTTTTATTAATACAATTGAAAATATTTAAAACTACTGCCAAAAATATTCAATAACCTATCGTCATAATTTATAATTTTATAAATCATTAATGAGTTTAATAAGTACATTTTGAAATAAAAATCTCAATTAATTTTTATAAACTTATTCCTAATGTTTTCAAATAATATAACAGAAAGACATGTAATAATACAATTATAAAAAGATTTATAATTTTTTAACTACGTATTTTGTTTTTTTTTTTTTGAGTCAATGCACTCTTATCTTTTATACGATTATACAATATTAAATGTTATTGCTTAGAAATACAAGAGCTTTATTGCAAATTGAAAAAATTGGAAAAGGAATCGCGGAAATAAACCATGCAGCAAAATATTGTGCGGGTTTATATATGTATTGTATTTACGGACTATATACATTCTAATAATTTAATTTTTAATTTATGGACCTTTCGATTTACTAGCGTTTTAAATATTATGTAACTTTTAATAATTATCTTTATCAAGAAGAATAATGCGTGTACACTTTTAAAAATAAATAGCTTTTAGTGTATTTAATTTTATATAATTAAAAATATTAAACTGTTAAATATTAGATACATCAATATATGTCATGTATTTATTTCAACAATACAATGTTATTTTATCAATCCTATTAAGATTTATGTGTCCGTCATATCTATTCATTTATTCAATTATAGATTTATGTGCAAAATTAATTTGTTGATAACGTTTAATAATTTTTATTATGTTATATTATACGAATATTTATATTAACCCTTGTTTGGGACGGGAGCGTAAAACGCTATTACGCGCGCCCGGACACCATTGAAAAAATATAGACGCGTGTCGTTGAATAAAAAAGAAAAAAAAAGAAAATAATAACTTTGTAAACAGATGACCACTTTGGTCGAATAACTATAATTAAATGAAATAAATAAAAATTCACAAAATAACCGAACAATAATTATATATCAGTTTGAAACAAATCACGTATAAAAATTAGAATAAAAATAAATATACGAGTATACAATAATGGCTTCTTTGGCACAATAAATTTATTAAGTTATGATCGACTGCAATTTATGCCAAGTGAAAAAAGTACAAATTTCGGCTATTATAGAGCCTATATACAATAAAAAATAATAAATAAATAACTTACGTATAAAATTCACGAACACGCGGACTGGCCAGTTGCTTGCCTAAAATTACACACACGAAAAACCGGTAACAATACGTATAAGCACGTGAATATAATAAAAAATTGACTATTTGAGTCGTGTAAAATTACGATTTACGATACAATTTGGCTATTCGTGCCACTAATATATTATGCTGCTTGGACTATTCGAGTCGCTAAACGAATTACAATAATAAAATGTACGCGTGTTCGACGACGACGATTTCAAAACGTAACGATTTTTCAATAAACGCCTACCTATTCGACGCGACTATTTCTCAATTTTTGACGAAAAAAATAATTTTTTCTCGTGTACATCACGAGACAGTCTCGGAACAACGGTTTAATATAGAATTCGGCTATTCGAGCCTACTACACCATACAATGTTATATAATAAGAACTATTCGAATCACGCAAATACAAATACTATAATAAAATGAAGCGTATTCGACGCAGCGTTTTATGTGAATTTCAATAATAAAATAATAATAGCGACAGTGATTTTTTACGACAAATACGAAAAAATTGACGCGAGCGAGACGGTGGCTTTCGAACAACAACAATAACAAGGGCGTTACATAAATAAAATTCACGAAAACGATAATAATTCGCAAACAAAAATAATAATAATGTGTGTGCGCGCGCTGTGCGCCGATCGACCGTTGACCGTACGTCGATACGATTAATTTTGGTACCGAGGAAGCGAAATAATTGTTATCGGCCTTAACAACCCTAATACGACTCCTTTTTCAATACAGTTTATGCAATTTCCTTCGCAACAGATCAAAAGCTCTGTAAATATCATAATTACCAATAGTTTTACGTAAACAACGATTTGTATGAATGTCACGGAATTAACCTTTAGACAAATTTCACCCTAGCGCACTGTAGAAATACAAAAAAAAAATGATTAAATGTTCTTTTAAATATTTATACATAAGTGTACTAATAAACAAACAACATAAGTATTATTCGAAATAATTGAGTTTCGGTGATTTGTGACCGGAAAAAATGTTGATACATCTACAGCTAAGTGAAAGGCGTTCTTAAATTTTTATTTTTTAATATTCGATAAAATCGCCTATGCTATGAGTAGCTTTAAGTAAGAGAGATAGAGGGATATTGGTGCTTAGAAATGACTGTGTAAACACGATCCGTCCAGTGCAGTTGACACTGTTACAGGGACAGTGCAGATCAGTAATTAATTCGGCCGAATTTCTAAAATCTTTGCACATTCTTGATGTATTAACCAGAACTAAAGTAAAAAAAGACAGGAGTATCTAACTGCATGCAGATAAATAGGTACATGTATAATGTATATATCTCATTTATTTTTTACACGTGACAAAAAGTTACCTACGACTTAGTCCTCGTACCTGTAGACATATCTATATCTATAGATATCTAAATATACATATATCTACAGAACGCGCTGCCATAGCCGTTCCAATGTAACTGACAACGACGGTATAGAAGTGGGGGGAACTGGACGGTTGGTGAGTAGAGCCGGGTACATGACGTCATGGGAAAGCTCTCGGTGTCACACAAATTTATAGAATAACCCCAGCCATAAGACATATTATATACATGTAAAAAAAAACACCTAATAAAAGTATTAATTATTTTTAATAGACAGGAATATTAAGTAAATAAATGAACCTTAATCGTGACGTGTGTTCATGAGTGTACCTATTATAAAATAATAATATTATGTGTGTACAAACAGTTACGTGGTGTCACAGATGTCTAACTATTAAATTGTTGAGTACCTATTATCATGTTTATTTTTCGTGATTATTCATTGAAGTATATTAAAAAAAAAAGAAAAAATATAAAAGAACTTATTAAAATATTCCGAAAAATAGTATTTTTATACCATTATATAGAAATATTATTTTAATAAAATCTTTGAAGACACAGAGTACGTATTCACTGTTATACGTATATTATAGGAATAGGAATATTATACATTGGGTACATGTTATATCAAAAAAACATAATGATTTCCTTTGTAACTACTAAACTACATGAACGAACGATAGAACTTTTAAATAATAACTCTTGTTTTCATTCGTAACTACAGCTGATTGCTTTTTAGAGTATTGTACCTTCCGAGTTGTCAGTCTCATACGTATTGTAAATGGCTTAAATAATATCCCATATATAATAATTTATATCATATGTATATAAATTATATAATAATTAATAATTATTATGACAAGACTGGAATAATTAATCCAGGTAACTAATATTTTTATAGAGTAACAAATAGGCCAAACATTTTATTATATATTATAACTCCATAGAGATTACACACTACACAATATAGCACCCTTAAAGGCAACAAGGTGTTGTTATATGAATTTACTTTATTACAAGAAATAATTGTCCATTATATTAAAATTCATAATAAATACTAAAAGGCCGCGGGTATCCTAATTTTTTTATGTTACATGTTTGTAAAATCCTGCATTGTGTGTAAAATATCTGTATTAAAGTTATTAGATTTCATTATGATTTTTAAACGTTCGTATAATAATGCTTACATTTTATGACTTTACACAGTTGTTGTTATTACCAAGTTCTTACATATATTTGTTTTTGCCGACAATCTAACAATAAATATTACGAAATGACACTACGAAGCTGTTTTATGTTTGTATTGAATTTAGTTTCAGCAAATATTAGCAATTTTAAAGAGCGAATGAATTATTGAAGCTTTATGGTCAGTTTTTCTCTAATATAATTTTTAAAGTGAAATATAAAAATTAATTCTTTGAGCTTTTTTTGGTAACATTTTCTGACCATTTATGTTGCGTTGACTATTGAATGGTTTACATAAAATATGAATTAAAGCCAAATAGCGTTAATACAGAAAAAATGTTGGTATACGATTCCAGATATAATGGTGATAACGGGTACCATTAAATATGTAATGTACTCATATCTTAAAAAAACCGTCATCAACCATCTAACAATGTATCTAAAATTACATGCATTTATATTTTTTTTTCACCTATAAAACAGTGAATTTGGTATATTTTTTGAAACAGAATAAGATTATTTTCATCTGATAAATATCTTTTAAACTCACAAGTGCTTTTAGTGTATAACTTATATCAAAAAATATCCTATTTTTTTCTACTAATATTTTAGTAAGGAATTAATTCCTATAATATAAATTCTTTGTATATTATTATATTTTATTTGTTTATTATTTTAGCACACAGAAATATTAACCTTACGCAGTTTCTGAAAGAAATATTTCCTAGTTGCTTTATGAAATTTAGCGAGGTAAAACTCTCCTAATCCTAATTGGATTATATGGGTTTTAAATTATTAGCCTTGTCTCTCTGGGTTAAAATATTCTGGTGCCGTCACGGAAAATAAACGAAAAATACATATTTACAGTTTAAATTTTACACCATATGTTAAACACATGTTTTACAGTAAAATGTAACAAATATTAGTTTATATCTTTTGTGAATATTATATTGTTTTTCTCTACAGTTTATATTACAATCTTTCATTTCATATCATTTGATTTTTGATGTTCAACACCGTAGCTACTACATATTTATTTATATAATCATTAATCACTATACATTGAAATACGACGACCATGGCATCATTTAAATGTAGTTTGATCATGACAGCTATTTGTTTAATTTTGAATGCCATTGTTCCAAGTAAGAATAATATTTCTTTTATATTGTTCATTCGATAAAATTGGTCTGTTAAGAGATTTTCCGTAAAGGTGTACTTTTAGTTTTTGCACTTTAGGGATATATTAAGTGTAATCATTAATGGTGTAATATGTAATGATAATAACAATAATATTTTTTTTAGGTTGCAATGGTGGTAAGGCTATTTAAAATTGATTATAATAATAAACATATTTAAAAAAACATTAACACAATCTTAAGCCGGGTTTACACGACGCGAATCTGATGCGCGAGGCAAGATGCGCGAGGCAGGATTGGACATGATTCGACCAGTGTGAACGTGTGAGGCATCGCCTCACGTGATTCGCGAATCAACACGAGGCAGCCTCGCGGCGAGCGGAAGCTTGTCGGTTTTTGGACGCGCATCAAAGGAGATTCAGTTGTTTGATTTGCATTGCTTCACGCATCAGATGCGGATCGTGTGAACAGTTGGGCGAATCAACTGTTTGGTGAGGCAGCCTCGTGCATTTTGCCTCGCGCATCAGATTCGCGTCGTGTAAACCCGGCTTTATAGAATTAAATATTTTTTATGCGATTATAAATTATATATTTAACCGTTAAAGATCATAAGATAAAAACACTTTTTTCTTATATAATTTAATGTTATTACGTATATACTATCAAAACTTCCGCTTAAACTGGACGGTTGGAATTTAAATTTATTCATATTTTTAAAGGGCTTTCTGCGGAACAAGTGGCACGTAAGTTGTTATTTATTTGAGATGCTTACCTAAGAAAAATTATTACACAAAAATTTGATACATTTGATATCGTGCGATATGGGCCATTGCCATTCGACATAGGCTCGGTTGATTTATTCATCAGACTACATGACGTCAATTGTTTAGATTTTGTATAGAGTCTTGGTGGTGGATTGGTGAAATATGCACGGTGCAAAATGCAACCGTGTCAGTCTTTTGTTAAATAATATATATATATATATATATGTATATAAAACAAAATATAAATATATTTTATAAATATTAATAAAATATTGAATTATCTATTATTCAAGTTTTATTTGTAATATCGTGTCTGTCCAATATGTTCTAATTATAATTATTATATAAGTTAAAGCAATTGTCTTGGTATTTGTTAGTGGAGTGAACTATACATTTTTAACATAAACATTACGTCAACAATATAAGTTTAAGAATTATATTATAAAATATTCACATTTTTTAAATCTTCGTATTAAACAGAACGACTGTAATTTTTTATGCTTGTAATTATTTTTAAGGATGTATCAACTTAAAGAAAAGTAAGTTCATGTTAATTGAATATTCTTTTTTTTCTCCTTTATTAATCGGCAATAAAACAAAAAAATTACAATTTCCGAGTGGGGTGAGTGGACAGACAGCTTCTAGACTACTCCTTACATTTTCTGAACAAAGAAAAGTGGGGAGAAACTGTAAATTGCTGCGCTACAGTTCTTTCCCTCACAAAAAAATTATGTTCCCCCCTAGAGCAACCAGCGACCGCGGGCCGCTTACCAGCCACCTCTAAGTCGTGATGGGGTGACCCCCTGCAGCGACTGACTCTCGCGCTCCATCACCACCTTGGCCGACGGGAGCTTCCCAGCGCGTGAACCTCTCGGCCCATTCCTCCATCGTTCGGGCCCTCGGTGAAGGGACACCCACTCTCTCGACGGACCTGCAGTCTCCTCAGTAGGTCGTCCGGTCGCTGATGCCGGCAACGCTCTCCTGGCGTTGTACGCGTTCGCACGTTCGGTGGCCAGCAAGTCGATAGGAGGCGTACGTGCGATGACCTGCACGGCGTCATAGGATACTGTACGGTACGCACATGCGCTTTTAACGACCGCCACCCACTGGACTCTAGCCAGAGCCTCGATACTCCACGGGTCGTATATGCGCCCAAATAGGAACACCGGACAACATTACTGAATGCACGACGCTAACGATTAGGCGCCTACGGCACTCCCGTGGACCTCCGACTTTCTGCATGAGGCCAGACAGGACCGACATCACCCGCTGCGCGTTTTCGAACGCAACGCACAATTACGCACTGAACATTTTCCCCTATTTCTCGAGCACCACTCCCAGGTACTTCAGAGACTTTCCTAGCCGTACCGTCTCACTCTCGAATGGTGTCCGGGGTTCGACCGTCCCGCGACGTCAAGTGAACACTACGGCCTCCGTCTTGTCGGCGGCCAGCCGTAGGCTCATATGCTGGACGTGCTCAGCGACCGTCGCGAGCGCAGCGTTAGAGCGGTTCTGCACCGCATCCACCGTGTACCCCACGGCCATGACCAACGTGTCGTCAGCGTAGTCGATCGCGACCGTTCCTCTGAGTAGAGGTAGGCGGAATACGGAGTCGTACGCGACGTTTCACAAGACAGGCCCAAGCACGGAGCCCTGCGGCACGCCATAGTTAATCTCCATTGTGATCGGCTCTCTGCGGGCGTCGTCACACAGGCGTAGGATCCACCCGCCTAGATACGACTCGATGATTCGCCGTATGTATGGCGGGAAATCCATATGAACAAGCTTTGCGCGTATCACCTCCCATCCGACCGAGTTGAAAGCGTTGCGGATGTCATAGCTCACCACCAACGCCACCCGACGAGGGTTTTTCTTCGACGAGCGACTTCGAATTTTGTAACGTAAACTCGAACACAAGAAGAAACAAGGAATGACTTCTAATCACGAAAATACAGCGACTACGACTACGAGGATCTGTACGAGCCCGATACCCGATTACCTTCCTGTGACTCCACTCATACTTGTGTATCGTGGTGACTAACATCTCACATTAGTACAGTGTAGTGCGACTGGCAGAGCCACGCTCAATAGTGATACCGAAAACCCGATCGATGGCATCGAATCATTGAGAACTACGAGAAAGTATTGACCATAGTGGGAACGGAGATACCACCACCAGGCCCGGGAAGAACGACCGTTCTGGCGAGGACTCTCGACGCCACCGCACGAACGCATAACACGTGCACGACTTAAAACGGCCCTTTTCAGGACCACCTTCACAAACCCCCTCCACCCACGGTAGCTTAGTTAAATATATGGTTGGGTGTTCAACCCCCCATTGCCGAACAAACATAAGTCGTGTTTTTTATTTTTGATCGATTATATTAAATATTTTATAATCTTATTTGTAATAAATAATAATGCATAACATAATAGCACACCACTATTATTGTGCTATTTTTGTGTTTGCTGTTTATCGGCTTTCGTCGTAGTCGTTATAGATAAAATATAATGACCGCGACCGCGACGTGTCGCGTATTTTATAAGTTGTTCATAATCATGTGCGAGACATTTCTATTTTATAATTATGAAATCCTGCGCACGGGCCTAACACTAACCACTTCAGGCCTACCGGCCCGGGTCATGCGGATTATTCAAGCGAGGTCGGCACGGCTCTTCCCGATATTACTTTATTATTATTTCTTGATGATGATAAATGAAGATTGAAAGAAAAATTGGAAAATTTGGGAAAAACTAAAAGTAATTTTTTTCTATAGGATTTTTGTATAAACGTAAGACCAAACTTAGCATTCGATTTTCCCTATAGTTGATCGTAGGTTCGTACTTCGTACACTCGACTCGGAAACAGCACCGAGGCGTTTATGATTTATAATTTAAAAAGAATCGAACGGGTATCGAGTAAATACGATTCGACAGTCTACTCAGATCACCGGAAAATATATATAACTTGTAGTCCTGGCCTTTCACTTAATTCTTTTTGCATAATATGACCTTAAATGTAAGGCATTCCAAGCACATCACAAATTTCTAGCATTTCAGCGGTGTACTGCCAATAGAATTCATCTCACACGTAAAATTCTCTGTTAGTGTATTCTGAAGGAACTCCTCATCAAATTGAATATCCATAGTAACAATAGTTGATACACATTAAGTAATTCTCATTGGTTTAGACATTTCCAATAGCTTTTCACAAATTCACGAAAAGACAAAAAAATAAAATAAATAAAATTATTGAAATTTGGACATGAATACGTCTGTCGCATCAATTAGTAATAATGTAATTTATTGTATTATAGTAAATCATTTAAAGGTTTTTTTTGGTTTTGTTTTCTGTTAATTGTTGTTTGTTTTATTCGTGTAAGTATAAAGGCGAATATATATAATAAAAAAAAAACTTGGAAGTTGAACATTAAATATTACAGCTCCTGACCCTATAAATAATTAAAAGATTGTTTTTGCACATTTTGATTATACGAAAATGTTGAAGTTTTTTCTGTTTATAATTTTTATACTTGTCAAGAGGGATATGGTGGCCAGAGCAATGGGCAGGGTAAGGGGTAAAAATGAATTGAGAACGAAATTCTTTTGAAAGTCTCCAGAGTACCCCTACTGTTTTTTAACCACTGGTCATTATAAAACATGAAATAGTCTATCATTAAAATTGTATGTATTATATCGACTTTCTCCAATGTCCTTTTAAATATGTATGGAAATGATAATTATACACTTAAAATAAACCTAATTCCATTGTTTTAACCATTGTATATACCGTTTGTTTTGTACGATTAAAAATTAAAATACTTTTATTAAATTTTAGATTTGAAGACTTTGCAAACAAGTAAGTTTTTATTTATTTGACACCATATCAAAATTATAACACCCAAATTTTGTTATAATATAATGAAAATTACAAATTCTCTTATAAATATCGCTATTCAATGGCATTGTAAAATAATCTAAAATTACAATTTTTCGAATGATGTCTTCATTCAAGAATTTTGAGATTTGTGTAATTCAATTCATCTTCTTTAACTAAAATTTCAAATATAAATATTGAATAGTGTGCCATTTTCTAAATCTATCTAAATAAAATTGTACTTTATTAACTTTATTAACTTTACTAAATTGTCATAAAAATGTTATGTTTCATCATTTTGAAATGTCCTAAATTTTTACCCTTTTTAAAATAAACTGAATAATTAAAATTATTTCAATTATTTTTGTAGCTATTGACGATCCAGAAGACGCCCGTAATTTTATTAATTTTATATCCTTAAACTACTAGTATAATTAAACATAAATTTTATATATATTTACCATAATTTTAAACTCTATGAAATGTAGAGAATAATGTAGGTAATCAAAACATATTAATTAATATTATGGATATAAAATATAATAATAACAAATACATTCTCCAATGCAATTAAAATAACTTTTGTTAATGATTTTCGCTGTTTATTATCACGTTAAAATCAAAATTATTATAAATATCCATAATTTTTCTTATAAGTAGAGAATAATAAAAGTTATCTGACTTTCAAATTTTTCTTATTATATTTAATATAAATTTCGTAGTATCTAATAAGATTAATTGTCACATTTTTCATTCATATGTGATTACTGATTAAATAATAAAGTCATACATTTTACTATCAAATTCAACGCTCTGTCAGTTGTTCCTAATATACTGAACGGTTGAAAATTAAAATATTTGTATTTATTTTAAGAACTTTCGGATTTACAAAACGTATGTTATTATTTATTTGACACCATAATTTTTATAAAATTATAATACTAAAATTGAATATATTGTTAATCAAAATCATACATTTTATCAGTAATATAAAATTATCTAAATGCTATAATAAAATATTAATTAATATATCATTTTAAATCATGCTTATTTTATCTACATAATTTAAATTAAGGTTATTTAAACTAAATATCGTAATGTTACCACTCAAAATGTTACGAAAGTTGTTTGTAAAGTTACAAGCGTTTCAAAATGTATGCTCTGAAATATTATGTTCTATTTGAAAAATATCTAAAATTTTCTTCCTTATGGTTTATATTTAAATATTTGTATCATTTTTTTAAGAATTATTCACACTAGAAAATCGTAAGTTGTTATTCATTCAATATTCCTTAATTTTAAATTATTACGCTTAAATTTGACATAAAATCCAAAATTTTCAAATTCTATAGAAAATATCTAAAAGCAATAGGTATCGATGAAAATTTACATGTAATTACAATTTTACCTCTTATACTATAGCATTTGTTGAGGTTTTTTTACAATTATTATCGCAATGATTTACGTTGTTCCTTATTATAAAAATAAAATTAATTTAAATAGCAATATGTTTTATTTGTAAATTTCAACGAAATTGTATAAACCGTGTGTTATTTTTAAAATTAAATAAACTGAAATAAAACAAATAAATCAATAAATTATATATTTTAAATTATAAATATTATTATTTTATATAACTAATGATTTTTTACAAATTGTCATTCTGAGTAACAAAATGAGTAATAAATTGAACGGCTGGGGTTTTAAATATTTTTATTTTGTTTTAAGGATGTATCAGTTTAAACATGAGTAAGTTGGTATTTATTTTACAGTTTATTTCTATTTAAAGCCAATAAATTCTCGTTACATTAAAATTTTTATGATTTATTTTGTTATATAAAAGTTTTAAAACATATTTTTAATTTGTTAAGTTAATTGTTTCAATGCTTCGTACAAAACATCGAGTTGAACAGTATTGCTATTTATTTTTTTCGAAATACGACGTTGGCAATTTCAATTGTTATTATAATTTTTAGGGCTTGATAGTTTGGAAAAGCGTAAGTTATTCGTTTTTAATCATTGTGATAGCGATGTACGTAATTACGCTTATATGTGATACGCTGTCATTTAAAATTACAAATTATAAAATTAATAACTAAATCCGATATTATTAAACATTATTAAGTAACATTTAATTAAAATTGTACAACTATATTAGTGGTCTTCTGCTGCATATTGAAATATTTTGATAAATATATATAGTTTATAATCAGGGCTGTGAATTTAATGCACTAAAAAATTACTAAATATGCGTGTATTTATGCATTAATAAATGGCACAATATGCACTCAAAAATGCACTAAAAAAAAACCTTAAATATGAAAAATATGCACTTAAAAACTTGTAATACGCAAATATATATTATACAAATTCGGACTAATCTGAGAATATATCATCTTTTTATTAAATAATATAATAATTTTCCTGTAAGTTTATTTATACGATATTTTTTGATACTACACGCGCGCATTCATTCTGTGTCCAATTCACTATTGACGAGTTCGAAATAATAATATTAAATTTTACTTGAAAAAATTTGACACAACTGCCAAATTTTCCGAATAATTCATAAAGAAAAAAAAAATATATATTAATGATTACAAGAAAGATTTAAAGAGAATAAGAAAATGTACATTTATATACTCTAAACATTCAAATATGTATTTGTATGCTCTAACCCTTCAAATGTGCAAAAATATGCAATACAAATTTTCGTATATGTATTCACAGTAACACGAAACAAATTTGTACCGAACTTATTTTCACCTAAGATGTATAAAAAAAAAAAACATGCAAATGCATTAAATTCACAACCCTGTTTATAATAAAAATAATCGAATTTATCTAATTTAGAATGTCAAACAAATGGTATTAGTTGTATGCCATTTTAATGTAATTAAAGTGGAATGAAATCAAAAAAATATCTTAACTTTTAAACTGTTTTAATTACATTTTTGATATAAGTTTCAATGGCCATTTTTTTGGTCAAATAGGTTATAAAAGTTTCTATATTTTTTCATATAAAATTTTCTATAATTTTTTCACAAATTATTCTAAATGACATTGAACATTGTATGAAATTGGACGTTTACAAATTTCAATATATGTATCAATTATAAAGGTGTTTTAATGATAGAAAGACGTAAGTTGTTATAAATTTTATATACTAATATTAAAAAAATTATTAGACTCAAATTTGAGATATTTCTATTACAAATTACAAATTCTATAAGAAATAAGTAAATCTTATGTTATTAATAGAATAGGAAATAAAGTACTGTAATATTTGTATGTAAATTAACCGTAGCAGTATCATCCACCGCGATTCGCACTCTGCACCAGTTGCGTCTCCAAGGGGAGGGGGCGAAAGGGGCGTTCGCCCCCCCCCATAACAATTTTTAATGTATAAAATTACTTGAAATGTATATTAATAAATTACTTTTTTACGTAAGCTTATTTGTAATGTAGTCGCATTATAAAAAAATTAAATCAAGTTCACCCAAACTTCTGAAAAATACGCATAGGGTAATTATTAATATAAAAAATAGGTTCACCTCCTCCTTGAAAACTATCTAGGTATCTAGGGACGCCCCTGCTCTGCACATCTATCACTGCCACCTCCAAATATTTACACCTTTATATTATCCTCCCTCTCTATTATGAATATAGTTGACGCTTCTTCATATACACATTTTATTAATATTATTCATTTTTGTATATAATTATGTATTATGACACAATCTCCATAGATCTAAATTATAATTATTGTGCAATCACCGAATTGCGTTATCCAATACATTATTATATAACTGCTTATTCACGGACATTATTAATGATGCCTATTGATACTTGATATGATATTTGTTATAAAGATATTTAATATTTTACAAGTATCATTATTTACAATAATACGTGTTCATTTCACTGGTTGCTTGATTGTAAAAGACAATATTGCTATGCATTGCTAAACACGAATTCCCCTCAATTATTAATATGTTCTGTCGAAGATTCTTCGTTGGAACTACATCGATTAGTCCATATAATATTTGACAATTCCATGTTTTTCTCAGATATTATGCAGCATTGTCAATTGTTGTCAACAGTTTTTAAATGATATGTAGACATTGTGCATTTATATTAAATCATATATGTATATTCAAGGGTGAATGGAATGCAGTGTAGTTTCAGTTGTGTTTCAAAGAGGCGGGTTTGATTGCTTACCAATGGGGGAGGGTTAAAAATAGGCTCCCTTTACCACCTCATTCTAAATCCGCTTAAGTTTGTTGTATGCTATTCACTAGTTTAAAGATTAAATTTTATATATTTACATGGCCGTCAAATATCTCAAATTGTATCAATACTTCTACATTTTGAAAATCTAAGTTTTATATATATACAATACATACTTTTTTTTTTTTTGTGTTAGGCTCTAGACGTATATCTTCTTATCTATTTTTTTATATAAATATGTAATATGTTGGGGTATATTTTATTTGTATAATATTATATTTAAATTCAAACATTAACACAAATATGATTCAAAATCAACAAAAGTAAATAAATCTAAATTTATATGTTACCGAAAATATGTTATTAAACAAATGATATAAATTTTAAGCTTATGGTTTAACGTAATTAAAATTAACCATTGAATATTCCTATTAAATTTTGATGGAATTTATACAATTATTCGTTAAGATATAAAAATATAAAAGTAACTTCTTAAGTTGCCTGCACTTTTATTTCATATTTATAAGATAAAACTATTTTAAGTTTAAATTTTTCAAATAATCAATTTTTGGTATAAAGTGAACGTTTGTAATTTCAAATGTTTATATTACCATTTAAGAAAATATTCAAGAGGTAGAAAAAAGTAAGATGTTTTTCACTCAAATCTAATAAAAATTGAATAATCAAGTAGTAAAATTTTACTAATTATATAGGCATTTTCTAAGATTAAATTTTTTTTTACAATAATTTACCTACTTCATAATATTATTAAATACAAATATAGCTGTATGTTCTTGTTTTGAAAATTAAAATGCCAAATAAATATTATAATTTGTCTGCTATTATTTTAATGTGTTGAAAATTAAATAAAACAAGAGAAAAAATGTTAATATTTTCTGTTTATATTTTGTATAAAAGTTGTAGAAGTTATTCTTTTAGTTATGAATGTTAAAATGTATAACTGTATAAGTTATTTGTCATTTGTAAATTTAACTACACTCTTGTCTCATAAATAAATGGCTAAACAATATTGAAACTTCTCATTCTTTTACAAATTACCCAAATTGTAAATTTTTTTATTAATGTTTTTTATTTTTATTATTACTTAACGTATTCCAACGCCAGAACTCGGTATGTTGTTTCTTCATTTTATTTTAGATAATTAAACTATAAACCACAAATTTTATAAGTTTTATCATAAGCGTTGCATTAGAAAATGCTTTAAAGACTAAAAAAAAAAATTCATAAATCCTTTCATTAATAACATAAATTTTTACCGATATTTTAATGCTAAAAAGGAGAACTATGATGTTATTCCAGAAATATTTCTATATGAACTCCGTTTTACATATAGAAGGAAAGTTTCTAATGCATATATAATCGGCTATGGCTAATAACTCTAATTCTATGATACCTTTTCCTTCTTTTGTATTACTAGGTTTGTATTGCGGAAATATATGAAATTGGGTATAATTGTTGATCCTTGCAGAAGAGTTTAAGACATCTCAATTTTATTTGCACCTAACCTAACTTATCGGTACATCCTGGTTAAAATGTTTTAATTGAAAGGTGTTGACATGTGATATACGAGTCATAAATTGTATGGCATTTTTTTAATTTGCTGATAGTAAAATGAAGTCAATTAAATATATTGATTATTTAAATGTATAAATTATAATTTCATAAAAGTTATTTGTTATATTCAAACTGCACTCTTAGCATATACATGAATAATGACAATGCGTAATTTATTCTTAAATATTATTTTTGAAATTTTCAAATTATGGAACTATAATAAACGTTTGTAATTTTAAAATTTTAAATATTTTTTGTCTTTCCACACTAGATTATATCGGTAAGTTTATGTTCATTTTAAATTCTAATAAAAGAAAAAATATTGCAATGGAATTTGATACATTACTATTCAGAATTATAAATTAAAATAATTAAACCAATAATATTATATTTAATTACATACAAATTTACATTTTAATAATTATATCAATATTCTGTGCTATCTTTAAAAATGTTTTGATAATGATTTGGATAATTTATATTATTTTTATTACTATAAATTTGATGTTTACACTTGAATCTATTATAAGAAAAATATAAGCAATAAAATATCTTTTCTTTTATAGTATTTTTATTACATGTGTTAATGAAGTTGTAATACTGTTATTATGTTAATTGCACTCCTGTCTCATAATTTGATAATGAATAAATATCAAATAAAATATGTTTTTCTAACTGTCATAACTTTGTATAATATATGAAGTTTGAATTATTAAGTGTATTTATTATTTTTAAGATATATATTATACGGAATTCGGTAAATTGTTTTTATACTTTAATTTATTTCCTAATGAGACTTAAATTTATTATGTTGTTATTCAAAATTACTCATTGAATTAAAATTTTCTATGACTTATTTCGTTTTAAATTATTATATAATATCTAATGTAAATTGTACCTATTATATCAACAATAATGTCAAAAATATATTAGCCATTTGTTATTTCATACGTTTAATATTCTCCTGATCCTGTTTTATGTATTACGAGCACTCCAAATTGTATAAATATAATTGCATACAAATTTGATATTTTTAATATTTTTTTCATATTTATCGACGTCAGATGACGGTATGTTACTATTCACTTTATGTCTTAATAAACCTGGTTCCAACAATCAAATTTCATTTATTTAACTCAGTATTAAATAATTTTTGTTAATTATATCTTAAACCAATGTCATGAACAAAAAATTAAATAATCTGTGAAATACAGTTTTTTCCAATTAAATCGTCATCATCCTGGGTCGTTTTTAAATTTCATTAACAACAGTGGTTTACTTTGTTTATAATTATAATTTAAATGACCACGTATTAGAAAGGAAAATATCAAAATATATTAATAATTTTAAATATTGTGTATTTTAATATTTTAATTATTTTTAATGTATTTCAACGTCAGATTGCGGTATGTTGTTATTCATTTTATATCTTAATAATCAAAATTCTACCACTTAATTTGATATTCTCTAACACAAAATTATAAATTCTATATAAATATCTAAAACTATTGTCATTACGAAAAATTAAATAATCTTTTAATACAGTTTTATCCAATTGTATCTTCATTATCCGATGAGGTTGTTCTAAAATTTGTATGACAATGATTTTCTCGTTTTAGAATTATATTGTTAAGTAAAATAAATTGAAATGTTCATGATTTCGAAATTAAAATATCATAGGTAGATTAATAAGTTCTAGGTCTGACTCTTAAACAATATGATGACAGCATTTTTCTTCATCTATTATCTTAGACTCCTACAAGTGCGATACATTCAATATATCGCTTTTTAAATTTTTCATTGCCGGCTTTATAGAACGTTATAAACTACACGTGTATTAACGTTTTATAGTGCTAAATATAATATGTATATTTAATCAAAGTAGGCATCAGTTTAGTTAATTTAACAAAACTCTGGATTGCCTTTTAAAGTTTTTTTTACCAAATCTGGAGAATACCTAAATATGGTAGACACGGTAGTAATTCAAAGCCTAATTCTTGCAATTTAGTTATCGTAATCATCGACTTGTGACACGCTTGGAGCATTGTCTTGGTGAAAAGCACTTTTTTCTTTTTCTAACGAGGCTGTCTATTTGAGATTTTTGTTTTAAATGCTCCAATAACGCTATGCAATATTCACTATTGAAAATTTACCACTTTTAAACGGTAATTGTTGAATGTTAAGGAACAATGTTTAATCAACAGACGAAATTTTGTTTTTTCCATTGTTTTAAAAATTACAAAAGTAGCGTCACTTGAACCACTGTAGTTTAACAACAAATAATCGGAATATTATGAAATTTTGACACATGCGCTTTGAAGAATAATACAAACTATAGATGGTATAAATATGTAACTAGAGGCGACATCATTTGTGTTACCTCGGGACTTATTGGACGATCTAATATATAATAATTTGGAAGTCATTGTTTTAGTCCTTTTAAAGTGGGGAAAAAACATTAAATTAATTTAACTATCATAATGTTCTCTTTTTAATTTATTATCAAAGTTATGAAAGTAATAAACGTAGTGAACATTATGTTAAAGTTAACATATGATAGGTTAACCGCATTTATGTGTAAACCATATAAGATATATGACTAAACAGTATTAAGCAATGTTTTTTTGATGGATTTTTGTATACAATTGAACGGTTGTAATTCACATATTTTTACTACACTTAAAGGCTTTTGCTTTTTAAATGATCGTAAGTTATTATTCATTTTACATCCTTATATGTGGAAAATCATTAATGTCAAATATGATTAATTATTTTCCAAAACTACAAATACTAAAGTAAAAACTTTGGAAAAATCTTAAGGTGCCATTTATAAATACCTACCAATTTCTCATTTTAGTCAAAATCAATCAAAGATTTCTCTTAGGGTCATCTTTGAATTTAGCTATAATTATTTTTTTTTTTTTGAAGGCAAAATATTAACTAATATATATTGATTTTTGCTATTATTTTAACTGAGAATTTGGAATGTTTAAATATTTAAATTATCTTTTAAGTTATTATAAGCACGGAAAAACGTAAGTTGTAGTTTATTTAATATCGTAATTTTATAAAATTGTTACACTCGAATTTGATATAATTTCTCAAAATAACAAATTTTATGAAATGAATGTAAAAATATTTCTTTAAAATTAGAAATGATCTGAATTTATAATTTTATCATATTTATAAATTGAATACTATGTCTTAAATTTTCCAAATTTTCGATTCTTCAATTTAAAGAATCTTTAATAATTTTAAATGTTGTTATAATTTTTAAAGAATTTATCACGTCAGATAGCTGTAAGTGTTTTAATTTATTTTATATCTAAATAAGAGCAAAGCGACTAAACAAAAATTTAACTTAATATTATTCAGAATAACAATTTTAATTTAATAATTTAATACCAATGTCATCGGTATGAGTGATAAATTATAATATTTCAATTTTATTAATTAACCTGAAATTGTCTCAGGTTTTTTTTAACAATGATTTACTTTATTGTATTTATAAAATCGATATAAATCTACGACTATGTCGTTGAAATTAAAATATCAAATTGTATATTTATGGTTAATCTAATATAAAAGAAATATAAATATTACTTCATCACAAAGTCATAACATTTAAATATTCTACTATATTTTTATTTAAGTAATATAATAAGTAATTAATCTTTGTTATTAACTAAACCCTAAAGATATAAAATGATTAAATTTGTATGTTAAGATAATTTGTACTCTTATCTAATTATTATATAATTAAATATTGTTCATTTTTTTAAATACATTATTTTTCAATTTTGTCAATCCATTGTATTGAATATGAAATATTTTATTAATATTTAATTGATATTCAATCCAGCATTAAGTATGTTATTATCCATTTCATATATCTCAAAGAGTAATACTGGAGAAATGATTACACTCTTTTATTTGATAATATTTTACAGATTTCATAAGAAAATTATTAAATCAATATCATAAAATATTAAATAATCTACAAGTATAGTTACTATGTTATCAAATATAGTAACATTGTTCGATGTGACATTGTTCGATGTCATTTGTAATTTTTAATAATTTGCATAGTTAATAAATAACAATTAATATATAGAAACTAAACTAAAAGGTAATGGTTATTTAAAGAAACATGTCAAAAATAATAGTATAAATTCCCGGTTGTCATTGATTTAATCTGATTTTATATTTGTTATGAAATCTATTAAAGTTAGTTTTAAATTATAAAAGTTCTAACATAACTTAAACAATAATTTATTATCTATTTAATAATATAAATTATATGTTCTTATTATATTTTAAGCAATTGTGTTGGAGGAGAACCGTAAGTATTTTAGTGGTTATTTTATTTCCTATTGCTAAATAAATTATTACTCGAATATTTAATATTTCGTTATCCAGTACTATAAATGTAATTAAAATATCTGAAATGAACATCACAGTATAAAATATACTGAAATTACTATTTAATATTCTTTTATACTAACGTTTTTCAAACTCTTTTTCAATATGTTATAACAATATAACATTGCTTTACGTAAATTATACTAATAAAATCAAAATTAATGAAGTATTCATATTTTCGAAATTTAAATATTAAAATCATTTTACGAATATAATGATTAATGAAAATGCTTTATTATATTTATATAAAAATAAGTTATCTTAAATTTTAAAGTGTCATTTAAGTTGTATAAATACAATGTCTTAAGTATATATTAAGTAAAAACAAGTTAAAAAAGTTATTTATTAAGTTTATCTCACTTTTGTCTTATACATATATGATTAAAGATGTACAAGCTTGTTTCTTTTCAAATTTTCCAAATAAAAATGGACTTTTGAAATTTTTAAATGTTTTTCTTATTTATTAAGGTACTATCTTACCAGAGAACAGTATGTAATGTTATTAAATTTATTTTCTTATACCAGCAAAATTATGGCACCCAAATTCGTCATAAAATTCAATAAGAATATATAAAATCAATGCCATATAATTTGCAATTTTACGTACTTATCTGGATAATTGTAATTTTAAACATTTTTATTATTTTTAACGTTATTTTACGCGATATATTTTAATTATTATTCATAATGTATTTGTAATATTATTAAACACATTACACCTTAAATATGATACACTGTTACCCTAAATTACGCATTTAAAAATTATATCTTATACATAATCTAAATTATCTAATATAAATACATTAATAAATATAAAATATTCTAAATAAAATAAAACAAATATTTTGCTTTTAATTTTTACATGTTCTAGTTATATTTGTCTAGTTATAAGAGTTGTTTGTTAATTATAATATTTAGTAC
This sequence comes from Slavum lentiscoides, assembly GCA_032441835.1. Classification (NCBI taxonomy): domain Eukaryota; kingdom Metazoa; phylum Arthropoda; class Insecta; order Hemiptera; family Aphididae; genus Slavum; species Slavum lentiscoides. The sequence goes on from CM063713.1 coordinate 4,330,360, forward strand.
TATAAAATAATGAATAATGGTACAAAATGTAGTATTATTATTTAAATCGTTATATATTTTAATATATATATATATATATATTGTATATATATATAAAATTATTTCTATATTTATCAGTTTTGGTTGGAAGAATTGAAGAATTGTTGTGGAATTTCTCATTAGTAGGATTTAATTGTGTAAAAAACCTGAAGGCTATACTTCATATAGTCTTTACGTATAGCCATATAGGAATATTCTAAAAATATTTTAAACACAAAAAATAATAGTTCAGTACCTACTTGGGATTATTTTGACTATAAGCATCTTAATCTGGATAACGGCTGGTACTGAACAGAAGCTGTTAATAAATACAAAATATACACACGATAATAAACTGTTAATTGTTCACGGGTAATGCTGGATAATTATTTTCGTTATTACTAGTATATATTATAATTTTAAATTATAAAATCTGTCAATATTTTCTTATTATCTAAATATTCTTCTATTTGAAGATCTTAAAGACTGTATAAATCGTAAGTTTTAATTATTTGATACCAAAATCATTACACTCAAATATGTTGTGGAGATCATTATTCAAAATTAAAAGTTTTACTGAAATTATCTTAGACAAATATTATTATAAAATTCAAAGTAATCCATAAATGCAACATTAGAATTTATATTGATTTTGCCTAAGGTATTTTTTAAAAAATTGGTCAATAATTTACGTAGTTTACATTTATAAAATCAAATTAAATGTAAATGTGTATGATTTCGAAACATAAATGTTAAAAATATTATAACTTGTACACCATTTTTTTAATCTAATTGAAGTGAAATTACACAGTGAAAGTCAATAATTGAACCAATATTATGTGTGAGGCAGATTGTAGAAAATACAGGGAAAAGAAATTAAGTTTGTATATTGTATTTATAAATTTAGACAAAGCATAAATTGAACCAAGATAGGTTTTGTGGTGGACGTCAAAGAAAAAAATACCGAGATTGTTTGTATTTGAAATAGGGAAAAGTGTGAAGGAAAAATACGCGAATGCGGAGTGTAATGAAAAATAAGAAATTGGTGTATGTATAGGTGTGAACCAAGGTTCATCTTTAAGCCATTACAACGGTCACCGCGTCGTAAATGAATTCAGCAATTTATGGAGTATTTGTGGTTACCACGTATGTTTATTTTTATAAGTAGTTAATTATTATAAAGATATATGGTAGTGGGAAAGTGAACTCGTCCGACGATACTTAAAAAGTGGCCGGACCGTAGTTAACTTTCGTGTTACAAAAGTCAGGTTCTTGTTAAAAATCTCATCTTATAGACATTCGATAGAATAGAGATGGATCGAGGTCCAGTGGAGTAGTCTGGGTTTGCGATTTCCTCTAATTGGTGTATGTAGAAATGCCTCACAGCTTCTTTTCCTGATGTGACTGTGTCTAGATTTGCTGTTTTTGTTAAACAGTTTGATTCAGTTTGATTTGAGTAAGGCCTTTGGTTGAGATTAAGATTTGGTTTCTAACGTACGTAGGCTGGCCTAGGATGGCTCTGATTCCGATAGTTTGCATAGACTAAAGTTTATTCAATTTATATTTAGAGAGAAAGGGAGCCCAAGCAGCCTTATCATAAGCTGAGGCTCTCGGTGTTCAGAATGTTGAAATAGGGACAGTAAAACGGAAAAGAGGATGAATGTAGCGGATTTGGAAATGCCAAGATGAAGGTGTGTTGTACCTAGAGAGGATAAAATAAAAAAATAAAATACACAAGGGAAAGTGTATGAGTATTATAGTATAGTATACTATATTATATTATACTATACTATAGTGAAAATAAGTTAAGAATCTCAACCTATTCTCCCTCATAAAAATGAAAAGAAGAAGAGAAAGACCGAAGACGTATTGAATGAAGGCATTTATAGTCACATGACGATAACTTGTGTGGGTATAAGAGGATGTAAATGGAGGTGTAGAACTAGAATGGCCAAACCTATGTAGTTATTATGTAAGGTGAAGAAGAAGAAGAAAAATAATGTTGAATAAATCAATAAATTATTTTACCTAAAAAAGGTTAAAAATATAATTGTTATAAATGTAATAAAATCATTTATTAAGTTAAATCTACTCTCGGTTTGTATATGAATGGATAAACAATATTAAGATATAATTGGTTTTTTCGAAATTTTCAATATCTTGAATTTTTGAATTAAACTCTACATTTAGAATTATTAATATTTTATCATATTTAAAGGTATAAGAGTTCTAAATTACGGTAAATTATAAACCATTTTATATCTTTTGTAATAAAATTTGATACATTATTATCCAAAACTACCAATTCTTTTAAAATATCTAATGACTGAATCCAATATTATTACAAAATATTAAAATCTATAATCACAAATTGTCCTATAATTCGGTAAGACTACATTCTACGTGGTAGTCTTAAAATCATTTTGACAATGATTTATGTAGTCTATAATTATAAAATTCAAATAAATCTAATTGTTCAGGGCTTCGAAAGTAAAGTGTCAAATAAATAATATTAATTATAATCTAATTAATGTAAGAGAAAACATTAAATTAATAATAATTTTTTAATGTTCTAATTGAATTTGTGTTATGCATAATATTACACCGATATTATATTTTGTATATTATTTTAATTTTCGAATTGTCAACTTCTTGTAACTATTCGCATCATACTAAGTTTTACATTTTTTCTATATTTGCATATGGTTTCAAGGTCTTTATAATCAAGATTGCAGTATGTTGTTATTCATTTTTTTTGCTGTTATTCAACTTTTAAAGTCTTTTTCATTATAATAAGTTTTTATAAATTATAAATACTAAAAAAATGTCGAAAACCATTGTTTTCAGGAAATATAAAATATTTTTTAATTACAAATTTATCTATTCTATTAACATTCATCGAAATGAATTAAAAATATATTTGATAATGATGTATCTAATTTATTATCCACAAATCAATACTAATTGTGTATAATATTAATATGTCAAATAAATATTAAAAATCTTATGCTTTTATTTTAATTTTTAATATAATTTATTAAAATAAAATTTTCATAATAGTTACATCTTTATTTTGGAAATATTTTAATTATAAATTTTGTTATTTACTATTTGTTAGTTTTACTCAAAAATAATAGATGGTTAAACAATATCAGACTCTTTTTCAAAACAGTTTTATTGTCAGTTCTTAAGAATAAAGATAAAAGTATGAAATTAATAATTTTTTTTTTCATCATAAGAAATGTATATACTAGAAAATGTAAGTTATTATTTATTTTATATCTTAATACTACAAAATTTAAAACTCAAATTTAGTGTGTTGGTATGCACAATTACAAATTCTATCAAAATTATCTTAATTTATTGTCATTATGCAATATTAAATAATTTTTAATTACCATTTTGTCCATAACATCGACATTTTCTGAGGTTTAAATTTTAATTTTTTACAATGATTTATCCAGTTGATAATTATAAAATCAAAATAAATTTAAATATTTATGTTCGCAAAGTTATAATTTTTCAGTTCTCAATTATCCAATTTTTCCAACTGTTGACATTTCTAATTGTTGTCACTCGTGGATCTGTCGTTGCGTTACACCTAATTAGGCCAAAACACAGTGAACCAGTAAAAGAGATCATATGCCTTTCAACACGTTACCCATCTAGTAAAGAGTTCGTGTCTGACAGAATTAGATAAGCCTTAAATTTCAAAGAGGAAGTTTCTTGTCTATTCATATATAAATGATTTATATTTTATATATGAATAAACATGAAATCTTTGTTTTAAATTTTCCAAAATGTCAATTCTTTTTATTAAACTAAAAGTTTTTTAAATTTTTTAAGATACTTCTAAACCAGAAAAACGTAAGATGTTATCAATTTTATATTAGATATTGTATATAGTTAATAAAACCAAGAAATAATAAATAATACAATTAGTGCTGGTTAAAAATGGCAATTGAAAGGCTTAGGTCAACTACCAGACAACTCCTTTTTTTTTTGTTGACAAAATAGGTTTATTTAATTATATGATAAATAGTTATGTGTATATTGGTGCAACAATTATATTTCTCCCATAATTCGTTGCCAAGATACATGTTGATGATCCAAAATTGGTTTCTGAAAATATTCCGATTATATATATTTTATTTACAAACTGTGAAAAAAACATCGAATATTTCAAAAACAAGTAGTAATATTATTCAAATAAAACACTAAAATATGTTGCCTCCAAAAACGTGATGGCCGGAGCAATTGCTCTTCCTAGCCGGCTAGCCTCTCCTCAAATACACCACTGCAGACGACGATACATCGATCGGACCCCGGATACATATAGACCCATACTACATAATAAGCAATTTAAACTAACGTATTTACATAAAAAAAAATTTTAACACTGTCGATTTATTATTATTAAAACATTAGATATTAATATTATATATGTAATATTAATTGATAACAAAAATGATAAATCATAAAACCGCGGTGAATTCAAAAGAACCAATAAGAACAAAGCAATTCTGAGTGTACATACATTTGCATAATGCGCAGCCGGACTAGTCCCGTTACAACTTATTATATTGTTTTAATGCAGTTAAAGCGGAAATGTTTGTTTTCCTAACATTTTAAATGTTATAATTACATTTGTTATGAGAATTATAAAAGTTATTCGATATTTATAAATTTAGCGCACTTTCATCTCATATGTTTGCATATAATATATAAATATGTATTTAAATATAATTAAGTCTTATATTTATTTTTACAAAATACAAAATTTTAATTTGACAACTCTTAATATTAAATTGGCAATTTGCAAATTTACATATTTGTGTTGATTTTTAAGGTCTTGAAACCGTAGAAGCTCGTAAGTTGTTAATTATATTAGTCTAATCATATTAGATATATCGTTATCCAAAGTTACAAATTTTATTAACAACCTACAACCAGGCGCTGATCCAAGGAGGGACTTAGGGGCTTTAGCCCCCCTTGGGCTGTAGTCATTGTTTAAAAATTATATATATAACTAACCAAATAGGTATAAATTTAGGTAGATGATCATTATATAGCCCCCTTCTGTGATTTCTGGATCCACGCCTGCCTACAACCAATCGTATATTAATAATATCAAAAGTCGATTTCCTTTTCATAGCACTATATACTCGATTGCAGCGCGAACTGGGGACAATTCACGTCAGGGTTTCTCAACATATTTATGTAAAATTATCATGTAAACAATTACCATGATATCTGTTATATTACATATATTAAGACTGATGGGTTTCTTCCCGTGCATCTTTCTGGTGACGGTTTCCCGTTTGTAGACGGTCGTCATCATTGTGATTACGCCGTGTCAGCTATGCAATGTCATCAAACAAGTTCCCTTTTTCTTGATCACGATTTAAAGAGTGCTTCTTTTGAGATATCGAAAACAAATTATGCATCGATATTCTCTGAACCATGAAACGTGTAACAGCCTGTCTGTAATGTTCTTATGTCATCGTCATCAAATAGAAGAATTTTATAAGCAGCGTGGTCATGCATCGGTATCCATGGCGATAATATATGTTTATTGTCTTTTATCAATCATACATCATAACCAATAACATTTTTTTTTTTGATTATCATATGCGACTTCTTTTTTATTCCCGTTTATACTCTGGAAAGGAATATAATACAAGTTCGAATGGGATTATATAAAAAAATTTTATATGAATAATACGATATTTCTCTAATCGCCGAAGAATTTTGTAAAATTTAATAAAATGAATAAAAAATTTTAAACATGTATTTTTCGGAATGGAATGTACGTTGAGTAAAGCTCACGCTTACTCGTTAATATAATATTAAATTATAATTTTGCCAATTATATCGATTATTTTAAAATTCAAAATAAATCGTATCGTTCATGTTTCCGAAATATTTTATTTTCAAATATACATAAATTAGTAGTTGTATAGCGTCGTTTTAATCGACGTTATTAAGTGTAAATATAACTAATAAATCAGTGTCAATTGTCTTTAATGTTATAAAATGTATTTATAAAGAAATAAAAGTTATTGGTAGTTTCATATGTCGACTGAATTCTTGCCTCATACATGTACGATTAAATAATAATATGTCTTACAATTTTTAAAATTTTTAAAATTTCTAGTTCTTCGTATAAAACTAAATGTTCTCAATTTTAAATATTATAATTTTTTTTAAGGTATTGATGTGATAAACGCTCGTAAGTTGTTACTCATTTGTTATTCTAAACTTGGTAAACTTTTTACACTCAAGTTTGATATAACTTTCCCGAATTCCACACTCTATAAAAGGTTTCTATAGCATATGTTATTAAAAGAAATTGAAATAATCTAGAATGATAACTAATTTAATTGATATTGCAGTTTACTTGTCAAACAGTTATAATGATAAAAAAAATTTTTGTATATATTTTTATATTATGATGTCATTTAAATATAATTTGAGTAATTATTGGCTTTGAACAATAATATATTTAGATCGTATAGTTGGAATAATGATAAATAAATAAATGATTAGTTATTGTAGCTTTTGGTCACCATACATACAATATAAAAAATATATTTATACAATGTCTATGGAATGGATATAAATAATTACAACCGTAGAAACATAGATATCCAAATCTATCGGTATAAAAATGCTTATTACTTATATTTAGGAGAACGATTCATTAATAATATAATAGATAAAAAAGTGACTTCCTAATTTAATACTGCATCTGCTTCACTCAACTAAGAAACACAATTTAAAGACGTAAATAAATATGGAAAACTCTAAAAATGTTTACGAGTGTAGACCATATAAGCATAGTATATTAGGATTTCTTAATTGTTAAATAAACGATGTGAAGCAACTGTAAACAGAGTGGTGCCACGATAAATGAGGAGCGCCAATACCCATTCAATGTGCAGCATTTATTAGAGGATTATGGTCAACACGATAAATACTTTTTCAAAATCCATATAATTTACATAGGCCTCGCAATTATAATTAAAAGCAATATGATATAGTTTTGAAAGGATAAGATACAAGCTAATGTGGATTTACTAGGCCTAAATCTATGTTGCTAATGGTCAGGAGCATTATTATATAATATCCTAATATTATTAAAAATTAATTTTTTCCCCGATCTGCACTAGGATTTATATTGGCCGGTAGATTTTAATATTATCTTTGTCACCATTTTTAAAGATCGAAGTAATTATAGAACTCAGTTTCTAAATAGGTGGAAAAGTACTTCCAACCAAGGATTTTGAGTAGTATTGGGTATATGCTATAGGATTTGGACAGTTTACAAGCAAGTAACCGGATATCCCATCTGAACCAAGAGACTTAGATTTAATTAATGAGTGGAAACCATATGTTACATAGTTAACGGAAATATAATATTGGGAAGGAAAAGGATATTCAAAATGAGGGATAACAAAAATATGTATAGGCAAATTAGAATTTAAGGAACAGGAGCTATAAACAGAGAAAAAGTAAAAATAAATAATCTATCACGTTATTAGCTACATTATCATCTAATAGTAGTTTATATATTAGGGATATTACTTGATTTATTATTTTTTAGACCTATTTCCAGAAATTTTTATGATTAGATATAAGATTATTTTCTAGTTTTCATATGATGTTATTAAATAAAAACTTGAATAGAAAAACAGAGTGAATTAAAGATAATTAAGTCTACTACATGATCAAATGGATTAATAATATTATTAATAAATAATAATAATAATAATAATAATAATAATAATAATAGTAATAGTAATAGTAATAGTAATAGTAATAGTAATAGTAATAGTAATAGTAATAGTAATAGTAATAATAATAATAGTAATAATAATAATAATAATAATAATAAAGTCATAAGAAAACCAAATTATTTCACAATTGAATTTTATAAAGTATTCTAGTTAGAAGTCATCCCCGTCCTCTTAAGAATAATACCAATAAACTATCTCAGATGTTCTAATCTTATTTGTAATAAAAGTAATACAACTTACAACTAATAAAAATTATTTGTTAAATTATTAAAGTTAAAAATGTTTTTAGGTATTTCTTTTTATTACGTTACCTGCACACTTATCTCAAACATATAGGATAAAACATGATTGTATTATCATTATTTTTTTAAATTCTTTAATGTTCACCTCTTTGTATTAAACTCATCGTTTGAAATTTCAAATATGTATTTCATTTTTTTTAGGTCTTGATAACTTAAAAGATAGTAGTAAGTAGTTATTTGTTTTATATTCTAATCCAACAAAAAAGGTAATAAACATTGAAGGAGGTTTGAAATAAAATCATCATTAATGATAATAACGAAAACCAAATCAATATAGGTATTTCTATGAACACATAAAAGTGCTATAGACGTTCTTGGTTTGTTAAGCTTCGTAAATAGTTTTTACGTAGAGTTTTCATAATAGAGAATGGGTTCCGGTGCATTTCCTTTACCACAATTCGTTTCTGTTGATAGTGTAAAAAAGTAGAATAATTTTCGGACAAATAATTAATTGAATTTTATCATATTATAATAAAATATAAAATGATTTCTCGGGATGAACCTCCAAAAGTTCCCCACATAATATGTTGTACATTTTAAAATCAATATAAATCAAAATGTATATTTTCTAGAAAATAAAATTTTATAATAAATGTTATTAATATTGTATCAGCCTGATTAACGTAAATAAAATATTTTCTAAATTTTTAAATATAATAAAAGTTAACTGCATTTCAGTTTCATACATACCCCATTAAATATTATTAATCCTTCTACTTTTTTCCTCATATTTTCCAAATTGTCATCTTTTTGTTTTTAAATAAAAATGTGCACTATCAAATATTTTTATTATTTTTTAATGTCCTTAAATGCCAGTAACCGGTAAGTTATTATTCATTTTATATCCTTGTATCAACAAAAATATTATAATCAAATTATTTAGTATGACATTCGAAATTAAAATGTAAAATACATTTTTACACTGCATACCATAGTTTTAACCAGTGAAAGGGAAAAATGAATAAAGTATTTTAAATTTTAGGTGTTATTACTATATGTGTTATTAGTTTTATAAGCGTACTCTTAGCTAATGCATATATAATCAAAATAATATATTAAGTTCAATATATTTTAGTTTATTATTTGATATTTTAATATTATTCATCTATTTCTAATTGTTAACTATTCGAATTTATCTGGACGAGCGCAATTATAAAAATATTTGTATTATTTTAAGATCCTTTCAACCTTGATGAAAGTAAGTTTCTGTTCAGTCTGTACCTTAATATTTGAAATTTGTTTTACTAATATTTGATATATATGTTTTACTCAAAATACTAATCTTACCAATAATACTTAAAATAAATATGCTTAAAATTAATAAATAATCTAAATTTAAATCTTTAACAATAATTTAGGTACAATATTTGAAATTACATAAACAAAGTGTATCTAAACGTTTGTTATCGAAAATAATACACCAAAGAGTGTAATAAATCTTGATTAGAGAAAAAGTATTAAATCTTGTATTTTTCGTATTCTCTAAATTTCATTCTTTTTTTATATTGTGTATTGGAAAATTAAAAAAAAATGAATTATATGTTTTGAAGCTCTTATTCCGATAGAACGTCGTAAGTTATTTATGTTATATTTTAATACTAGAAAAATTATTGCAAATTGACAGTTGTATACAAATATTTAAATCAACTATATTATTGTAAAATATTAAACAGTCCGAAATTACAGTTATAGTAGATATAACAATATGTTCCGTAGTTTTTTTAAATTACTTTTTTTTTGACAACGGTTGGGTAGTTTAAAATCATTAATATAAACGTTAATGTTTCCTAAATATAAATGACAAACAACGTTATAATTAATATGTAATTATTTTAATCTAATTCGAGTAAAATACAACAAATATATTATTTTAAGTTTTGAAATGTTTAATTATACAGACACACATATTTATATATAAATATATATATATATATATATATATATATTAAAGTTATAATTTTTAATAGGTAATTAATATTTATTTTTCTGGCCCTCTGAAATCTGAATTCTTACATTTGTAACTGGTGATTATTAGGTCCTATATTTTAATTTTTTTATTACATGTGTTTAATAATTTTTAAGGATTTAATGATTTGGAAGAACGTAAGTTGTTATTGTTTTTATATTCTATAATATGTGAAAAATTGTGACACTCATACCACATACAAAATGTTGATATAAAAACTTAAAAATTCTACTAAAAATATATAAATCCATATCAACATTGTCCAGTCTTTTCACAGTTGTATGTTAATGATTTAAATCAAAAATTACCACAATTCAATAATATTGATTCACACAATTTTTTTTTTAAATTTCCAAATTCTTCTTTTCTTTCTATTCAAATAGATGTTTGCGATTATAAATATTGTCTTCATATTTAAGGTATTAAACAACTAATGGACGTAAGTTTGAATTTATTTGATATTTTAATTTAAGCAAATTTAATATATTTTTTCTGATGTTACTAATTCAATTAAAAATATCTAAAACTACTTCCATAAAATATTCAGTAATCTATCGTCGTAATTTATAATTTTATAAATCATTTACGAGTTTAATAAGTACATTTTGAAATAAAAATCTCAACAAATTTTTATAAACTTATTTCTAATGTTTTCAAATAATATATGAGAAAGACATGTAATAATTATGAAAAGATTTATAATTTTCTAACTACGTATTTTGTTATTTTTTTTTTTAAGTTACTGCACTCTTATCTTTTATATGATTAAACAATATTAAGTGTTATTGCTTAGAAATACAAGAGCTTTGTTACAATTTGAAAAAATTGGAAAAGGAATCGCGGAAATAAACCATGCAGCAATGAATTGTGCGGGTCTACATATTGTGTTTATGGACTATATACATTTTAATAATTTTATTTTTAATTTATGGATCTTTTGATTTACTAGTGTTTTAAATATTATGTATGTTTTAATAAATAATTTTATTAAGAAAAATAATACATGTACACTTTTAATAATAAATAACTTTTAGTGCCTTTAATTTCATATAATTATTAATTTTAATTATTCAATAATAGGTATACATGTCATGTATTTATTTTAACCAAATAATGTTATTTTATCGACTCCATTAAGATTTATGTGACCTTCATATCTATTCATTTATTCAATTATAGATTTAAATTAACGTTTTAAATTTTGATTAAATATTATTATACGAATATTTATAATAACCCTAATACGATTTTTTTTTTCAAAATAGTTTGCGCAATTTCCTTTATAACAGATCAAAATCTCTCTAAATATCATGATCACCAATAATTTTACGTAAACAACGATTTGTACGAATGTCACAGAATTAACCTTTAGAGAAATTCCACACTAGAGCACTATAAAAACATATACACTATAAAAATACAAAAAAGAATGATTATAAAAATTCGAAAAAATCACCTATGCAATCAGTGACTTTAAGAAAGAAAGAGAGAGAGATTTTGGTGCTTAGAAATGACAGTGTCAACTTGATTTGGCCCTCTTTTAGAGACTCCAAATTTTCTAGTGCAGTTAACACTGTTACAGGTGTAATGATATGTTTACATACAATTATTGTATTTAGTTTTAGAAAACACTAACACTTGCTCTGCTCGGAATACCGATTATATTTTCATATACAAAAAAAAAGAAAATATTTAGATATTGATACGTGTAACGGAGAATTCACACATGGTATTTTGTTAAATTTATTGCATTATTATCTCTTTTATTAACTTTATATATATATATATATATATATATATATATATGATTAAACAATCTAAAGTGCTATTGCTTAAAAATACAAGAGCTTTATGAAAGATTGAAAAAGAACTCGCGCCATTCAAAGTATTCAACAATAAATTGTACGGGTTTGTAGGAGTGTACAATACGTATATTGTGTTTACGCAATACACATTCTAATAATTTTATTATTATTTATTTTCATTGTCTTATTTACATACCTTCAATTTTATTTTAAATATTGTGTTATTAAAAAAATTAAATTAAAAAGAATGATTCAATAAAATTATTTTACTCTGTATCAATTTTAAAATAATTAATTATTAATTTCAAATTGACAATGATGTATGTGATGTATTAATTTAAACTATATAATATTGTTATTTTGTTAACCCAAGTAACATTAATGTTACCATTATATATATGTATATACATTTTTCATTATTTAATTATTGATATTTATTTATGTACAGTATTAATTTGTTGATAACTTTATAAAAGTTTGATTTTATTATACGTTATACATTATACATTATTATAGGATCAACTGCATTGACCCTAATCTTCTTATTTTTCTTCTTTACCTTATCACAGGCATTTTAGGCTTATCTCTCTTATATACAATGTCCTCCATTCTTCCTAATTTTCAGCCACTTTTCTTGAATCAACATCTTTAAGGAAGTGTAGGTTTCTTTTTTAATGCATGGAATCATTAATTTTTTTTAATTCCCCAGCAGTCTTTTACTTTCTGATGTCCAACCATGTATTATTGGCTATACTTTGTGATCTCTATGTATTTTTCATCTGTTACATCCTTCGTGTCCTTTGTGTCTCGATAATGGCCACTTCTCCAAACGACTTTTTCAATTTAGCATTCGATCTTATTTAATATTTTTCTATTTGTTCGTTCTTTATTAAATCCATACTAACTTAACCTACTAAAAAATTGGACCCTCTAGACGATCTCGTTTTCTCGCCAGTGCGCGTAAAGTGCGTATAGAGAATGAGTGCAGTGTGCGCACACTCCATTCACCAGCTACAACTCGAGAAATCGGGTCTTCCGTGAAGACGGTTCTTTACACGCGTGAACCAATTTCGAGTCATTACGTTTTGTCACGAACTTCACATACGGTTGAAGGCAGCGTACCAACCCATTATTCGTATTATCTTTTTCTTCACTTTTTTTTTTTTGTTGTTTTTAATGAACCAATGAGTTGAATTTTATGCAAAGTGGCTGGGGGAGAGGGGTGGGGGCGCCAAAAAAAATGCCCCGGGGCGAAGAAATGCATAATCCGCTACTGGAAGTAAGTGATATTTTATATATTGCACGCGTTTATTTTATTTTCTCTACTTCTTGACAGTTCACGTATTCACGACCCCGGAACTCTCCTTCCGTTAAAGGAGTAAGGTAATACACAAGGGATTTCATAACATTCCCGTACACTCCACAACTAAATTTCTTTCTTTTTTTTTTTTTAATCTTATATTTTTATTATTTTCTTTTTTGGTAATTACGCGTGGTATTCGTCCGAGAACAAATCAAATTTACGCGCATCTATTATTATAATATTTTTTTATAGTGCGCGTAAGTCGCCTTTCTCCACAAAAAATATTAATACTCGCGCGTACAGTGGCGCGTTTGCACGAAGATCGATTGCGTGAAAAAAGTAGTTTGAAAAAACAAAAAAAAATGAGAAATCATTAAGCGGACGACGATCGTCCTGTGTATTATATACGTATACCTATATAATATAGAGCGCCGGAAATTTCGCACCATTTAGTCGCGCGCGAACGAAGCGGCCGGCGAGCGGCTGATCTATCATTTTCTCCCGTGACAGAAGAGATGCGCGCGCGCACCCGATAATCCCGTAATGGACTTTGCAAACTTTCGGCGCGTTCCCCGAGCATATATAAATGTGTGTACGGAAAAAAAAATAGGAACGGATGGTAAAAATATTACCGTCGTCGTTGAATTATTATTATCGACGTAAACGAAAGCGCGAGAAGGCCCGGAAAATTACTATAGCGGATTAAATTACTTAAAGAGGTCGTCGGTAATGAGTTTACACCGCGGAGACCAGGTTTCCACAGATTTCGTCGAATATCGCACGACCGAGAGTGAACGGTGAACGTTTTATTTTCGAAAAAACACAAACGTACAAAATCACTTACGATTTAATCGACGACGACGATTCACGTCTCCGCGGCGGTCAGGGACGTGACGAATACCGGGTAAATACATTTTCTCACGAGTAGGCATGGCGCGGATTCAAGGGAGGGGGCTAAGGGGCTCTCCCCCTTGGTCTGTAATCATTGGCTTAAAAATTATACATATAATACCTATACTATTTGTCAAACATTTATTTCTCCTCCAAATTTATAATTTCTAGATCAGGATCAGTAGGTGACTACCTGAATAGGTATTATTTCAGGTAGCTGATCATCGTATAGCCTCCCCCATTTGTGATTTCTGGATCCGCGCCTGCAAGCAGGTACATATGAAAAATGTTGCGTTCAATTTTGACAATATCACGTGTATAAAGCTTAAAGATGAAGTACGCGAGCAGGTGTTTCAGGATAACAATCACATATAATATATATACACTCTGATTTTCGAATGAAATCGCTTTTTGCGCAGATACAGATACAGATTTACCCATACGTAAAACGGAAGAATGTAATAACAGAAATTCGGAATGAATCGAAATAAAAATAATAACGAAGTAATAGTCGTTAGCAAAAATTATAAAAATTAATGGAACACGGATTGTACCGATGTACAACAAAACGTCATCTACCTCGGAAGTACGCATTTATAGAACGGAAAAAAGTCGGTGTAAATCATATAAGTAAAAATGTAGGAAGTAGCGGTATTTTACTACACCATTGATCAAGGGAAAAAATCCTTTTGAAAAAAAAAATTAATTATTTACTAATTTAATTAAATAATTATTTAACATTTTTGAGATTGTACGTATGGACGTGTGAAACGTTGACGGGGTGTAACGAAAAAAGAAATCAGAAGCGTCTGAGATGTGGTGCAGGATGTTCAGAATCCCTCGGACCGATAGCGTGACAAATTATATGAGTTACTGAGTAGAATAAAAGGCAGACACATATGGCAAATAATCCAGTCTAGAAGGACGCAAACTACCCGCTAACCCGCTTAAAACAATTTTACGGTAGGCGATGTGAGAAAGAGGAAAGACAAAAATGGAATACATAAAACAGATAATAAAAGATATTTGAAAAATCCGAAAACGGCGGAATTAAAGCAATAAAATTGTGATAGAGATGCACAGAGGATGATAAGAAAAAGAAGAAGAAGAAGAAGAAATGCATCAAAATCAAAAAAACGAAATGACGATATATGTCTTCCTGATGGCTGAGATAATATATACATATATTCCCGTTTATAAAATATTATTGTCGATCGCTTTAAGCGTCTTATAACGCGATGATGCTTTCAGTCGAAAGTCAATCGGAAGATACCATATAAGTTATTAGATTATAATTTTTTTGAGACAGAATACTGGATACAATCGAGAGTATACATCTAAAAGTGTAGATTATTTATTTTTTTAGCAATCATTAATATTTAACTGGTAAATAGTTTGTATATTAATGATTTTTATTTTCCAAATATTATCAACGATTTGCAAATTAAATAAAAATAATAATTAATTCGATTAACAATTCGCGTATACGAGTACAACAACAATACGTGTATGAGACAACTATTGTTCTCGCATTTCAATACTTACGCTGTTCAGCGCGTTCATTTTTTATTTTTCACTCATTTTTCTTCGCAATTCGCCACCAGCTGGTTGCCAATTATTCTTCGCATTTCAGTGCCCATTCAAAATATTTTATATGGAATATACGACTTGCTTTTAGCGGCTGAACAATCATTTAGACATTCAAAGCAAGTAAAATCGATTAATAATCTTTCCACATTATAATAATTATGTGTCGGTATTAAAATTGTTATTGATCTAGTGATTGATATAGTGTTGTCACCTTTTAGTAAAGGTGACAACCACAATTCTAAAGTCGACTGTCTACAGTTTTACGTATAATATTTTCCTTCGCATTTATTATTATTGATATAAGTGTTAAGGAATAAATATTATTATACGATATTAATGTTTTGTTCGTTTACACTTCCTATACGTGAATGCTTAGCGTGCTCGTGCTCTCGTATAATACAATACGAATATAATTAAATCAAAGTTCCGCGGCATATTGCCGACTTAACATTCAACTCTTGAATCCGTCACCGCGCCATCATATCGTCGTTGTCCGGCGTTGCGTATCATAATGTAGGCGTATTTACAGTACGAGAAAGGATAGCCGCTGCAGTTAAATGTGTGCGCGCGTCGTGTGTAGGTATTACACGCGACAATAATATACGCAATATTATCATGTAATTTTTTTTATCAACATTGTCAGTCACTAGCAGAGAGTGAGATAACAATATGATAAGCTCGAGCGTTTTGCATTCGCTAGTTGTTTTATTATTCACTACCATAATAATAATGATAATAATGATCATTCGCAGTAGACAAACGGCGAAACGAAATGCTGGGCCCCACGTGACCCGATGCAATTATTATCATCGCGAGACCCGGTGCAATTATTATCACCGCGAGAAATCCTTTCTCCGCGAACCAAGGTCTAGGTACGTATTCCGTCCGGATATTACGGAGTGATATATTTGTACGCCCGAAAACCTGCAGGCCGACTAATAATTTCGCCTCCGAGTCGACCGCGGCGGCGGCGGCACAAACAATGTGCAAAGATAAAGCCGAAATAACTCGGCGGTCGACGTGGGTTGACGATGACACAAAGCTCGTTCGCGCCCGCTTTTGCGCGTCAGTGGATTTCCGAAAGCATCCAAAGGCCCCGGCTAGGAAAACGGTACCGGGACGATCTTCGGAATTTATAAAGAAAAACTAATAATAATAATAACACTTTTTACGTGTAACGGTGTGCGCGATTCGATGAGAGAAAAATCAATCGAGTTTTTCCACATAATTCGGATAACAATTCAGAGCATAACAGAAATATTTAAACAGTTTGCGTTGTCAATGGCGGATCTAGGATTTTTTTTTATGGGGGTCGCTTAGGTTAAGGTATTGTATTCTGTATACTCCATCCTGATGGCATGACCTTTTTTTTTAGTCCTAATAATGTGCTAAACATTTAAAAGGATAAACGTAAGTGACAACTTTAAAAATACATCTAAAACAAATCCCTTTATTTATAATACACAATATTCGTGTCTGATACCCGTGGCCCGTGGCTAGTGATGTATCGTTCCAATTTTCAGTCACTTTTGGTTATCACTTATCAGTATTGTTGAGGGAAAAATTACTTGATAGTTTTTTTTTGTCACCAATTCAGTTTATAAACGTACCCGGCCCACTGAAAAATACGTATAGTGTATAATATTTGTTTTTAACCAGATAAGGGGGGTGCTATAGCACCCTAGCAACCCCCTCTGGATCCGCGCCTGTGTGTTGTCACGTTTTACCGAATACTTTGTAAACGGTACGGACAGTCATTTTTATTGCAATCGTCAGTTATTACGTATCGTTTATTTTCCAATTATTACTTTGTGCGAAAATGCAGATTTCAGTTTGTCACGCTTATTTTATCTTTTTTTTTTTTTTAATGTCGTAAACGTTACACATTCGCTACCCGAAATTTATTGATGCGCGTGAAATCGATTAGAACGATTATTATTTATGCAAGCAAAAATTATTCCGTTGTCTCGATCTATTTACCGTGTTTCCTATTTGTCATAGAACTTTTTTAAAGTCAATTTGCGTTTAGAAAAGCATAATTTTTTTGTTTTATATTGCTTGTGTTGTCTTTATTTTTAAGATAAAATTAATAGAATATTTTGAGGTTTTCTCGATACACACGTTTATCACCATCGTAATGTTTTAATTTTTTTTTTTTCAATCTAGAGACCTTAAAAACAATTAATAGTGCACATGTATATACACAAAGTACACCGAGTCTAGGTTTAGAGAAAATTACGTTTTTGAAATATATAGTACTTATTTTGTTTTCATTTAATACGATTATTAAGTATATTATGTAAAATATTCAAATTCTGAACACATAATCGTCGTTAGAATATTAATGCGTATGAATTTTTAAAAAAAACGTTGTTGTAATTTATTGTAATGAAGCAAATCACACGCAAATAAGTATATTATAATACGTATATTTCTATAAATATATTACATTTTTTTTCTATAAATTTGATTACGTGGGTACGTCTTTATAATGTAATATTTCTCAAATGTCTCCTAACGAATTCTCTAAATTAGTTATACTTAAAATTATTACTATTAAAGTCATTTGGAATGATATGTTTTTGTAGGATTTCGAAAGTTAAACTGTATACTAGAAAAGACGACCGCGTGCTCGTGAAATCGACTTACGTATTTTATATATTATATATTATATTACTATATATATATATATATATATATAAAAAACAAGTCATAAAAATTATATTTCATTTTACAACGAGCGGCAATTTTCCGAACAGTTTCATGGAGTACATCAAATTTTTATGCGAAAAAGCATAAAATTAAAATCAAATGATAATATTATATACAACATCTCTAAGTAAATAAAAGTATAATAATTTTTAATTCCGTTTTTCTTTATTTTCACATTTAAAGCTATTAAATTGCACCATTAAAAAGGCAAATGTTATATTATAACACTGGTATTACACTGATATAATATCATAATACGTTATATTAAAGTGTAAAACAAATTAATTTTTAAAACTTCATGTTTCATGCGCACAAAAAAAAGGGATTACATGGATTACATTTTTTTTTTTTTTTGTATTTATCATTTTTACATTGTACGGATGTTGATGAATTTTTCACTTTTTCACTTTTTCTGTGCTTTTGATTTTTTAAATATATTTTCCTACGTTCTTTATCTAAATCTACAACAGAAATTGGTGAATTACAATAATAATAATAATAATAATAATCTTTATATTATATTATTAAGACGTGAGGCGATTACTTTGGACAGTTATATCTGAAGTTCTACTGGACCGACTTGCATGATTTTTTTTTAACGCGAGTGTTCGTTGTGCAGATGAACTGTCTAATGAGAAAAGTCCGAAAATGTATCGATCAAATAGTTTTCGGAAATGTATTTACTAATTGTTTATTTCGTTCGGCGCCAATTTCCGATACGAATAGCTTTTGCTATGACAATAAACAAAGCACAGGGTCAAACATTGCATAAAGTAGGGTTGTATTTACCCCAACCTGTATTTAGTCGTGGTCAACTTTATGTTGTCACGTCCAGATCTTTTGAAAAATTAAAAATACAAATTATACCAAACAACAAAAAAGATACAATGAACATAGTTTATAAAGAAATTCTATAATAATAATAATAATACCTACACAAATTCATTGAAATTTTCATTGGTTTGTTTTGGGTGAAATATTTGCAGTTTTCATGAAAATGTCTTGCGTATATCTATAAATGTTATTTAAACTTAAGAAATTAAATTACTTTCCATTTTATGTTTCTCCCTAAACATTATTGGCACATTATTATAACGATATATATATATATATATATTATATTTATTTTTATATATAATTGTTCAACAATTTTTTTGTTTTTATTTTTTTTTTTTTACTGTAACCCGGCAGCAATGGGCAATTCAGCTATTATTATTATAAATATTGTACTCATCGTTGATTGCGTATTTACATATGAGTAAACATGCGATCGCCGGCGGATTATTTGAGTGCGCGATGAACCGCATTCGATGTTAAAACATATAATATATAGTTTAATAATAATATGCACATATATATATATATATATGTATGAACGATACGAAACTAAAAGAGTTCGCTATGTGCTGCGCAGCTTGGATGGATGGTAAACGGGTAGTATCGTCTCGCTTCAATAGTCACAACAACATTTAATATAATAATTATTACATTGTTTGAATTTTCAAATAAATCCGTCTCTACATATAATAAATATATTAGATATATTCGAACAGGCTCATATTTAATACATTTTTAATATATAACATTCAGTGATATAGTAAAAAAAAAAAAAACATATGTATAATGACCCGGAAATGACGGTATAGTATTTTAAACGATTATAATAACGTGAGACGGTGATATTTAGTCGCTTTTGAAATATTACAGAAACTCCTGTTGGCTGTAAGAGATTACCGGGGCTGTCAGTTCGAGAATCGATTGAGGAAAATGATATAGTAATTTAATTGTTAGAAATAAACAGTGACATATCTTACACTGCTTGTCGTGCGATGATGCCGGTTGTCTTGAAATTAATAAACTAAACATAAATGACACGGAAGAGTTTAGTGTCCAAAGAAAGGGATAATTGGCAGTTTAAAAAGACCGAGGATATGCTTGCATTTTAGCGGCGATGGTTAGGTGGACGTTGTATACGGAATCACAAAGACAACAGAAGTCGGTCTTTTAGACCAGATTCAGTCTTTGTCGATGAGAATATATATAATTTATTAACAAAACGGAACACGTTACATTTCCGTTTATGCGTGCAAAAATTGTTAATGGTATTTTCTCACTGTCAGAATGTACTGTAATAATGTACATTAGTGTATTTAATAATAACAATAATCAAGCTATAAATGACATGTAACGTAATATGATCATCACAAAAATGGTTGTAAAAAAAAAAAAAAATTAATACTAAGTACATTTTCAATCATACCTTAAAATCTAGTATGACCATAATTTAAAAAAAAAACCCCCCGTTTAAATCGGTGCTTTGGGGCCGATGTGTCTTTCTGCCGTAAGGGTTTGTTCAGACTTCACACCAACCAATTTGAAAAATTTAGCAACTTGAAATTTGTCACTAAATCATTGTTAGAATATCCTATGATAGTGTGATATGATATGATATCCTATGACCTTGCAGTATTCAATTCTCGAATTCGTCGACACGCATAAAACCGCGATGCTTTGACGTACGGCCGACTAAAATCGCACACTAATTTCGTCACCACACAAATACTGTTAAAGGACGCGCTGTAAACGCCATTAAAAGCACCGAAAATAGACGAGACTTTTTTTTACGCGCAAAACGCGAAAAACCGCGGCATTTGAGATGACCAAAGCGGGTTGAGTTCGACATTTTACCCTTCGAAAAAGAAGTTTCACTTAAAAACGAAAAAAAAAATCGTGAGATAAAAACGAAGAGTGAAAAATGAAAAACTCAAAACTGCTGCTGACGGCCGTAGGTAGACACAACAGAGCGTATATTTGAACATAATATAAAGTAGGTGGAACTAGAGCCATACCTATAATATAGTGAAGAATTAGTGCCACCCAGTGGTTGGGTGGATGTGTCACATATTATATTATCGTATCATTTTATACCAATGCCCTTTATATAATATAATTATATATATAGTGCGGCAAACAAGAACAAAAACAAATCGTTATAAAATATTTATTTTTATTAAGAATATGTAAAAGAAAAATGTTTTCAAACGATACTAACTTATTAATTATTTTTTATAGGATTAAAATTTAAAAAAAAAATTATAATTTCGAGGAGGAGATTTTATATTAAAATTCAACATTTTTTTTTTTACTATTATTATTATTGAATAATTTTCTTCTTAATACATCGCAAATTATCATCCCACGGGAAGTAGTAGACATGATTTATATAATTTTTTTTTTTACAAGTAAATCATAAACCGCAAAAGGTAGCGGGCCGCGGGGTGTTGCGGATGTCGCTTAAGCGAATTACTTGGACAAAGATTTTTAAAGTTTTGTTTTTATTATAAATTTGAAAGCAACGTTAAATCATTGCATTCGACAAAACGATTCTAAGCGGAGTTTCGGTGTAATACACTTTGTCGAAAAAATACACACACACACGCATGACGTATACAATTTTGTTGAAAATTTCAAGACAATAGAATGGATTAATTTCGAAATTATAGCGGAAAAACTATACGCGATGTACTGTGACCGAAGAGATCGGAGCACTCCTGCTTCTGGTCGAAAATCTGTACACAAGGATAGAAAAAAAAAAAATTAACAAATAATAAACATCATTGTAAATCCACTAGATCCCGCGCTCCGCTCAGAATCTGAAAGGTACCTGAGGATTAGGCACTTGGCCTGATCGTAGTGCCCGTCCAGTACAAATTCCTTGAAATACGGTCTGAGACACGAGGCGGCATCTGCGCGGGCGGTGATTGCGGTAGGCACGGTCGCGCGTGCTGGTCGGCCGGTACGCCGCCGTCGTAAGCGCTCCACGCGCGCGCCGGGCTTACGGAAATTTCGACGGCAGAGGGACGGCGCGCGTCCGCAGACACCGCACACCGTACACCGTCGTCGGACGTCGTTTCGGCGTCGTCGTGCGGTTTTCCGTTTTCATCGCGACACGCGTACGTATTTAGTTTCACGTGCCGTTTTTCGATTTAATTTTCTTATTGTTTTTCGTTTTTTTTCTGAATTTTTCTTCGAGGAATAGCTTTTTTTTTTTTTTTAGAAAAAAACAAAAAAACGTCGCGTCGGACCGATACCTGAATTAGGTTAGGTCAGGTCAGGTCACCTAACTTACCGTTTAATTTATACGCGTAAAAAAAAAAAACGATCCGAACGACTTTCGCAATCGTTGTTGTGAGATGCGATAATTGGCCAACGCGATATTTCGGAGATATTATCACGATGACGGGCATTTTAAAAGGTAATGTGAAAATTAAAAAAAATTATAATTTTATATTTAAGACTTCCCCGTCCCCGCCGAAATACGATAATTCCCCCAAAAAAAAAAGTGAAGAAATTGAAATTTTCTAGAATCTAAAACGTTCGGATCAGTGATATACCATAGGTGGAGGGGAATTCGGGCTCGGACCCTCTCCCCCCCCCCTGAAAATTTTAACATTTCAAAATGTTTTCATATGACTCGAATTTACATTTTACAATTTGTATAATGTAGTGAAAATTAATTAATATTTTACGCGTAATTACAATTATGTAATAATTAATATATTATAATTTATTGTGTATAGCGGTTTTTTTTTCTTTATTAAAAACGTCTATGTTTAAACGAGTACGGACCCTCCCTTGCGAAAATTCTGGTTGCCCAACTGGTTACGCCACAGCGTATAAAATACAAAAAGACGAGCGGGTTGCTAGTACCGGTTGGCGATTCGTTTGCACGCGCGCTTTTTAAGTGCGTATAATATCTGTGTAGGTTTTTTTTCCTTTCTTTGGTAAAAGTAATTTTTAAAAACGATCCATCGAGATGAACCCGAGTTTGGTACGAAATTTATGGCGACAAATTATAACCGTCAGTTTTACAATGATATCATTTATTATTATTATTTTTTTTTTTTTTTTACAACAATTTGATATTAGACATTTATTTGTTTAGATAAAATTAATTTACAGAGTTTTACAATGATATCATTTATTATTATTATTATTTTTTTTTTTACAACAATTTGATATTAGACATTTATTTGTTTAGATAAAAATTTACATAGTTGGTCAAGTTAACGACTTTTTTTCATTAAGTTAATATAAAAATACATAATTAAAATTAAAAGATACTTATATTTATTATTATTATTATTATTATTATTATTATTATTATTATTATTATTATTATTATTATTATTATTATTACTGACTTTAAAGAATTAAATTTTTAAAAAACTCTTAACTTGGTTAAAAGTTAAAATTTTCTAATTGACAATACAAAAAAGAGTATGAAAAATCGTTAATAGACGTAAAAATGTATGAAAATGTATAATTTATAGTAGAAAGTTAATACGCTAGATTTCGATAAAGAGTTATTTATAAGTATATTTTAAGTCCAAATATATAACGAAATTTAATAAATTAAAAATGTTTAAATTTCCGAGCTCTTCGGATAATGAGGTGTGTTGTACTATTATAGAAAATACAATTTCATTTTCGTTTACAACTTAATCTAACATATTTTAGTTACTAGAGTTTCTAGTTTTTTGAGTAAACTAGTTTCTTGAGTAAATTCAACGTGTAATTCGAAAAGAACTTATTAATTTAAAAAAAAACACACAACTGATTGTATAAAAATAACTGTATTTTTATGCAAATATTTAAGTGTGTTTTTTTTTTTTTAAACACTCGGTAGGTACATTTTTATAATAATTCTTACTTTTGTTTTCACAGATATTCTTGAGTTTATGATTCTATAAAACCATCCGGAATGAACGCTCTTCTATATCTGTTCGCGCTGTATATACTCGGTAAGTACCAATTGTAAAATGTACGATAAGTACATAGATTCGAACCGTTTTTGTCGTTTGAACGGAATTCTTAAGTACAATATTACCCTTCTCGATTATACGACAATATATTTATACGTCATAATATATTATAATTATATAGGTATAGATATTTCGAATTTAAATTTGATATTTTTAATAAGTTATTCTTCGTATGAAGAATTACCATCTAATTCTGTGAACAATCAGCTATAAATAATAAAAGACCGAATGTCGTAATATCAAGAGTACTAAAACACATTGAAACGAATTTTGAATTTTTAAAAATGCGTTAAATAATTTAAAGTTCAAAGGTTTAATGAGAATTCCAATCAACGTTTTCATTTAAAATATTTCATATAAAAGGTCTTAAAACAATATATTGTATTTAGTACCGATTCAGAAGGTACTTTATACCTGACTTTGACAGTTGGACGTATTGTAAAAAGCAATGAAAAAAAGTAAAAAAAACCGTAAAAATCAAAAAACCGACTTAAAAGAGAAAAAATTTAAATTTTCCGATGAAATTATTATTGAACCGCGTAACTATGTAACAAAATAAAAATTTTTTAAAAGAACAGTGTTAATAATATAAATTTTACGATTTTAATACTGTAATATGTTTTTTTTTTGTCTCAGAATACATTTAATAACTTATGTAAAAGAGTCCAAGTTATATCTCGTACGATGGCATTCGTCCTGGTTATTTGACTTTATAAGATATGTACCTACAAGGGACGATTCGGATTGTTTTCTTTTATGTCAAACATTTGCCGCTCGCTTATTTCTAAATATTTTTTTCGGAAAACTGATCGAATAGGTACGTGTTGTAAACGTTTTTTTTTTCTATCTCCCTCGCCGTCTCTCTGTTTATTCGAATAATTTTCAACGAGTATATTGTATTCTTTGCGTTGTGATATTACTGTGTACAAACAACGTTCGAGTTTCCTCGTATAAAACGTATGTTCCGACGTGATTGCTCAGTCGTGAGTAGTAAACTGGAATATTAATAACGATGACGCACATACAACACGAGAATACGTACAGATTTTCAATTTTTTTTTTTGTTAAATTTTATATACGTAATAACTGTTTCAGCCGAACAAGCGATTTCGATTTCGCGCGAGATTCGTCGAATAAATACTGTATTATGTTATGGGGGATCTGCGCGCCGAAACGCGCAGAGTACACATTGGATTTCCAAAACGTTCTCGGAAATTAAACGGCAATGTAAATCAAAAGTGAAAACCTGTTCGTTTTTAAATCGCTGTCAACGGCAAAACGTTCGCTTACTCTGTTTGCATTTGAGTAATCCAAATATACGAACATACATCGCTCTCCGTTCGGGTCCGCTGCACGTAATTATTATTTTCGCAAAATTACCGCGGCCATCAGATTTTCGCCAAAGATTTTTCTTCGTCAACGATTCAAAAGTGTAGAATTCACTAGTTTTAGGCACCGCGCGCGCAGTAAACGAGAAAAATATCATTACGTTTTCACTAGAAATGCGCGGAAAAAGTTTCGTTTTTAAATGTCACATAGCGCGAATCGCGAAAGCGAAAACATATTGTTCTGTAGCGAAAAACAAACTTTTCCATTCAAATCTGGGCCTCAATTGTCAGTAAATCGCTTTTTAAGTATACACCACCCGAACGAATAGGATTTTACGGTGAATTAAATAATACGAATAAATGTATAGAGAATAATATATATATATATATAGACGAGTATTAACGCGTCATCGAAATTAATTAAAAAGTTAAACTGTTCGATTGAACGGAGTGTTTCGAATCTTATATTAAATAACTCGTGTACGTCGTAGGTAAAAATTCGGGTGAGACAATTTTTTTTCCAAATACCTAAAATGAGTGTAGCAAATAATAGATAAAAATACTGTGTGGTAGGTTGTATATATATGAAATTTGTCTAAAGGTCACGTGCGTATAAACGCATATTTTACGTATATCTCATATCATAGACGATAATTTAAAAAAAAAAAACAGAAATTGATTTAAAATCAAATACAACAATGTTTGTAGAAAAATAATAATAATTTTTTTTTATTTTCTGTTACCGTACTTTATGCACGAAAATTTACAGTGGAAAATAAATAAACACGATTTTTCAAAACGAAAAACGTAAAAACTCGGTAAATAATTCGGGTAATAATTAAAACTATAATATTTTCGTGTATTTTCCAATGAAGTATTTTAAGATATTTTATCAATATTATCAAGTGTCTACATTAAAAACAAAAAACACTTTTTCGATTCTTTTATTCAATAATAAAACGTTCGCAAACCTTTCGTCTTTAATCTTGTTTTCTCCAATCATTTTAAGCATTTAGTATTTCGGTGAAATATCGTATTTGATAACGTTATATAGTGCCAAACACGGCGTTGAAACGAACAAAACAGTCCAAATTTTTTTTGTTTACATTTTCGTACCAATTTTTTAATTGATGAATACTATAAAAATAAGTACTTACAAACGCATTATGTAGTATTGAAAGCGAATTTTTTTTTTTATGTGTGTTACGGCGGCGGTATGAGGGTAAATCTTGGGAAATGGTACGGAAACGTATAAGCTGTTATCGTGACAACTAACAATAATAACATTTATTAATATTAATTAATTTACACGCAATATTAATAATATTAATGATATATTAATTCGTTTACGCGGAATTATAAATTGCGCGTAACGTGTAAGCTGTTGTCACGACGACTAATAATAGCACAGAATAGGTGAAATAATAATTACAAGTAATAACAATAATTATTATTATTACAAGTACGAACAATACACAAATACCCGACTCTTCCCATTTTTAAATAAAGTAAAGTGAACGACTTAGAAAACCGACTCCTAGACGCCCGCTATTAAGGGACCAGGCGATTGATTTCGGAAGACCTTATATCTAGACGACCACCGATTTAGGAGACTGCACAGTGCACACCTACAACGACCTAACTTACAGCGACTGTTACCGCCGGTAGTCGCTACCGAAAAGCGAGGCACAACTAAAACGAGATCCACAGCAAAACCGAGGCACACCTAGTCAAATTAATAAAAATGAACAAACATTTAATCACGAAAACAACGATCTCAATAATACCATGATAACGCATACGAAATGATAACAGATGGGGTCACTGAGAAAATGGCGGTCGTTTTTTTGTTTACAAAATGGTTTCCATTCTGATTTCACCTATTCTGTGATAATAGTATTTATATATGATCGAAATTACTTTGAATAAATAGATACCAATATTCACAAATCCCAATCACGACAATTCCGTTCCATTTTTACCGCTCACGCGACGTTTACGCATCAATGTCTCGAGTACTATCAGACTCGTTTATTTCTTCTCGAATCTTCTCGCGTCTAAATTTTAGAAATATTCCAGAATTTTCGTCATTCGGCTATTGGTTTTCAAGTACATAATAATATATATAATCGATAATAGCGCAATAATCGCTCGTCCTATATGTAATACTCGTATGTGCGTGAAAATAAAAACCGATCGCCGCAAACGTGATTGTGGACAGTAATGAAAAAAAATATATTAATAATAATAATAAAAATCTATCGAAATCGACCGGTTAAGAAACAATGTCTTTTTTTTTTACGATGAAAAAAAAAGCAGCGACTATACACGAACAAAAAAAAGGCCGTAATTTATCGGAACAAGAAAAAAATAATTTTCTTTTTTTATATTTAATATACGGTGAAAAAACGTTAATACTTATTTTATATATATATATGTACATACTATGTGCACAATGGGAAATACACGCGAGCCGGAGAAAATCGTCGGCGGCGGCGCTGGGTGAATGGAAGTGAAAAAAGAAGAAAAAAGTAAGTTTTCCGGACATTGAATTTGAATAACCGCTGCCGCCTCCCGCGGTCCGAGTTGTATAAGTTTCGGAGTAGGAAGATTGTCACGCACGCGCTACGGAGAGAGAGAGAGAGAGAGAGAGAGAGGAAAAAGAATAGAAAAAGTCCTGAAGAAAGGAAAAAAAAAAAAAAGTAAAAATTCTCCGGATTTTTCACCGCCGCGCTCCGCAACGGTCAACGGCAACTTTGTCGCCGCGGCTTTTCACTCGCCTATATAATATGGTACGCGCCATCAAAAAAAGTCCATGATAATTGGGCGCCGCCGAGTCTTTTGCATATTATTATTATTATCACCTTCGAAGGACATAACAAGTCGAAGGTCTATAACAGTTCCGTTTGCAGCGCGTACGGCCAGGAGAGAAAGCGACACGTTATAACGATTCTCGAAATTCCGGCGGGGACGATTCGTCACGATTAATGTCAATTATACGCGTTTCACTGTACACAGAAACGTTTCAATACTGTAAAACAATAATAAATGCCGAGTTTTATTTTAACATTTTCTTTTACGATTCCGATAAGAACCACGCGATAGTGAACACAATTTTTCGAAAATTTTGTCCCTCGTGTCAGAATTAGTCGAAATTTCGTATTCTACGGTTTATTGGGTTGGGTAACGGGTTGGACGCTAAAAGAAGAAGCCAATAAAAACGTACGTCCGGAGTGTGGCAGTATACGGTCGTGAGACGTGGACGCGTTCGGACAACGAATGAAAAAGAAAACGTTGTGCTGGAGTCTTTAGAAATGTAGTGTTGGAGAAAGATGCAAAGAATAAGTTGGTCTGAAAGAAGAACAAAAGAGGAGGAATTAAAGACGATAATAGAGAGAAAAACTAACATACTCTGAAGAAAGAAGATTTAATAAACGAAGGAACGCGATCAAGAGAAAGGACTAAAACGAGGTAAGCGTTACTCGAATAATGAAGTCACTTCATACGGAGAGACCTCATGGCAAACGACAGGGAAACACATATGGAAATGGCATTGTTGCGAATAAATTTGTTATAAACCAATTTTTGGATTAAAAAAAAAAAATTATCGATTTTATGCTAAACTTTTTTTTTTTACAAATATCGAATCGTTTATATGGTTGCACCGAATAATTTATTTCCAAATCACATAAAATAAATGACACTTTACGGAAAAAATCACTTTTTCACAATCAAACCTATTAAAATATTTCATACTTTACGATAAATGCGTATAAAGGTTAATTTTGTGAATAAAAAAACTGTTTTATCAACAAATTATATATATATATATATAAATCTAATTTTTTATTTTATTTTTTTGACTTCCTTGCGAAATTTGTAAATTGTCACTCAAAACAAACTATTTTTCATCTAATCCTCGGGATCGTGATTAAATCGTTTAAACGTAATTTTATTCTGTCAAATGTAGAAAACTGTTATCAATATACGTAGTTGTTTTTTTTTTTAATTGATCGAAAAATTTACGTGATTCGGACATTATTTATAACTTTATAAGAAAGTAAATATTACACGTACACAAGGCCCACTCAAGTCAAAATAGGTTACTTGGCAAATTCAAACTTTACCGCTCCTAAGATAATTTTAGACCACAACCCCATAAAATAAAAAAAATATCGCATTAAACACACACGTGTTATTTTTTATTTTAACATAAAAAAAAAAAAAATGTTTACCATCAATATATTTAATAAGATACCGAATTAATGTAAAGTGGGCATTATTTCTCACTAATATTAATCCACGTTCCTATCAAATTAAATGAATGGAGCAATCTTGATGAATTCACGAGAAATGTAATAACCGAATTCTTTCATCAGTGATGATATTTAATACGATTTATTTACTTGATACCCACTATAGATATGACCGTTTGAGTTAATAAATTATTATTGTACACGAAAATATTTGAACACGTAGCCAGGTTCAACTGGTGAATTTAAAAAAAAATATTTTTTTCTAAAATGTCGATATAAAAATGTCAAATAAATTTAAGTATCGTTTTTTTTTTTTGGATAATGCTGTTCTTCCGAAATTGCCGATCTCGACTACACCTCGATCCGGCCCTGCACGTACAATACATCGAAATCAAATATATTTATTGGAAATTAAAGCGCGCGAAGAGTGTTAGTCATGGGATTATTGAGGACTTACTCATTTTCGTCGCTGTTATTATTATTTTCCTTTAAACCGTCGTCGTACACTCGAACGGGGCGATTTCGGACTCGAAATGATACGAACGCTTTGCAGTGTGTATATATATATATATATATATATATATATATATATATGATAATAGTGCTATGTGGTCCCTAAAGTCACATTTAGTTTGGAAAATATCGTAGCCGATATTTTCCGACATTTTCCTAACCCTCGAGACTGCTCGTGAACCGTTCGTGAAACTCGTTTTTACGAATTTTTTTTCTTTATTTTATTATTATTATTTTTTTATTAGAAAATTATATCAATACGACGTATTAGTGATACGATACGCTCGTTCGTTCTGAAAACGGCGGCCCAACAGTCGAAAACACACCCACGGTCGTATCTATAACGGCCTATATAATTTAAGAGTGTTGGTCGAAATTCCCAAACGGACGATACTTCGCTGTCTGTATTTCTCGAATTCGCGCGCCTTCGAAAGAGGAGATTAATACGTTGCTGCTGCTGCTGCTGCTGCTGCTGCTGATGATGTTGTGTGTGTAACTTATTATTGTTTGTTTTCGGTTAATTTCCATCCATAAATTATTCGGGTGATTTTCATTGAACTCCGCTGCACAGCATACGAGTATAATACGCATGATGTTTTTCGTAAAAATATTTTTCCAACACCTACTGAGGCACGAAATATTAAACTATAAAACGTCGCGTAGTTTTTTTTTCTGGGGCAGGGAGGAACAACAACAGAAAATAAGTAAAACGAAAAAAATATATATACGAACAACGTGTGATATTCCTTTGTCAAACACTACTGAATATTCGATTGGTAAAATAATATATAATATTATACTTGCGCAAAAACAGTAGTTTGTTTTCATTGGAAATAATAATACGTTGTTGATTAGAAAAA
This sequence comes from Slavum lentiscoides, assembly GCA_032441835.1. Lineage (NCBI taxonomy): Eukaryota > Metazoa > Arthropoda > Insecta > Hemiptera > Aphididae > Slavum > Slavum lentiscoides. The sequence continues at coordinate 4,361,528 of CM063713.1, forward strand.
GTAGACATTTTAATGTGGCCGAAATTGTTCTTAAATCGTTTTCTCCCCAAAAGCATATTTCTAACGTATAACGTAATACTATCGTCGAACGTGTTTCGGCGGAAAACGAAAACCGTCCCGGCGTTCTTTTGCTGATCGAAATACGTCCTTATATAAAATTGTAATAAAATACGCCCAATAAAATGTAAAAAAATAAGAAAAAATTGTTGAAAATTCTTCCAAACGTTCTGTTCTTATCCGCAGTAAAAATACTATGCGTACATGAAGTAACGCGTTTTTTTTCTTCAACTATTACGTTATTCAATGCTCGACAATTGATTCAAAGTAGCCAACGCAATAATAACGGTTGTTTAAAATAAAAATAAAAAATTCACCTTCCTTAATTCCCGACGTTTTAGGTGTACATATACTATATACTTATATTTAAAATTAAAATTGATCATCACTCTATTTGAACGTCTCGACCGCCTCGTATAAAATCAGACGGCCAGTATCGTCTACGTATAGTAAATACACTTCTTATAAATCTACAACACCCGTTTTTACTCGATAAAATATCGCCCATTAACATTGAATCGCGATTACATTATTGTATTGTATTCGAATCGTTTTAATCTTGCTGCGCACGGGAGCTTAAAATAAAAACGTTTTGAAATCCTACGCGTAAGTATACGTACATATAATACGTAAGTAAACGCGTTTCCTCGGGGATTTTTTTTTTTCTTTATTTTTCCTTTTTTAATTATTTAAAACGAACTAAAATATTTTAATCGCGACTTACGTCGGACGTAACCCGTGTAAGTATATTTATATATATATATATATACATATATACATATACTTATAATATTTAATTAACGTTAACTAGGTATTAATTCTGTACCGTGAATATTAATTAAAACGCGTGCGTATATATATATATATATATCTACATTATACATACAGAGTTCTCCGAAGAAACTCGTTTTATCGAACAGTCCGTAGAGAGTCGGCCAGGTCCGGTAAATTTATTACAATTTCTGCGACAGTAATATTAATTTCTAAATACTATATTTTATTTATATTTGTCAAACACTCACACACTCGTATATAATTCAGTTTCGAAGTTTTCCTCCGTCCAAAGTTTTTTTGCTGGTATGATAATTTCGAAAATTTCTTGAATTCGACGGCGTATACATTACGCCGTTAAAAATTCAAAAGTCAAAACGTATAACATATATTATCATTCAAAAACCAGAATGAAGGAAAACTTGACCGTGTCGTACGCTCATACACGCGATTGAAATTTGATTTTAAATTTTTAGTGTACTTCGTGATAGATATTTTCGATATATCAGGGGCGTAATTCAGGGGGGGATGAGGGGGATAGATCCCCCAGAGCCTTTTTTTTAGTCATGTATAAAAAAAAAATAACTGAAAACTGTCATCATCTATTGTAGAGTCAAAATTTTTCTTATTTTTTCCTATTTATCCCCCAGAACAAATTTCTAATTACGCCACTACGATATATTAGGAAAGGAAAATTGTTTAAACTTTTCTCCCGATCCTGCGGATTCGAGGACGATATTATATTATATTGGTCGTAACAATACGTCTTGTACACATAGTAACGCGCGTGTTATTAAAACGGAAATCGTTTCATTACGAAGTTTTCATAATGTCCGATCGGGTTTTAACAACAATTATTATTATCGCAATAATAATTCGATACAATATAATATTATATTAATAATTATATTATTTATGCGGATTTATACGTTGGTTGCTTTTTCGACACCACAACCCCGCCCGAGGGGTCTAGGACGCTTTGCCGCCAGACCGATTCGCTCCTGACTGTTTCGCCGCTACAACTCCGGCACTGTTGGTGAATGGGATACCGAATCGACGCGAAACATTTTGGTTTAGTGTCCTTTATGAGGTTACACCCAGCGAGTTGCCCCAAAAATCCCAAAAGGGGATTTTTTTTGAAATTCCTATGTACCAAACAGAATGTTTTCAAACTCGGTAGGCTCCCTCGGGCGGATATTTAACAAATAAACCGCTGACTATTCTAAACATAATAAACACTAGGGTGGGGGGGGGTACACGGAAGAGATAACTTTTTGGAATCGTCATAGCACATTTAGTTTTAGTCGTAGAGCAACCGGGATACCACTGCTGAGTAGAGCGTACATCTGTGTGTATCATACTAAAAATACCCCCCTTCGTTTTTTTGGTTTCGTTATAACTCCGGCACTGTTGGTGACTGGGACACCAAACCGACGCGAAACATTTTGGTTTAGTGTCCTTTATGAGGTACGCCCAGCGAGTTGCCCCAAAAATCCCAAAAGGGATTTTTTTAAATTCCTGTTACCAAACCGAACGGGTTCAAACTCGGTAGGCTACCTCATAAAGGACACTAAACCAAAATGTTTCGCGTCGGTTTGGTGTCCAAGTCACCAACAGTGCCGGAGTTTTAACGAAACCAAAAAAACGAGGGGGGGTTATTTTTAGTATGATACACGCAGATGTACGCTCTACTCAGCAGTGGTATCCCGGTTGCTCTACGACTAAAACTAAATGTGCTATGACGATTCCAAAAAGTTATCCCTTCCAAGACCCTCACCGCACCTGTATGTTTATAATAATCAGCGATTTCAATAATATTGAAAAAATTTTGGGGGGGTCCGGACCACATAACCCCCCAAATGCGGCCTTGGCCTGGTCAGGTGGTGGACACTTCTGGGCGGCGGGCCGATAACAGAGAATCAGTCGCCATTTTATTTCAGGTAGTTTTTATCAAATTTATTTTGTGATAAGGTACATATATATGGCTTCATTGTGATTCCTGACTTCTGTGATATTTACTGTACACTGTACTGCTGTATAAAATACCTATTTTAATCAATAACATATTTAATTTTTACAAGGTGGGTTACACTGCTTCACCTGAAACAAAATGGCCGACTGATTTTTGCCGCCGTCCGTCCTATACCACTCGTGTTATTTCTTATCAGTGTCCATTCTGATTGTTTTATTCTGTGGCCTGGTGTACCCCATTTAGAAATACTGAAACAAAACTGATTTCGTTAGAGCGGTGTACTTATCACCAACAGCGCCAAAAATTATAGAAAAACTAAGCGAGTAATTTGGCGACGAAAAGATTCGGCGCGGCGAAACGGTAGCGGCGATACGTCCGGGTTCTCCGCCCGAGACCAGTCGTCTGCTGTTATTACAACTATCTACATATACGTACATTAATGTTTTCACACGACTAATACGCGTTTATTAAATCGTTCGTCTGCTTACCATTTGACACGATAATGTGTTGATAATGGGTGTTGATTTGTTTTTTAACACAACGTTTTGTATGGAATTCTTTATGTCAAATACACGCGCGAGTTTAATCGATCGAAATATAAACGAAAATCAATGAATTAATACGCATTCCATATTGTTTGATTTTTATTTTAAACTTGAAAATCCGGTTTTACGAATATCTGCTGTCGGCTTAGTTCGGGATCGGCAGCATGACAAATGTCTACTAAAATATGATATTTATTGTAGTCGACAAGTTGATGGGAGACGGAGTAAACGGTTTCATTGATATTTTGCGTTCCTTCGCTTATTCTATATATATATATATATATAAAACATCTCCCTCCATTAGATATATACGTATTATTATAATATTTCGAAAATTGTTCGCAATGAATCTATCGGAAAATAAGGCGATGTGATTTTTATTTTTTTTTTTATATAGTTTAGCTAAGCTCGGGGAAACGTTTTTTTTTCTCTTAGGCCGCTTTGCGACCTTAACACAATCGCTGTACCCGGGCGCCGACGCGGGATTAAATCGAACGATGCGAAGAGATTAATCTTTGCGTACCGGCCAATGCGGTATTTAAATAGTTTAGATTTCTTTCTTCCCCCGAAAATCAACAATTCAAACAAGACGGACGTCTTATAAACGTTGTCCTGAAAAAATCGTTCCTCTATCCCGAAGCATTATGGACACTCCAATAAATGAATCGACGTTTACAATTATTACAGCGTCCGTTTACTCGATCCTTTCCACTTCGGCCTTCCGTGTACACCAACGCGTACAAGTCATATATCCTGTGATGGGAGGGATTCTTTCGGACGTCCCCGCATAGCTACGTATTTTATCTCCATCAGTTTCTGACACTTGCGAGATGCGCATATTTCGGTGTTTTCGTGAAACGTTAATGACAAAATGGATTATATACGCCGTTATTATATTATGATGCCGTTTAACTGATTGAGATTTTTTTTTTTTATGGTGAACATTGTTTAGCGGAAAACTATCCTCGATTTTACACGCATACGTTGTTTACAGCTCTTTGTCTCTATTAAATGCGAATTTCAAAACGAATTCGTATTACGAGTTGATTGCATGTTATTATGCCGCGTATACTATACGCAGTTATTTATAATTACTTTCGTATACCGGGGATAACGCGTACTGCTGCGCGCGACGCGTATCAAAAGACACGCCACACACACACACACACACGAGGCTAGACTCTACTTCTATAATAACAAGTGGTTTATTATACATTACACCAGCTATATCGTGTATAATCGTATTATAAAATATGTAAATAGTTATGAGAAGGCGCGTACAAAATACAATATATATATAATATATTATAATTATTATTCTATATAATATATGATAATAAAACGCGTTATAGAACATCGACCATGTCGTTTCTGTGTTGACGGTTGAGATTTCGGGTTGGTGCGGCGTGGGGAGAGTTGCGCGCGAAAAGACAATAGTTTCGGTCGTTTCGCGGATGTGAATTATAATAATTTCCAAAGATATACGACGACGTAATAAAGAACAATTAATTCGGATTCGGTCCGTCGTCCGCGGTAGCCGCCGAAGCGGACGAGAAAGAACAATACGAGAGTTCGGTGAAACAACAGCCAGTTTGACCGAACGCCGAACAACGGATCGGAAAAGTCGACCGTGAGGGAAGGGGAAGGAAACGAAAGGATCTGTAGAAGAGAGCTGTATACAGACTCGTATATATATATATATATATAAATGTACCGTCGTTGGCCGGTGGTCCACAAGCGTTTAATACAATACACACGTACGACACACGAATACTGATAGAGTTATGCGACCGAAAAGATAAAACATTAAAAAAACCTACTCGCGATGTCATATATTCAACTGGAGTCGGGATTGGAGGACACGCCAGTGTGGCGTATTACTACACGGCCACAGTAGCGGATTTAGAGGTGGGTGGGGGGTGCTTGGGATCTGAAGCACTCACCGTTCGGCATATTGAACTTTTTTTGTTTTTATTACAAATTTTTGGATATTAGATTTGACGTAAAACTAAACGTATTGTATAATATTGTAGTCTCGACCGACAACGAACAACAACGTTTATATACGATCCTTTATCGTGTTAACTGTGACAGTAACGATTCCACTATGGTTTCAACCATAGACATATAATACGTAGACCGCGATTAGAGAAGGAAGTAGGGAACGAAGATATGTGTGAGAGAGAATGAGCCATAAGAGGTTTTTTCGTGGATGAATTAATAATCATGTATCACCATTCGCTGCGGATCCGGATATATTGCTGCCACGATTTTGTTTTATCATCCATGAAAAAAACCTCTTCTAAGTCTGTCTCTCTTATAGACCTATATTAACCACAGATTAGATGAATACAGACGGATCACACGGCCCGAGAACAAAAGAATTGCAAATACGCTCTTCTGGTTGGTCCCCCGCATATCAATGTAGGCGCACACGACGATATAAATTATTGTGTTGGTATTTTACAATATTATAGTACAACTTCTTTGTTATCTCAAATAATGTAATCATAATAATGGTTATCGCGTGCCGGTAAAAATTTAACGCAGATTAAGCACCGATTTTTTTTCAAATGTGTGTATGAAACGAGTATATTTAACACGAGACATTATATGACACGATCGCCAAACCGGAATCACTATGTAAACAACAAAAATAGTTTACCTCACGGGAGTAATGTTTAAATTTTAGGTAAATATATTGTGCTCTCATGCGGCCACACTGTTATGGAAGGGAGATTCGAATGACGTCATTTTTTTTTTGTTTACATCTAATCTGTGTATTAACTATAATTAACAGGTCTATGGTCTCTCTCGCACATATCTTGGCTCTAGTGCATTACGTGTGATACACTGGTCGTTCGCGGTCTATATATTATATGCCTATGGTTTCAACCACGGTTATAGATGATATATTAATTGTGCTTTCTATGTTTAGGTATTGATATAATTCTGTGGCACTCAAGCTTTTTGATTCCACGGCTCCTTTGTGTCTTCGAAATATTTTGAAGCTCGTATCTTTCTAGACAGTAATCAAAATACATGCACATTGCACAACTGATTTCCCTGCCATTTAAACCCCAAATTATATTAATTTGTTTTTGCTCCGAAGTTGTGCATGATAAGCGTTTCAGGCGCTATTTATTTAATAAAATAGCATCCACCATAAAAAAAATCTTCGATCCGCCACTGCTGCAAGCCGTGACGATATACGTGTACGGAGGTATATCTATATATCCCCACATATAAGGGGATTAATGGGAAAAAACCGGTATATCCCATAAGTCCCTAAGTATTTCCGCAGCGAACCGATATTTTCGATATTCCCAATCTATATTGACATTAATTTTCCGCAGAAAAACACATTTTCGTTCGGTTTATTTTTCGGGGCTCGTTTTCAAAAACAATCATTGAAATCGAGTGTAAATAGACCGAGTTACACGGTACGGGATCAATAAAACTCGCGAAAAATAATTACATTTCTGAAAAGGACGAGTATGTTTTTGAGGAAAATGTATTCGCTCTATACGACCCTATATTATGTTACGCGTCGGAATAAAATATCTATAAAAAAAAAAAATCTTTCGCGTTTAAAAAAAACTAATTTTAAATACATATATATGTTCGAAACTATCAGGCGATTATCAATTTAACTGGAATATTATACATAAAATATCGCCCCGTTTATATAGACTATATTAATAACACATACTGATTTTCTAAACATAGTGTCACTCTTCAAAAATAAATTCGTACACACGGAAGGGTTTTGAGCGATCGTAAGCCAAACAAATAACAATACGTTTGCGTTCTTTCTGCAGTTTTCAATCCGTGGTTTGGTTCGACACAATTTCTCCTATATTGTTATAATTATTTCCTATTCGTTTCCTGATACGAATTGCACTCCTGATTTTCTATTATTTGTTTTATATATTTTAATCGTGGCCTCGGTCTGTGAATTTTTCCTCCTACCCGTCCCTCTCCAATCCTTAGTTCGTCCTGGCAACCATCTTTGTTTGACAATATGTCCTACCCGTCCGTTGCTTTTCCACGATGATAATACGTCCAAACGTAAGTTTTAACGTTTTAAGTAGGCTTTTTTTCGTTTTCGTCAAAACTCAAAACTATACCGTTACAACCAATATTATAACCCGATTTGTAACCCCGAAAAGAATGTGTTAACGTGTATTATATTATTGTACTAAGATATATTAATAGATCTACACATCGCCGGAACTCGAATAACACGCGTATAAGTGTGTGAGTACATATAAGTATACGTGCAGTCCGCGCGTTTTGGACGAAAATAACACATACACACACACACATAACGAAAAAAGAACAAAAAGAAAAGAAAAGAATAGAGGACGCAGACCGACCGGAACGGACTGAACTCTGAAGTAAAGAACGTAATGATAAATATTACAGAGGGTGGCGGCGGCTGTCTGAACGCTGTGACGAAAATATCTGCCGAGGGAACGTCAAAATAAACGGATCGTCGTTTATTAACCGTACGATATATTATATATATATATTTGTTTACCGAGAGCGGTGTTATTATTTTTTTTTCAAGTAAAACGGTACACGCCGAAGTTAATGGCCTAAGCGCGTTCCGAGACCGCAGGGATCATAAATACATATATATATAGAATATTTACGTCGAGACTCCAGTGTGAGAGAGAGAGAGGCGAGTGAGCGAACGAGACGACTCTACTACGGCCAGGAATTCACGTTTTTTTTTTTTTTCACAAATACATAATCAAGACTAAAACATTTAAAGTAAAATATCAACAAGAATTACTATCGGAAGTGTTCGAAGCGAAATTTGAATACGCAATACGACATTGAATAGGTAAATAAAGAGAAAGAGAGGGTGAGAAGACGCACGCACGAAAAACGGTAAGAACTGATGTGATTTTGGCTGATGCGGATGATACGATTGTTTTTGCGATACACTATAAGAAACGAAATAAAGCTTTTGGAATCGGGCAAGACAATGGGTTTAGAATAGTGTGAATCGTAATATGGAAAACCTGTATATCACGGCATGACATAGAGGTGAAAAAAAACTTACATTTGAAAAAGTACCGTCGCATAAATATTCAAATCAATATTACTATCGAAAAAGAGCTCTGATTACGGTGGCCGATGCGGTTATTACACTAAAACCTAGGACGACAAAAAGAAAAGCATTTAGAAAAACGTTGTATTAATAAATGTATATTGGATGTATTAAACGAAACGTTTGTCGAAATGTTTTGAAAATGTCGACGATTTTCATTTTTTTTTTTTTGCGTTTCGAAATTATTAAAATTTTAAGTTTAAAGCCTGAAAGTGTAATACACGGTCAACTATTATAACATGATATTCCAATATTAAAAGTCTGAAATCGAAGTAAACCACTCGAGCACGTCATCTCGCTAACTCAGGGTTTCCCAACCGGTGTGCCGTGAGGCCTCTATAGGTGTGCCGCGAAATTTCACGATTATTAATAAACGTATTTACGTAACATTTCGGTAATTGGTTGAAATATTTTTAACGATTCTCTTATCGGGGATTTGCTGATTCGAATTATCTTGAATTTTTAATAAATGGTGTATAATACATTTTTTTTTTTTGTTCACTATTTCTTATTAAATAATTTAATATTTTAGTGTTGGTCAGTTAGTACTCTAAATTAGTTGAAGATGCTGCGACAGAGTCAAAGTTAAAAAAAAATCAAAATAAATGTAGAGGTCTCATATTTCTGGATAAACCTATTAAATGAGTATCCCAAGATTTCAAGAAAAGCTATGAATGCGGTACTGCCTTTTCTACATCCTATATTTGTGAAGCAGCATTCTCTTCAGTGAATGCCGTCAAAACTAAAAATCGATCACAACTACAGAACTCGGAAGACGACACGAGGGTGTGCTTGTCAACCATTCGACCGCGAAGGAAGCTAATAATGAAGGGAAAACAGTCCCGAATTTCACATTAAGACTAGATTTTTTTATGAAGTTGTAATGTATCTTGTTTTTTTCCATTTCAATAAATTTAATATTTATGATAATATTATAATAATATTTGTTTTCTATCCTAAATAAACGCACCGTTTTAAATTGTTTGCTAGTAATATACAACTACTTTGGTATTAATAATTAATATGATGAAAGCCTACTATAAAAAAAAAAATATATAATAAGTCAGTGACAAGTGTGCCTCGGCTAAATATGGGCTGGGATTAGTGTGCCGCGAGGGAAAATGGTCGGGAAACGCTGCGCTAACTTCACTTCTTCGCTTCTGTTTTTCGTGCAATAAGGGGACGGACGTTGTAATACGTTGTTTGTACGTAAGATAAATCGACACTCGTCTCTCTATATTGCATATATTGTAATATTATCCGCAGTACACGCAATTGTATTTGCAGAGATTGTATAAAATTATGTCAAGGACCATAATATATACACAGCCACCGATATTACGCTCGGTGTATATTTTATTTATTTATTTAGTACATATATATATTTTTTTTTATCGTCGACAAGGGTTGAAGTTACACGCGACGTCGTCGTATAGTACGCCGAGAACAGACAGGTTTTTTTTTTCTTGTTTTTTTACCGAATTCGACGTTTTTCAATATCGTTTTATTAACACAATCCCCCGACCAACCGCCGTGTCCTTTTCGGCTCGCGTACACGCGACTATATATGTAGGTACCCATACCCTCGTTCTGTTTTCGCTTTTGGTACGACATGACGCCGGTTGCGCGACTTGGGAGACAGTTTTCCCGATTCATTTTCCCCAATAATTCATTTTTCCAATACCGTTTTTCTCAATAAAGGTAAGAACGTATCCAAAGTACGAAATTCTACAACACTGTTATCGACAAATTCGTTTTTTCATATTGTATTTTTATGTAAAAAAAAAAGCAAATAAATATTGCTATTTTCTTATACACGTCTAAAATAAAACTAAACCAGTCACGTCACTATTCAATAAAGGTATATTGAAGCGTTTACCGGTAATAAATACTAATGCGCTTTACACTTGCGAGTTGCGATGTAGTACACTGTACTGTATAATACCATATACGTCTGTATAAAATATCTGATTTTTCACGACAATTCATCACTGTTGAATGCCGGATTGAATGCACGGCCGCACGGGTACTTGACGGGTGTTATTAATACGAAATTTTTCATCTTATCTCGTGATCAAATAAAGCAACGCGGCGCGTAGTTATAAAATAATTATAGTAAAGTATAGTTAGTTTAACTTTAAACGTGCTTGTTTCGAAAATATTTATTTTTTTTTTTTTGGGTGGGGAGAAATGAAATTGAAAAAATATCATATAACCACATTACCGACAATAAAGACAATTCGGATACTGTATATTTGATGTAATACCTACATGTGCATAATTCCGGCTGATTTTAGCCCAAGTCAGTAGGATTTTATTCGTTCCGTATTCAATAATTCCTCCTAGGAAACGCCAAATTTGTTTTAGGCAAAATAAAACATCGATTTGTTACGTATATTCAAGTAATAACTAATAATTAGCTTATATTATTAAATAATTTTAAAAAATTCAATAATTTTAGAAAAAATGACATTTCTGAAGCAATTAATAGCTTCGTTTGATATAAATGAGATAGTGTTTTTGTCGATAATTAATATTTCCCTGTGGTCTCAATGTTCTGTTAACGCTTTAATAAAATCTACTCAAAAATGAAGTCTCTTAAAAAAAAAATCCTCGCGCTCAACAGTATAAACTCGCTCGTAGAATATTGAATGCATACATAGGTACTATTATATCGCATTAGAACAAATGGAAATGGAATTGACGCCCGAACAGTAGCTGACGTAGCGACCAAAACAAATTCTAACAGTATTATAAATAATAACGTATATCTTCCAATGACATATAATTCTCTATTTGTAAAACAAATTAATTTAACTTGATAAAACTTTTGCAATTTCATATCACCGAGGTATTAAAAAAACAAACAAACAAACAGTAGATTATACTTTCCCCGTAGATGTTAAAGCCTTATTATTTTAATTGAAAAAAATTGGTTTTGTTATTTATATTTAATTTTTACTACATCTCTTACCCGACATTTGAAATTATGTATAACATACTATAACGTCTAGGTAAAGTACAAATTATGTAAATTGACACTAGACACCATACAAAATGCGGGATTATTCGCATTGCCGGTATGTAACGTGCATGTTACTGCAGCAATACAGGTAATTCAGTTATTATACTGCGTTGTAATGTAAGGTAAAAAATAATAATATTATTATTATATACGCAGTGTAGCTAGGCATTATGCGTAATGCCGAACCGGTTTAGTCAAGGCGAATAAAACATGTATTTAACATAATAATCAATTTTTATTTTAAATATTACCAAGGCATTTCAATGAAAATGCCGCAATTTTTTTTTTAGGCAAAAAATCTTGGAATAATCCTTCAACAATTTAACGAATAAAGAACACAGAAATACAATTTGTCTAAAATGTTGACCAGATGATATTTGTAGAAACCAAATTTACGAGGTTCTCGACGCGGTAAGCAAGGTTCGGTTATGTTAGGACGCAGTGCCATTACGAAATAAATTTAAGGCCGCGATTTCGAGTTTACTGTAGTCTACATAACGATACTGTCAGAAATATTACTACGGAAAAATGTATTATGAAAATTAGAAATAATTTCTGTGACAATAGTAAATACGATAAAATCTGTTAGCTGGTGGTTTAATCCGCATAGTTAATGTACCGTTGACTTAGATTTGAATGCTTGTTACTGTAGGGAAATTTTCATGGGATTTTATAAAAACCATAGTATATGTCATTCGAAAATCGGAACAAAGTAAAAACATATAAACATTATGAAAAATAATAAAACAAAATGTGCAAAAGAGTGTCTAAAAACAATATATTTTTATAAAAATTATGTATATTTCTCGAGTATAAAGCCTGGTCCATGATGAAAATTCCTCCGCCCCCTGCAGTAAACTTATATAAACTTATATATTTTGCTGTTTCGTATATTACCTATTATACAATATTAACATATACATTGCATTTGTATACGAGAGTTCGAGTAACATATGTATTTATTTATTATATAATAATAACGGGCCACAACCGAAATTCCAAAAAAAAAAAACTACACAAAATTACAATAAAATGTAAAAAGGTATGTAAGTTTATAATACATGTACGACGTGTACGGACTTCGAATCGCGTGAAGACGTTTCGTATAAAACAACTTTATAATATCGTACAATAGCGTCTTAATAAATCAAAAATTAAATCACTCGAATGTGCGAAATCCGCAGACCGGGGGAAACGAGTATTATTTATATAAACTCACGCGCACATGTGCAGTATTTTCAATACGTAATATTGACCACGAGACACGAATAAAAAGGAATAATACGTATATAAAAAAATTTGAATAAATTTCTTCGGTTTTCGTTAATTATTTTACACAATTGTGTACTCTGCAAAAACCTTTTCGTCGTATATAAATCGGGTTTTTTAATTTTTTTTAAGTGACTTCACTCATTTCTTATTTAATCGCATTGTATATAATAATTCAAAACGATAAATTCAAGCGTTGATTAAACGTGAACACTAATACCTACGTGTACAATCGTTAGAATACGACATAAATGAGCAAAAATTTTGCGCGTTTTTCTCTAAAGTTTTTCTCTTTTCTTTATTACACATTTTTAACGCTATATACATAAGTCGACACTTTAAAATTGATATTTCGCCAAATTCGATTATATTGTTTTGTGATCCGATATATATATATATATATATATATATATTGAATAAATTCATAACTTCCCCAGGCACTTTAATGTTTGAACTACTAATACATTTTTTAAGTATGCAGAATATTTTATACAGTCGCTGTGTAGTATTAAAAAAAAAATAAAAAACTATAGAAATAATATTATCATATAAACTATTCAAAATATACATGTATAATTTATATAGGCGTATTTCCCCCCATCCCAAAAAAAAAAAAAAGAATATTTAAATATAATGTTTTATTCGAAATGTTTATTAAAATGTATTTTATCCAAGTATGGAATATACGAACGTCGTAAGCTTCGTTTCAAATTTTTTTTTTAATATTTTAATATATTACACCAGGTACAACGAAGCAAAATCAACGTTACAAATTGTAATTCATAAAAATTTAGAATCAATAATAATTTACGAGATTTTATTTTGGATAATTTAAACCTGCATTGTTTGCCATAAAAAAGCAATTTTATCCATTTAAATAGAAAAACATTTTTATAGAGGCCATCATAGTATTTTTCAATTTTAAATACTATAAAGAAATATATTCAAAAGAAAAAAAATTCACGTGCAGAAAAATAGAAAAGCACATCAACATTTTGTCATTTTAAAGCGTTAAAAGTTCAGACGGGCCACGGAGTCGTGTAGTGAAAATTTCTTAGGTATACAATATATACATTATTTCGCTGCCTCTTCACTCTTCTTATCAAAAACTTTAAGCAAATCCCCGTAAAATACTCGTCTGAAACTTGACATTTATACGCTGACACTTTCAGAAAATTATTTCACTCCAAAATTTAAAATTTAAATTGTAGGTTTGCGTTTTCAAAAAGTTTATTACAAAAAAAAAAAAAATCTACATTGGGTGTAATAACTTCTACTTATATGTGTGAATATATAGTTTAGTCTGTAAATAAAATAAAAATTGAGAGTGAACAAAATACGTTATTTAAAAAGAAAATCATCAAAGTATATAACGTATACAGGGTGGAAAGAAAATAGTGGTCTCTTTTATAATATTTTTATATTTAACAAATAAAAAATATCGAAATAGTCCAATCATACTTAAAAAATTATGTGTTATATATACAGGTTTATATAATATGTATAATTTGATTTTTTATTTTTTTTTGTGCAATAATGGCGTGACGGCGTGACACGTTAATTTAGGGTAGAAATTCGCAGGAAATTGAGTGGTAATATTTATATTTAGACGTGTAATCGAACGAATAATTTTTAAATGATCAAATACAATATATTAACGTTAATAAGGATGACAGTGCGAAAATGAATATAGGAGCACGCACATTTCATTATTATAGTTCATAAATATTCACATATTTTACTGTCTTTTTTTTGAAATTCTACTCTAAATTCACGTGTCATACTATATTATTTTTTCACATTTTTTGCACCCAAAAAAACTGATAACTAATAACTATAACGAGTATCACGAGCAAGGACGTCCTAAGGGAGGGAAAAGACCGTCACCCCCCATATAGGTGTTGATTTTACAAAGATACTATTTTCTTTATATTTATTTGTCTATAAATATTGGTCAAAGTCAATGGACACTTTTTTTTATCCGGATGTCTACATACATATGTACAATTTTTTTTCTAATACGCACAGAAGTTTAAAGGTATCTTTTTCGATTTTCTGATCGTTTCCTAAAACACGTGGGAACAAATCTACTGAGATACAGTAAAAACACATTGAAATTAAATACACGACCAATTTTTTTCAAAATCAAATATGTGTTTTTTTTTCTATTGTAAAATTACGAACACGATAAAAGTTTAAAAAATTTTGTATACATTTTTTTTTTTTTTTAAATTCAATTAAGTGGAGATTTATAATTAACCAGGTTTATTTTAAATCTTAAATTATTATTATAAGTATATTCTTTGATCATAAGGTGTGTGTGTGTGTGTGTGTTTTTTTTAAATATTGGTTTAAAAGCCATTGATTTTAATTACACTGCAGAAGAGAAGAAAAAATAAGAAGAAAGAAAACCATAATAGTAATTATTTTATGACTAAAATAGACAAAAATACGGTACGCGCAGCGAGCGTACCTATATTGAAACGAAATATATAACACAAAAAGAAAAAAAAAACAGTGAAAGACCTTTCATCAGATTTTACTGTTATGCGATGGAAATTTGCAATTTCAAAAATTACTTCAGACGGTATCTAAAACTATTATAAAATCTTTTGAAAAAAAAAAAAATTATTCTCACATCTTTGTATCTACATTATATATATATATATATATATATGTATATAATAACGTTTTTTTTTTTTTCAACTTTTTTCATTCATATTGCTGGGCTTCGGTACAGCATTTATTTTTATTACGAATCATTTAGGTCAAAAGGTACCTGTGCGTGCATTGCTGGATCCAGGTTCTCAAATTTCGGTAATAACAAGCGCATGTGTATCGCGATTAGGTTTAAAACGTCGCAAGTGTTCCACTTCGGTGACCGGTTTGTCGCATACATGTGTGTCAATTACAAAAGAAACTACTAGTTGTATTATTACTTATGAATTCTGAAGATTTAACAGTAGCTTGCGAACCTATAATATTACCACGTATTGTCACTCCAATGCCTGAGAAGCGCTTAAATCCTGCAATTCGCCAAGCATATTGTCTTGTTAAATTTGCGGATCCTGATTTTGATATACCAGCGCCTATTGATTTTTTATTAGGTGCAGACATTTACCCATTAATCTTAGGCAATTGTTCACGGATACTTCATACTCCGGGATTACCGTCAGCTCAAGAAACCAAACTCGGATGGATAATTTTAGGCCAAGATTCTAGGAACACATTTTCGCATTGCAAGTCGTTATTATTAACTACGAAACTTTCGGGAGAACATCGTTTTCATCGTTTTTGGGAGGTCGAGGAATCTTCTCCACCAACAGTTTCAATTACCGATGACCAAAAATGCAAAGACCATTTTCAACACACGACTTCACGTGATTCAATAGGCCGTTTCTCTTTCATTATCACGCCGGACTTTCCATCCATGAAACGTGGGTACATCCCAGGAAATATGGTATTTCTTATCCATTCCAAGTATGTAGAGTTTCACAACGATTGAACGTGAAAATCGTCATAAATTTCCGGCAGCGGACAATATACTTTTAACTAATTCGATTCTCTTCTGCATCCTTGACTCATTCGCACTTAAAATATTACGGCACTCGATATCACGGTTGGTGCCATTTATTGATGAGCAAGGAATTATTCTTGTTGGTAGCCGTATTCGCAATTCGGATCTTATTTTTGAACAAAATGTTCCATTTACTTTCAGAAGGATGTGTGTTAACTACTTTTAATTCGACACCATTGCTTCAAACTTAAACATGTAGGCTGTCAGACGGTAGCGGCAACCATCGTATTAAAATATTGGATACTTTTAGGGCGATCTACTATACGTAATATTTTATTTAATTGCGTCGTATGTACAAGGCACCGAATCGTTACTTCACAGCCGTTGATGGCGCAATTACCAGAGTATCGGGTACGTCCTCCTCCTGTTTGAATACGTTGGGATTGATTGTACAGGACCGTTTTGGATTAAAAGACGCAGAAAAAAGCACGAGTAGTGAAAGCATATATTTTATATGTGCTTGTATGACGGTCAAAGTAATTCATCTTAAAGTCGTGTCTGAATTAAGCTCAAAGGATTTCTTGGCAAGTTTTAATCGTTTTGTTTTCCGTCGGGGTATTCCTTCAGGCATTTATACAGATTGTTCATTGACACCAGGCCAGTTTCTTGTTGAGCAAACGTTGATTAGTGTACCATCTTATGATTTTACTTCGACTCCTTTAGACGGATAAAAAGTTCCTATAACATCATTTCACGACGTTTTTTTTTTGCATTTTTTTCTATTACTATACAAAAAAAACCGCGTTATATTTGTAGGTAATACGCTCTTATACGAACATCAAAACTAAACTTTATGCATGACCTATAAATACCACACATTATTACTTACGCGTGATAGCGCACGTTCGAAAAATATTAAAATCAAGTAATTACACGGCGAAAACAAAAAATTGTTTAGTTTATTTTACTCATAACGGGGAGACGGTATAATAGATAAATTAATATCCATTCCATAAGCCCTGTTAAACAAGTGAAATACAGAACGTTTTATTACGCCGGGTAGTTTTTTTTTTGTTTTTATTTATTTCCCCTTGTAAAGCTACTTGTTTCGACTGAATATTTAGTCGACCGTTGCTCGTATAAAACGCTGTACAGTATATCCGCAGCGCGTCTCGTCAATCCCATATATAGCGCCCAAAGTACACTCGGCAACAAACGAATATATTTTTTACTCCGGTTTTCTACGATTATCTATTATAAGAAAATATCGATTCGACAACACGGATTTTGAAACAAAATGTCAAGAACTCGGACGTTTGAAATAGCCATTATTCGGTTCACCTTATACTAGATTTGAAATAAAAACTAATCGAAGGAAAATCGACCGAGTCAGAACGGGAAAAGTTTTTGAAAAAACGTATACGCTTTTTACGAGGAAAAAAAATGAAACGAAAAACATAATCTAGCCGTAGTTTCTCGTCTATCACAACTTTAAAACGGGTTACCGTTATTAGGTTTTTTTTTTTTTTTTATCTTTGAAAACACGATGTTCCAAAAATATCGAATTATTAATATTTTAATCGAGTGTTTGTAATGTATTTTAAAACGTTCCGGATACTGCGTACCCATATACTGACATGTTGACTGTTAATTATGTGAATTATTATTTTTAATTAATACGATTATATGGGTGTATCCACTATTCGGGGGGGGGATACATCCAAAGTCCGAAATCGACTATATACGGCCGGGTATAATAACGGGGCTGTATAATCTAAACCAGTGGTGGCCAAACGTTTTTTTACCGCGGGCCATAATAAAAATAAAAATAAATTGTTTTGCCGGGCCTGAAATTCGATAAGCAATGACGTAAATGACGATAAACGATAAGAAACTAGGAACTATTTATTTTTGGACGGATGGCAGTTTACCGAAAAATGATAAGAGTTCGAAGAGTGATAAAGATTTTAATTTTAAAAAGTGCTGCCAACCATCGCCAACAAAAATCTCACTAGATATAGTATAAATTACCAAGTACAATGTACAAAGTACTTTTTTCTCACGGCGTTTATAGGGAGTGTTTGCGCCTTATAGATCCATCACCTTGGTCGAACCTATACTCATAATATGATTTCTGTTGGTTAGTGCCACAGACAAGAACACATAGTATTTGTCTGTACGTTCACCGTGCAAATTTCAAATATTATATACAGTGTAACCTATAAAACAAGCATAAATTATTTTCATATCATTTTTCGATAATTCTAAGTTGGCAACAGATTCGACAAGCCATTTTTACGGCCGATGCTCTTATCGTTTTTCGGTAAACTGCCCCCAACCCTTTATTTTTATTTTAATACATTATTTTAAATACGAAGAATGTGCACTGTATTTTTTTTTTTTTTAACGTAAATGTAAAATATTATATACACGCAAATATATAAGTGCTGTAATGTAGAATACTTTCGCGGGCCAGATAATGAATGATGGCGGGCCGGAGTTGGCCCGCGCGCCGTAGTTTGGCCACCACTGATCTAAACTAAACGTAATACTTTATGCATTAGAGTTTTTTTTTTCACACATCACACAGCTATAGTTCATCTCTATTAGAATATTATGTATATATATATATATATACATAGTTGGCTTCAAAGTTTACAGGGTAGTACTATTGTTTTCGAATTAATGTAAATTATCCTGGCGAATTCCCAAAAATATCCAGGATACGCGCGTATAACTTATTATGAGGTGGACAAGTTGACTCCATACCGATCCTGCAATCCTTACTTCGTGTTTATACACAAACACATACAAAGTAGAACGAAGTTAGTTTTACGGTGATGTGATTTCTTTTCAAACTGAAACTTTTCTCTTTATTCTCCACTTGCATTGCTGCGATTATAATATATGTACACGCGCCAGCGTCTCGTATATACAACAACGTCGCGCGCCCTGTCCAAATTGTCTGCGCATGTCAACGAAAAACCCAACGGCGGTTAACGTATAACCAGGGTCGGCCTGGCCGTGGCCGCTAGGCCGCGAATGCGCCCGGGGCCCCATCTTTTTTTTTTATATATATACAAAATATTTTTGAACGCTATATCTCCACCAGTTTTGAAATCTTTGCCTCGTATTATTATAATGTATAAAAAAAAAAAATGCAAAAATTGATTTGAGAACAGAGGTTTGAACCCCGCGAACCGTACACGTCAAATCGTATGGTATTTATCCATTGGACTATTTATAATACGAACCGAAAAGCGGAAAAATAGAAACCTATTAAAGAAACGCGGTAAAATCGTCGAATTTCAAATTGCTATAACTTGAAAATTAAATCCGACCACCAAATTCTAACTTCACCATACATAGATTCTTTTATTAACCTGTATTAACTTTATGTGGAAACAGAAGGCGCTAGTCCGAAAGAAAAAAAAACCAATTTTTTTTTCATAAATGGCCCGGAAAAATCTTATCTGGGATCCGGATCTGGGACACCCTATATAATGAAATGTTTTTTAATCGATATGTATTCTTTAACTTCATATTAAACCAAGGGCAGGGGGCCCCAAAATATAAAGATCCAGGGCCCGGGGGCCTTTGGTGTGCAAGGCCGACACTGCATATAACGCGATATAAATTGTCCGCTTATTATTGTACAGTAATATTATACGCGTGTTGTGAAATTATGTTGAATGATGTCGAAAACCGGCAATGATGTTGAAAACCGCGTTTTAGATTCCGAGCGAAGCGCAAAATACGCGTATCGGTTCTGTACAACGAAGCGCGGTTTTTTTTCTTTCTACTTCTTTTCGCGTAGACGAACAGAGTACTCGGACGATCTTTACGCGCTTTACGCACCAGTGGCGTCATTTCAGTTTTCGAAAGGGGGGAGGCAAAAGATTTAACCGGCCCCATTTAACTATTTCCAATATTTACATTCAGCTCAATACAATTTCTGTTTTACATAATTTCGATATTTTTGTTATCATATTCACGAATATTCTTCGAATTTGACGGGTAACGTCAATAACTTACGCACTGCCTTCAACAATAACCGTGTTTATCGAAAAAACCCCAGAACCGCGGTAAGTTGTAACCGCTATTTAATCACCTTTAAATAGCAGTTATAACCTGCATACTTTTAAATTTTATTATTAATTTAATTGTAATCCACTGTTTGCCACGCGATTTGTTATTGCTCATTACTATAGATTTGGTTAGAATTATTTATATTTACGTCATAGGTATCGGCATGAATCATGTTCCGGCCCACTGTTAACAAGGGGGGGCAAATGCCCACCCTGCCCCCCACCAAATGACGCCACTGCTTTACACGTTTCGGTGGAAATTTGTATCTCGTCGATAGTCTTTGCTTTGTTCGGAACGATTTCCGACGTTCTCGGCACTCGAAACAAGGCCGATCTCGCGAATTCCCCGATCAGATCGTTCGCGTATATGCGAGACGATTTTTGTATTTTCATTTATATATAGCGCGAAACGTATCGATGAGTACCGTGGCCGACTACTGAAACGACAATATTTCTATAAACATAGTCTGCTACGAGTGCGGTACGTTCGTTCCAACGCTTTTCCACGCCGGCCGTGTGAAACGACTCTCATCTTTGGTCTAAAAAAATAGGCGCAAGTTTCGGCAATCGCTTCTTCGCTGGAGACAAAACCCTTTCCTTTGAGTGTTATTTTTTGAAGTCCGCGAACAGCCAACGATCGCTGGGAACCAAATCTAGAAAATACGGTGGTGGACGCGAAAGCGATTCATCGACTCGCGACCGTGCATTGGTGAAAGCAGAAAAAAGTGCTGTTTTTTTTTTTGGTGATTACTGCGCCTTCAAACGCTTCAATAACAAGATCACACATTCTAACAATATTTCGGTTATTCATTAATATTATATATAAAACAAACTGCTGACGGCGCTATAAGAATCGTTTTTCGATTTATCATTGCTTTCAAATTAAAAATATATAATAAAAAATTTTTAAATCTCTGTTTAAGCGTGCCGCTTGAACCGACGTCCACGCGCGTCCGCTTTTTGTTATAATGCCGCTGCGGATGCTGTGGATAATATGTCGGTTCGAGTGGATCAACTTGTTCGGGAGTTGCGTGTATCGTCATTATGTTAAATTTGAAAGCAACGATAAATCATTATTGTATATTGGAAAAAAGATTCTGAGCGAAATTTCGTTTATTATAATTCTTCGTAGTTCTTCGAAACTCAAACTTCACGTACTTACAAAAAAAAAAAATTAAAAATTTCACAAACGTTTATTTATAAAATACTGTCTTAGGCCAAATGCTTGTTATCAATTTTTAGGTCTGAAATACAAAAAAAATACCACGTGTCCAAAGCGGATGTTTATAATTTTATAAACATTTTCCGTTTATTTCTCCTTACGAATCTATTGAGGCAATGGAAAAACGTGTCGAATAAAGTGTTAACACAAGATACCATTATGCTATTAAAAAGTAACGAATGTAAAAATTAACGGAGCCTTCAACAAACGAAAAAGTGCTCAAAGACAAGAAAAAAACACATCACTGTAAAACCTGCAACACGTTTTTTCGTTTCGCTCAGAATCTAATATTGCGAAAAGCTTGAAGATTCTAACTTGATGTTAATATTTTAATATTGTAGATAATAAAGATCCTACCTAAATACAGCGTTTTATGTCAATTTTAATATTTTCCTGTTTTTTTTTTTATGTTTAAAAATCGATAAATATTAAATTTTACAGATGAAACAGATGATTTTCTTTTACATAAGATATGACGATTTTTTTAAAATTCTTAGCGAAGCGCAAATATGATATACAATGGTACGTGTCAGTGTTTTTTTAGACTGTGAACAGTTTTCCGTATAGAAGAAGGATTTCTTCGATTTTTACGTATAGCACCACTATAAATAGCAAATCGTTGATACTTTATTTGACAAGCGTTTTTCGATTTTCTCAATAATTTTCTTTAGTGTATGGAAAAAAAACCCCGAAGAATCGCGTAATAAAAGTGTAAAAAAAAAAAATCTGATATAAATGTGAAAATATCCGTTTTGGACACTGGCAATTTTTTTTTTTTACAACTGAACAATAATATTATACAAGCCAAGGCGTATAATATTTGTTTTAAAAATTGTTCGATATAAATTTTTTCAAGTGTATAAAGTTTGAATTTAAAGTATCGTTCAGAACGCAATGATTTATCGTTGCGATTTCAAAGTCAAAAACCCAAGTGTTGCCTCCTCCCCCACCACCGAAACGGTTTTTATTTTCGAATAGAATTCGTAAATAGATAGGATAGGAATTATTAATTTTTCAAAATTTGTTTAGAAATTAAAACAAACGGCGCTATTGAATTATATACGCACCGCGGTCTTATTATGGAAAAACGTTACACGCGACGTTTGTCATAATATTTTCATTTGCATTCCATGGAAAAGGAGAAGTTTTTTGCGCCAAAAAAAAAAAAAAAATTAAATTAACGTTTTCACTAAGTGGCGACGGGCGGCGGTTAGTTATACACTATCGTATCGTCATATGCGATAATAACGAACATATTATTACATTCAATTTTCCGGCCATCGAAACGAGCCAGTAGTTGTATAGGAGTATTATGTACAGGCCCCATATTATCGCGGCAGAAATATGGGTCTAAATAATTTTCATCCGGCGGCGGTGTTTGTTTTTATCAACTGGAGCGTGACGTTATTTAAATTACACTTTATATATATATATATTATAAAATATTATACGTTTCCCCAATTGAAATAAATAAAATATATACGAACGACTCTCGGAATATATTTATTAATTAATGAAATTTCTCTGGTCGTCGTAACCAACTTTTTCCCCCCGGTACTTTACACACGGCGGCCGCCGGTAGACATCGCATATAATAATAATAATATTACTATAGGAAATGTATAAATAAGTACATACGTCGAGATGAATTTTTCCAGAATCCGTTCATATTTAACCATGCGATCAACATGCTATACCTATATATTTATTTATTTGCATAATGCGCGCGACACGCAATTTTGTTTTCACATTTTCTACCGCAACGATTCCGAGGACGCGGTTATTGTTTTTAATTCGTCGACTCCGCGGTGCATCTGAAACACCGTATTGTACACAATATAATACCGGTTGCGCTATACGAAATAAAATATGTTTAAAATGCTTATTCGTTTTTTTTATTATTAATTTAAATTTTAAAATCATCACGGTTTATAACGCGTATTAATGTGCGTTGATTCTTTTTTTCCGCGCTCACAAGATATATTTATATCGATATAACGCGCCCGGCAGTCCAGACGGCAACGTGTGATGCGGAATGTCGAACATTTCAATACGTTTGTTTTGTAATATTTTTATGGAATTAATACTAATAATTATTATTGTTGCAATAGTGTTTAGCGTATATTATAGTATCTGGGGTATAGTTAAATACTTATACGCGTTACAACAACAACACGATTACATTTTAATCCGATAAAACGTTATAGTTTATTTGTCAATTTTAAACCGTCGACTCGTAAAGCATTGAAGAAAAGTTTTAAGAAAAAGAGACTTAAAAAAAATTATTCGAAATACACAGTGTTTGAAGTTTCACCCGAGTCTGGCCGTTATTCGTCCGCGTTATGTGTGTATATAGGTAACCAAAATCAAATCATACGACTAGCTGTCGTAACGAAAACTGTATTTTATTTATTAATATTTCGTCAAAAAAAAAAAAAGAAAAACCTCCCACCATTAGTAAATAAAACGCGATTTTCATTTAAAATATAATTTTTGATAGTAAAATTATCGATTTTCGTTATATTATATGTATATATTTATACAAAATTAAATATATTTAAACGATTAGGTTGACAAAAGAAGTTCCAAGTTTATATAATATAAAATGCCTATACCTATAACCGTAATGATAAAAATCGTTTAAAAAAAGACGTTTCCGGGATGGCTGTCATATAGTTAAAATACGTATATAGCAAATACGCGAAACGATGTTATTAAATTACGTCCGTATATTTACAGCGTAAAAGTGTTTTCAATTTTGACATAGATAATAATCTCGCGAAAATTAATATAATATATATATATATATTTTTTTAATTTCGTAAAACATCAATCATTATGACACAAAATATTTTTCACGGTGTTTTCAATTATTTTAACCTAATCGTGCACTGCGAGTTATTTGCCCGTGTAATACATATTATGCAAATTTAAGTAAATTATACATAATTAGAAATTTTTATTTTTTTTTTGTTTATGCCTGTTTAGGTATTTATTAATTTATCGTCACTTTTAACTGAACGCGACTCAAACCGGGGGCGGGGTATATCGCACACGCCAATACACGCGATTATCTCTAAACCTGCAGCCTTATATAAAAACAAATGCATTCAGTTTCATTCGCACCGCGGAGTGTATTTGTGTAAAACGTTTAAAAAGAAAATAATAATAATAAAAAAAAATTTAATCTTATAAAACGCGCTGGCAATATATTTTATACGATAACGACTAATTTATTACAACAGTTGGAATTCCTTTAATTTAATTACTTCTCGCCCTTAGTCTTTTAAATAACCATCACGATTTGAAGTTCTTATGAATATACACACACATATATAGTGTATATGCTAACAATAAAGTTTATAAATTAAAAGTTTATACTTCGAAACGTTTTATTTTACAAGGTTTACTTTAAATTTAAACGCCGTTGTTTAAATAATTAGACTGTATTTATACGCGTAAGCGCAGTATACAGTGAAAAAAAAAACCGTGTACCTGCCTCCATTATTAATAAAATAATAGATTTATAGTGCTCGGATTAGCAAGCGTGTTGGAAACAAAAATCTTCGGTATATAAAATATACGTGTACGCCGCACACTGACCGTATCCAAATATACGGCCGATAAAGTCTCGTTATGAATAATAATCGACAATATAATTATTCGTATATACGTATATAATATATTACGATCACAATGTTTTCCGAATAATTATTATTCGTGTTTCTCTCTTTGTCTTACATGAAACATAGCAAAATAGACGTTTCGTACTTCAACGTACCGATCGATCTATTGGTGCTATAAAAATTTGAAAACAGATTTAATTCCTCTTGAATTTTACTGCAAAACGATTTATTTTTTAAGACCTTCAAAATGAATTATTAACAATTTTTTTTAATTTGTTCGGTTAATTTTTTAAGATTTGTGAAAAAAATGAAAAAGTAGGAAAGTCATTTTGTAGTAAAATTCACGAGGAATTCAAATCTGTTTTCAATTTTTATCGCACCAATAGATCGATCGGTACGTTGAAGTACGAAACGTCTATTTTGCTATGTTTCATGTGTGTAAGACAAAGAGAGAAAATACTCGCTTTCAATCCCCTTAATAATAATGGGCTCTCGTCTAATACTATTATTTTTTTAGCGAAATTTTACTCGATAATTGTAAAATATTCCGCGCGCGAAAGAGAAAATAGAGGAATGCTCATTTGTGAAAAAATGCGTTATAAAAATGTATGGCGAAACGTGTTTTTCTATATATATATATATCCAGTTAAAAAATGCGTAACGATTACGCGTACTAATAATAATAATAAAAAAAAATCATAATTACTGAATTATTATTATATATGGTATAAACAATTATATAGAGCCGAAGAACGATTTAATTTTTAAAATAAATATTTCACCGGTATAAATTCTATCATGTTATCTGGTACATTAAATTCCATACACTCAAATAATATTTTATAAAAAAATGTTTTGATATTTCGTGTTTCACGCAGTGCAGTTCAGTCGTTCTATATACCAACGTTGAATGTACAATTAGAAATCTATGCGCGGGAATATCTATTGATTCACAAACGTTGCATTATTACAATAACGAACTATTGATTATCAACAAAAATTTGTTTTTGGACAATTTATTTTTCAATTTTCGATTTTGTATTTTTAATAAAAACATAATTGTTGCATTGGCACATAATTACGCGCAATACCTGCAACATCAGATTTTCACCGCTCACCGTTAAACGAATAATAATTATAATTGTTCGCATATAAATTTAGTTTTTTTAACATATTCCGAATACACGTCAGCCGTTGTGTAGTATAACGATAAAAAATTATTAATCCTGAACATTATATATCTCATGCGTTAAAACACAAATATACAATGTAATTTACTCAATATTGCAGTAATAACAGTTTATTATACTGTATATAACCGAATCAGATTGCAAGAAATATCGTCGATAAATTTGGTAAATAAAACAAAACACTTCGCCCAAGTAGGCGAAATTAAAGAGTTTGCACATTGCTTGAAAATTGGTTTTAATATAAAGGGTCATTGTTTTGTAACAGACATTCATATGATCCCTTATAGTTCTCTAGAGTGTTTGAAGACCCCCGTCGCAACAACAAAACGCGTTTAAATTTACAAATTTTTCAAAAGACACAAAAAAAGCTAATACTCAAACGTATTTCATCAAATATGCATATTTGGCGCGAAGATTTATTAAACTATAGAGGCGTATATATATATAATCTGTTGTAACAAACGATATGAATATCGAGTATAGTAGGTAAATGTTTTTTTTATCGCTAATATATATTATCGACATTGTGTACTAATGTATAGTGTAACGCGATGTCGGTGAAATTAAAACGATCCTGTGGAATAATTTAACAATAAACCGTTATAGTGCGCTGCAATTGTCGTGTGTTTTTTTTCTCTCTTTCTTGTCATTGAAATTACTTTTGTTCTCGCAAAACAACAGGTCGTCGCGGTAGGTACACGTTTTTAAAGTGAACTACAACAGAAACGGTTGTAAAATTAATATTCACAGCGTGCGAAAATCGTGTCGTCCAGTGCAGGACAACAACAAAGTAACGGTTAAGCGTTAAGAACGGCCGTTTAACGCGAAATTACTACTTAAAAAATAAAATGGCGGATAAAACGGCACGAATTAAACGATTCCGGGACGAGAAAACAAATACAAAAACTCGAAATCGTCGTAATTATTACAATTTTATTTAAAAAAACTACCCCACGGCTTCACTCGCGAACAGTAGTTAAACCGTTTAAAGTGTTTTCACATTATTATGGGTACAATTTGTATTATTTTATTAAATACAGTTGATGTCCGGTACTCGACGGTGTCCAGATCAAGATATTTTCATGATACAAATAATCCTCCTAAAGTGGGTAGTGAATTAATTTAGCTTGAATGTCGCACCGTTTATTAATTTTTCGGAACTTGTTTAAAACGTTTTAAAATATTCTTATACGTACGTATATATATATATACAAATATGTACATACTACTACTAACTTGAAAAAAATTCTTTGATCGATGTCCTGTTTTTTTTTTTGTATTATTAAAATGTCATCGATAAAATGTTCATTTTTTATTTTTATTTTATTTACAAACGTCCATGTGGGCAATTAATATATGTATATTTATATGACTAAACATAAAGTGATTCAGTTGACTATTCAGTTGACGCAGCATATGCGGCGTATAGGATGATTTTTATAGCTGTAAGAGGTAAAATGCGAAAAGGAACATGAAAAAGGGCCACTGTCGAATTGGGGCTGATCAAAAAACCGCTTAATTAGTGTCGAATTGGAGCTGAGCGGTTATCTCCTTTTTTAATCAGCGTCGAATTGGGCCTGATCGTCTCTCTGCTAACACTAACACGAAATATACGTATACCTGTATATATAAGGAGATAATCGCTCAGTAGCGCAATTCTCTAACTCGATAAAACCTGTTATCGACAACTTTCTGTTGTCGAAACGACCACTATCGAATAATTATTATCAATAGAGTGATTCTATAACAGATGTATAACGAATATTATCGTTAAAGTATTGAAATACTTTTGAAAACATCCGATATGGTGTCTGGCGGTTGGGAATATATAATATAGAATTAATCATAGACATATAATAAATTATAGACCGCGAACGACCGGTGTATCGCATGTAATGCACTAGAGCCAAGGTGTGTGCGAGAGAGACCACAGACTTATTAATTATAGGTCTATGAGAGAGACAGACTTAGAAGAGGTTTTTTTCATGGATGATAAAATTGTGTCAGCAAGATATCCGGAACCAACGCGACACGTTTTCTCTTTTTCAGCCCCAATTCGACACTTTCGCGAAAAAGGGAGTGGTTCCTTGTGGAGTGAGAAGGAACACGCGAGTTTATAGCGGAAAGCAAGTGTGGAACATCGAAAACACCATTTGGGAGGGAGGTGGTAAAGGATTGGTCGGCAACAATACGGCGGCGAGAGGAGAGTGTTGGCATATTAAGAGTAGTGCTGACAGTCGAGTATAGTCGTGGTTTAAAATTCGAGACGAGTTATGTTGCGCTGCTCTTCGTAAGACTCGTATGGCCTCACTCATTTCAGAAGCACTCGGGTGGTTTTTCGGATAACCGGCTCGAGTTCAGTCTCTTCGATTTCTCCGCGTTCATTCGTTCGTGGAATAAACGTGTTAATAAATATATTTCTTCTTCGGTAAAACGTCACACGTATTTTCAGGTACAGTCGTTCGTACGTTTATTGCAAGCCATTAGACGATGGCTTTGATTGTGCGTTGAACATACTCGTACACACATAATGCGTTGATTTCACGATCTCAAACTGATAACGTTATGCTGCGTATATCGATTACAATAACAGGCATAATTCACACGTCGTACGTATACGTCCAGCCCGTACTTACGCCCTTCGATACCAACCAGCGATTGATAACGTTAACCGTGATTATAAAGGGATGGGGGCCGTTCTCCGACACATTGATAAGAACATAGTGTAGATAAGCATTTAGTGCTACCAACAATGAGAACAAAAAGTATTCTCAACGAATAATTCAAAATCTAACTAAAAATCATAAACCTAACTACCTCTTATCGTCTGGAACTTCTGTTTGTATCACAGACATATTTGTAGTTTCTA
The DNA here is from genome assembly GCA_032441835.1 of Slavum lentiscoides. NCBI lineage: Eukaryota > Metazoa > Arthropoda > Insecta > Hemiptera > Aphididae > Slavum > Slavum lentiscoides. Next base: position 4,390,801 of record CM063713.1, read on the forward strand.
TCGTGGTATAATAATATATAGGAAAAAAGGACATTTTAAAGTTTATTAAAAAAAGTCCGGACAGACGAATACTACTACATCAGGGATTTATTACATACATTACGAAATTTCTTTCTGAATATTTTAAAATATTTCTGTTGGTATTGAAAGCAATGTGAGGTTAGGTCTGAAACCTAACGGCTCATTCTTATCAATGTGTCGGAGAACGGCCCCCGACGGGATTATAAATAATAATTATAATACGGCCGAGGAAACGGTGGTGTTGGTGGTGGAGTGCGGTATTCGCCTTGACGGTTTTTCTTGCTCCGCCACCACCGGGCGGATATTATATTATTCCGAGGACTTGTCCGGACGGCTATTGTCCGCAGCAATGTACGAAATCCGCTGGTCGCGTTGAATTAATTTACATTGAAATCCGCGCGTGTAGTGTATGTGTGCGCCTAACCATATATATATATAAATATAGTCATCGCATTCGGGCGGTTTGAAAATAATAATTTATTTCGGTCGCGAAAACAATACAACCGGTGCCAAGTGTCCGAGGTTTATTTTAATTTCATTGTAATTTGTATATTTTATTTCTACGAATAATTCATTAAACGCTATATTGTGTGCGTATACACGCGTCGAAACCCGTCTTTTGTGCAAAGCGACGCATGTTTTCCAAATGGAAATTTAATCTCCCGTTCGTTACATAAATTATAATATCTGGTGGGGAAACCGAAAATCCGGACAAATTTATAGTCGCGCGAATTTCGATTTCTTTCCACCCCCAATAATATATATTTCCTATGAGCGAAACAATCTCAGTAATTTACTTTTAAAACGTACAAAAACCGCCCGGAAATCTTTTACGCTTTTCGCGAAATCGAATTCCGGTTCTGTTCGTTCCGAAAAGAAAACTATTATCGGACCACACGGAATTTTTTCACCGTTTATTTTTTTTAATTTTTTTTTTAAAATACGTAAAATAATTCAATATGTGTTTAGTCAACAATTTATTTTCAATTATTTAAAATTCGTATTTTTCAATGCGAAACAGAAGATTTTCCGGTAAAATAGCTATTTTTTTTTTTTATTTTAATAAAATTCGTAACACGATTGATTGTGGTAGCTTAAGAGCTCAACAAAACACTAAGGACAGTACTCAAAAGAACTCAGCACTGTTTGTAACTGTATCAACTACTATAGTGTTACCGTGGCATTTTTTTTTATTTCTCCATCTTGTCAAATAAAATTTAACGTTAATATTATAATACATAGATAACAATAATGTGTTAACAGTTTGGTCGAAATTTATAATTTTGAAATATTACAAATTCGTAGCAATTGATTTTTTTTTCAATAGTTTTTTTTGTGTTTATGAAATATTGTCTTTTAATATCGTACGATTTCTTCTTCGTCATCTTTACTCTGGACTTTAATTATTATTAGAGTTTAATTAAAATCCATTTGATTACTATTTTTTTAAATGTCTATAAACTGAAGAATATTGGGGTGAACAGAATAAAACACGTGGATTTGAAATGTGAATTAAACATTAATATTACGATAATATTAAATCGTTTAGTTAACTACGGGAAATTCTAAGGTCGAAACACTTCCTGGGAACTCATATTAGTACATCGCGTATTTTTACAATTCGATCAGATAATATTGTATATGCCCGGAACTAATTGAGCTATACAGCCGGGCCCCAAATCGTGCGTGATTTAGAAAGGTGAAATTATTTTCAGGGCCAAATTTTCGACATAAAAACTCCAAAATTCATTAATATCGACTCAGAAAATTCATATTTGTTAAAATTTCATTGAAGAAATTCGATTTCCATATCATTTTACGAATAAAGCTCGTGTCGTGTATTATTAAAGTGTTATTGTATTATTTTTTATAAAATACAATAATTCTTTCTGTGTAAAAATCGATATGTTTCTAATGTAGGTATACTATATATATATATATAAACAGAATTGAAACTAAAAAAAAGATAGAACGGACTGTGCAGAGTGAAATGAAAAATGTCGGTATTTAAACAATTATCATTTGAAGACCTCATATATATATATATATACACACAATAAAATCGAGTTATTTTTTCGTGAAAAAAAAAGTATAATTTATCAGTCGAGGTTATATATTTATATGCATATCAGAAAGTCGAACAATCCGGTGAGAATAAAAAAAAAAAATGTACGTGATCGCTTTTTAAATGAAAATAAATATTCAACCCTAGAGTTAATTTTTCCTCCACTTAAAAAGAAGAAACGTAAAGAATAAAAATAAATAAAATACTTTTTAAATACAACTTTTACCGTATTAACCGTTTTTATTTTGAAGTCAATTTTTTCCATACATTTATTATACAAATATAAGAAATCGAAAAGCAATACTCGAAATTTTATCGAAATCGTTCAATTCATAAATCGTTGTCTAAACAACAGATGTTTTATTTAATTAAAATTATTATTTTCGCTGATGATTTCATTGAAAAAACTTTAAAGTCGTTATTCATTTAGCAAAAATTAGAAGAAAAAAAAAACGAAATAAAGGATCGAATTTCCATTAATGAAACTATACAACGATATAATATGGAGCTCGTAAAAAATCCGTTAAGGACCAATTTCATTATAGCCAAACCGACGGAAAAAAAAAATATTAAACCCTATAGGGTACATAGGAGTGAGACAAAGGTGGTGTTTTTTCTGCACGAGACGGTCAAAATTACTTTTTGCACTTCGGAAGTACCTACGGAGATAGCCAAGTTTACAAAACTAAATAGAAAAAACGAACAACAACTAGTTACTATTTTTGGGCATAACTATTTATTTAATCTCTGGTCAGACGAACGGTTAGAAATAAAACACTTTCACCGCGAAACTTTATTAAATGGCGTAAAAATTATTTTCCAGGCTCGTATATTACAATATGATTACAAAGTTTTTTTTCTTTGATGGCTGGTTTTATTTATTTTTATTTTTTGTAAACAAAAATAAATAACTAAACGAATAAATATCTCGCGTAAAATATAATAAAGAGAAACACAACAGAGTGTAAAATTTGATGTATGGACTGTCTGCTATATTGATATATTTGTATATATACATATATATTTTGGTGGACTGGTGTTAGAACAACCCGGCCTGGAAACAATCCTAGTGGCGTACCTAAGAAGGGTCAGGGAGTGAGAATGCACAAGGATGTGTTTTTTTTTTAGTTTTATGTAAAAAAGAGTGTATTTAAATATTATTTTTATTTTCTTTGACTCGTGTCTAGAGCAGAGAAAAATTGTATTAATTTCTATTTCGTGATAATTTTATAAAATATATTAGAAACTTTAGAAACGCGTTGAAAATTATGTAAATTTATACGAATAAAAAAAATGGTTGCGAGTTGCGAATGTCGGTTCGAATGGATTACTTGATCGGGTGTTATTAGAGTTGAATTATTATTATTTTGAATTTGGTAACAACGATAAATCATTGAATAGAAAAAAAAAACGAAACATTTTTTTATAATTATTATTATTTTTTAAATTGTACGTTGCAAGATCGGAGCACTCCATTCTATACGACAAAATTCTTCACAGACAAAATAACAGTTATAATAATAAAACCAAATCTTTGCAAAACCAATACATTCTTCGCTTCGCTAAGAATCTAAAATCTCAACAGTTAACAATAAATATTTATATGCACTACTTTACTGTTGAAATAATTAATGTATTTATAGTAATATTATGTGTTCCTAAATCTCTCGTCTAATATACGTCTACAAAGTGGTCTCACAGGAACTGAAATATGTCCGAATTCAGAGTAAGTACACAGTGTTTAGTTCGATTCTTAGCGTTGCTAGATTTTCATATCCAAAAAACCCGTTTAGGTCAGATGAAATTACACCTCCTTTTATATACTATTTACCTAATAACTTTGTGCAAAATCTTAAAAATTTCAATATACATTTATTCGTACAAGGAAAATATAATAAAAACGCGAGTACACGTTATTCATTAAAATTATGTTATTAAAAGTTACGTAAATGTTTAATATTAATTGTGTTCAATCATTTAATTGGAAAATTTAAACTTTAAAAAGAAAAAAAAATTTGATTGCGTACGGAAAGTAGTGTTACGCTGGTTTTGAGCGTAACAAAACATTTTTAATTAATTCTACACGTTTATAATTACGAAGCTATTTAAATTATTCAATTAGTAAATAAATATTGATCGAAAATCTCGTAAGTGTGCTAATGAAAATAATGTTCGAGTAAAGTTGTTTTCCGCGCGTGATGACTAAATAAAACAAATCGAAAATGCTTTTCCGATTAAAACGAATGAGTGGGACAATAATAATTAAATGATACGGTCGAATTGGTCAAGTGGACAATAAGATAAAATACTCAAAAAGTAAAATAGTTCTTACAAATCCACTAAAAAAGATTACCGTACGCCTAAATTTTCGACAAATCGTGTGTAAATGTTAAGAAAAAAAAATCCCCTATCGATTGGTGCAACAATCAAATACGTCCAATGAATGCGTGTATTGAAGATATATTTTAAAAAAATTTTTTTTTAATTTCTGTTCGGTGCAATAATCAAAATACGTCCAGACTTATATACGTTTACATCAATAAATTGTTTCCCCGGTCCAAGAATCGTCCGACTTATCTTTTTGCACCGAACCGACCTATATAGTAGTCATTACTGTTTTTTTTTTCAGTGCAATAACGATATATTCAATGGATTTGATAATATTATATTGGTATGTACAAAAATATAATAAACAAAAGGTGTTATGTACGTGTATATTTTCTTCGATGCGTTACGTTTTGTACGTTTATTTATTACGACACATATTCGGTGCCATAAACAGACACGTTTTTGCCGTATTCTGTTATTGCGCCTAATAAAAATGAATAATTAAGTTCCGCGGTAATTAAATGTTGTATATTATATCGACCGATTAAATAATATCTCGACATTTTCAAATGTATGTACTACGACGAAAAAAAAAATCGTTTTTCGTGCCTCCTGAAAAATGTCCGAGTTGAGACGTATTGCACTGGTGTCTTTAATCATTATCTCTGCAATTCAAATATACCACTATACGTGATTAAAACAACGTACGACCATTTGTAATGCTGACTGTACGTTTTATACTAGTCCCTGGACCGAATTTTGGAGTCTCCCCACGCTGACCTAACCGATATCCTTAACTATATATGCATATAATTATATACGCGTGTAAATATAAATTACCGTGAATTTTATTACGTCGTTGTTTTCAATGGGCGGTCGCAATAAAACCGACCGATAGACTATATGTTATAAATTCGTACAAGTTTAGTTTTGTTGCACTGCGCGATTCGGCCGAATAAACCATGTGTGTGTGTGTGTGTGTAATATATGATTATATGCTGTACTGGAAAATGCCGATCCGAACGAGTAGAAGAAGCCCATAAATCTGAATATGCAGCCGAAGAATAAACGTCTCCGTCGTCCCGCGTGGACGTGGAAAGCAAAAAAAAAACGAAAATTTAAAAGTTTTCCTTAAATCTATGCGCTTTACGTCGTTTGAAATTGATATTTTGTTATTAATAAATAATAGTTTGTTGCTCTGTTTCCGTATTGTGTAGGTACACCGTCACCGTCAAAAGCATTATAAACAGGATTTTGATAGATCCGATTGATACCGAATGTATGTACGAGTACACACATTGGTAGGTAAACGTTTAACGTACAGGCCCAGTAACCAGCAAAAATTGTTTACAAGAGTTCACTTGACCACGAATATTACGCGATAATTTTGTTTTAATGTATTTAAATAAGACGAAACAAAAAGGACAATTTACTCGCACAATAATGAATAAATGCCTAACACTGGTTATGTTAACGCATAACACACTCGTGTCGAATTGTATCGATTAAATATCAGACATTTGTAATTTTGAAACAATCTTTGGATATGTTTTCTTTTTTCATTCATTGGCATTTACGCGTGTGTTCGTTAGTCAAACTATTGCCGCTATTCACGCTGTATAGAATATCTGTATATCTTGGTGATACCTAAAACAAAATCAAAAAAAATAGTTTCAAATATTTGGCAACCGTATATTTGATGATGTTAGTTGATGAATCGAAAACATTCGTACCACGTCGAATAATGTTGAATTATCCGTTGTGGTATACTTAACTATACATCGGTAACAGATTATTATTCATAACGTATGAATAATACACGTGCAATATTTTATTTCTCTCCTTGTTTTGCATACAAATAATTTGTTTTTTCTACTTTTTTTCCGTTTTTAAAACAGTTGGTATTAATTTATGCTACACTTCAAACTGCAGTGTTCTGCGTTGGCCTTTGACTAAAAAAATATAATCATTTTGGAAAATATTATAAAAGAAAAAATGTAAATACGTTTTATTTGGAATATTATAATGTTGTAATAATAGGGTGGTCAAAGCTGTCTCCCGAACGTCTTTGCGACTAATAAATTATTTTACCCGCCCATCGAACGCAATATAATATGGAATATTATGAAATACGCTTCTGAATCGCATTCGAACACTTGATTTTCGAACAAATCATATTCGAACTCGTTCCCGTGACGTGTATAATATATTACACAAATAATTATATATATATATATACGCGAAACGGATTTCTTGAAAAGCACGCGCTGCGTCGCGGTTTATATAATATAATATATGTACTTATATTATGTTAGGTTATGCGCGAATAACGTGAATTAAATCGCATTATAAACGCGAGTAATATATTCAAGCGAGTTGTGTACACTATAAGTATTCAATTATAATTATAATAATAACAGTAATAACTAGTAATAATATAATCAGCTAGTAAAACTAGGTCTTGTCAATGCATTTACTGTTTGCAGCCTGTTTGAGTTCTTGATAGGAGAGACAGCTCGTGTGGTCTTCTAGCTCTTTGAAAAAGCAAGTCCGCAAAGACTCTTGGTCTCCTACACCCATAGTTCTACCGTCGAAAATTTTGTTCAAGTACTGATCGTGACAGATAATATGTCCAATTAGTTTGGTTTTTATCTTTATTATAGATTTCAAAAGACTCCTCTTTTCATTCAGTTCTTCTTATATTCTTCCAATTGTTTTTTGTCATTCACCTTCACATTCACGTTTCCGCCTTCTCCATAATTTGGGCAACATAATATGTCAGAAAACTTCCAAGCAAAAGACTTAATAAAAGTATGTCTGGCATCTGTACTAAGATGTTGGTTGGTTAGTAGGTTTTTCTTCTTTTCAACGGCTTGTTTGTCTGGCGCGATTCTTAATACTATTAATATTTATTTACCTTAAATGTATGAACATTATTTTAATAACGACGTGGAAAATAAAACACTATTCCATAATGTGAACACGGTCTTTTTCTTAAATTCTGTAAATATTCATGATTGACGTGCGCCTATTTAACAACGTATGCGCGCCCTACTATTCAAAGGCCAAGTAAAAGCTACACTATAAATATGTGAGCGTACGGAATAGTATTGAATATACATACATATTATATTGCAAATGATTCGTTCGGATAAGCTACGTGTTGATGTGCAGCTGGAGCGGACGCGTGTTATTCAAATGTTGATGTTATATACATAAGTTAAATTTGCATGGCGAACTTCAGAACGTCTCTCAGCGCGAACGATATACGAAAACTATTTCAAACCCGTTCGACGTCCAACGTGGATAAATTAATATACAGTTGTACGAACCCTATACAAATTTAACTTTTTCGTACAACGATTGTAATTATTCGACACGGGAAAACTTCGCCGAAATTTTTACGGTCCAGTCCCTCGGCCAATTGGCGTTCGTTTTTTTTTTCTCTTTTTTTTCGATCAAATAAAATATATCGTAAACATTGTTTAATCACTAGTATCACCAGCAAAAACAGCTGGCGTTCCTGATTTGTATACAGCAAGTGGTTAGTAATAAATGATGAGAACAATCAAAACGTGTTTAACCGTTTTGAGTAAAGTACTTCTACGCTTTATTATATGAGTGAATCTCAAAATATCAAAGTTATTTTCCAATAACTAAAAAAAAAAGTGAGAGGTTCCTTACTGAACGATCCGATTGATAACATTGAAAATAGAAAAAGGAACATTTTTGTAAAATACGCGTAATATTTTAGGTCATAAATTTAATTGAGCGCGAAATCTTGAGATTTCAAACAACAATTTTAAATGCTCGACTTGATGAAAAAATTAATTCCCAGAAAACAATGCAGCAATATCGTACCGTGTCTTGTGTTAAATATTTTCATGATGAAACCGCAAAGCAAAATAGTCGAATTAACATTCTATTAAAACAATCGTTCTTTTTTTATAGTGGTTTAAAATCGCAATATTTCTATGTAAAGTCATCGCGGCGAATTTAATTTAATTTATACAATCAAATAAATACGACGTTTACTTACAATATCTGATAATTTATCCTTAAATATTCGCACAGGTTTTGACGCGTGCCTTTAAGTCTAAAGTCACAATGTGAAAAACTTCATCAATCGCCATTTTATCACTCGTTACAGGCACGGTCATACATTACATTTCTATTAATTGTATATGGCCTATGACGTATCAAAAACCTTTCGAGACCATAAATTAGTTTTAACCAGAATCAAAAGTGAAAAGTTTGAAATCTCCTTTGATAAAATATCTTTAATTCGATATTCCTTGACATATACACATATATACATATGGGTTGGAAAATAACATTAATATTATTTACGAATAGTATTCAAATTAGTGTTTTTATAATTTTCAAATATAAATATGTATTTTTAACCGATTAAATTCTAATGAAATATAACCAAATTTGTATTTATTATTTTTTTTGTGATTAAAAAACAAATAATACGGGATGAGACGGAATTCACGTCAGTTTGAAGTCGCAGAGTATCTACCACTATATGAGTACTGAAAATGATAAAACCTTATAAAAGAATAATTTTACATAAAATTAACAAGTAAAATAATAACTTTGTTAAAACGCCGAATCTGGCATACGGAAATTCTTAAAATTATGTTATTATTAATTATTCAAACGTTTAATTGTACTCGTTAAAGTGATACGGTGGTATAATTCAAAATTAACGATTCCAACTTTTTGAACGAAATGAATATAAAACTATAACATTACGCACGTAATTATTAGGATATTGTAAAAAACGGATCATATTTATAATAGTGTCTTGCGTTTTAGGGTCTCCGCAGTGACCACCCAACGGAAAATCTGTAAAAATATTATATGCTATTGTGCTCCCTTTGAAAATCAAAAGTCAATCAATTTCTTTATAAAAATTTAATTAAAAGTGAACGAAAATGCATATGGAAAAAAATACTAGAACTTCCCATAAAGAGTTGTGCTCATAGTGTTTAATTAATACAGTTAGATTTCGAAAATGATTTTCAATATAGAGATCCTTTGAAAGTATTTTTTTAGAAGAGTCTACTGTATATTTTTCCAAATGGATAATCAATGAACGTTTGTGTGTTCCTAATAGTTACTACCAATCTTCTTTCGCTGGGCTCTTCCCAAGAAATTATTTTGCTACTAAGATTTCGCATTTTACAATTAAATTTATTAGCAAAGCACAGACATGTTCAATATAATATTGAAAAGAAATACTAGTTAACAGTATTAATAATAATTTATTCCTTCATCGCTATAAGATATGACCTTTTGTGTCGAAGAGGGAGAGTTCTACGTTTTGCTTTACATTTCACAAGAAGAAATAATATACGAAAAAAAAAGAATATAGATATTTAAATTGAGTTAAGCACATATTAAAATAATATAAATGTATGTAAATGAATATGTATTGAAATATTATAATAGGTTTTTTTCAAATTCTGCAATAAGAAAGAAGAAAAATAATAATAAGCGATTGAAAAGGAAAGAGAATATCAATGAGTTAATAATAATGAATACACATTTCTAATTAAAACATTAAACTTAGATTAAAATCAAGATTGTGGACTATGGAGCCATGTTTGAACCGATAGTTTGAATATATTAAAGGATTTTGAAGGCAAAAAGTATAAAATTAAATACATGCTCCGATTTACCAAAAATGTTTATTTCATGGTTTTTTTATACTCGCGTTTCATCGGGCTTTTTAATCAATTATAAGATAATTAATAATAAATAAAATACGCCGAGTTTTCCGATGAAAGAATCAATTGATTCAAAGATTCTTTTGATTTTTTTTTTCTGTATACAATAATCAATTATTGAAAATAATATAATAAAACAGCGTGGATAGGCTAAATCGATGTATTTGTTTTAAATTTATAATAATTTCGTCAATCGTGCCGAAATGATCGTATCCCGTGCAGGTGTGTATATACTCGTACACTCATAATCCGTGTGCGTTCGTTCAACCGTGAGACCGATAGGGAGATCCGATGAGGGGAAAAAACGATTTCAATACCATTTTATATTATTCTATCCCGTAACCCCTCTTGGTCGTTATTAAAATATTAGATATTACTTTTTTCTCATCATCGTGATTGATTAAAAAAATAACCTAAAATAAATCGTTTACGCGTAGAATTGTTGCGCTGCGGAATATGCAGGGTGATTTTTTTTCATCGGGAGCCCGTCTTTATCTTGGGAAGTACAATTCGTTTTTATTATATTTGTTTATAGAATGTATTATTTCGCGTATTTTACTTTATATTTTTCCATAATTTTAATAATTTTACCTCTGTCCTTTGTTTTTCATAATTACGTCGACTTTTGATTTTTAAATGGCACTCCCTGATTTTAATTATATGTTTTTAAGGATTACGTTTTTACGAGAATGTACACAATGAGTTGATGTTTAAAATCCATTGAATATTTCCCGAGTAATAATAAGAAGCAGTGGAGTTGAAAGGTAGTTAATAATGAGAATTCGCCCTGTTGCAAATGTTGTTTATCAAACGTTTTTAAGCCTGATTGCTTGGCTGGACTTTTTTTTTTTTGTTTTCGTACCTGGCCGGCAACCCCCTCGAGGTTAAGGCCCACTACTTATTTTGCCTAAGCAGGCGTTCGAAACTGCCTTGTAGTTAAATGTTCCTATGAAACAAAGTAACTATATAACTGCTATTTAATATCTATCAAATACAAAATGTACTATAAAGCAGAAAGCAATTATCCTATAAACAATTGTTATTTTAAAAACAACTATTCATAAACGGAATATTAAGAAGAAGAAGAAATGAAATTGCATTTTGATAAGTTTATTTTAGATCCCTATTAATATACAGAAAAAAAAAATCACGTTTCCGTTTGAAAATCAAAAGTCTACATTCGTTCGAGGTATCCTGGAGTGGGTCCTTAAACGAATTATTAACGAATAGAAAACACGGGATTTAAATTTGTTTCAAATCTTGGCAGACAATCGCTGACTCGCGAAGAAAAAAAATTGTCCAAGTATAAAATTATTTCGTGATATAATATGCAATATGGTATTTAGTTATTTGCAGCGTGCCCTCGTATATATTTGTAAATATGTAAGTAAATGACGAATACATGTCTAAACATACCGAGAGAATAAATATAACCTTTTTTTTCTCATTTGTTTATTTTGACTTTATTTAAAAGAAGAAAAGAAAACACACTTTTGTTTTAACCCTTAAGACATTGTACCTCGGAGCGGCAAAAAACTGAACACATCCAAACGAAAACAGCACGACGTTTATTTCGTACACATATTTTACGGGCGTGCAAATATTTGTACACGTGTAATAAATGTAGATAAACTCTAACTAGTACGTAATGTATATAAATATTTTAGACGCGAAATGAAAAATCAAAATTGTTTCTACGTATTATTATACGTTTGTATTGCGCGGGAATAAGAATAAAACGTAAAGTATGATTGGCCACACGAACTGTATGATGTACAGTTTTAAGCGTAGGCCTGCCACTTGATTTTTCTCTGTGACTTTGTGTATTTTCTCCATAAATCTACAATATTTCAAGTAAACAATCGAACCGTGTCCCAAACCGCGTCGTATAAAATATATTATGAGGACGAGTTATTAATATAAAGTACAGTTAATAATATAAGAACGGGTTTTTAAAACGTGAACGTAAACTGTACTGACTGTACTGTAACGCAAACATATGCTCAGGCTATTAAGAATCAAATTTAAAAACAAATAAAATAACTGGAACTTAACTGAATTGAGATTTTTAATTATTATAAAAAAACCGTATCCCCCTCCAGTTCCCCTCAGCGTCTTATAATATAGTCTTTAATGTCACTAAACTCTGTAAATGGTGCCGTGCGTATAGCGTTTAATGTTACGATTGAAAATGTGTCTCTTAATTTAGACGAATTTTGTGTAAAATTGGCTTGGAGGTAACACGTTATGCGTATAACTATTAGATAATCGAAATAAACGTGATCGTATAACTTAATTTTAACCCGTCAATATTCATCCCGTCTTGCTGTGGGCGAAACACGACATTTCTAAAAGTCAACATTTTAGAAAGAGATTTTCCAGAAAAAAGACGCCCCCAGACCTACACATATTTTTATGTGAACACTCGGGCGATGACTTGAAGATATCACACACAGACGCCACCACCTTTTGCCCTCCAACTATATTATATATTATTAACGCGCGTTCGTGCAGTGTACTATTTTTTTTCTTCTTTTAAAAAGAGCTACCCGCGAGGCGTATATACATTTCGTTTTTTTCTTTGTCAATTTCAGAGAAAATATCGCTGAAGGGCGTAAAGTACTGTGTGTAAGATATATAACCAATTTATTTAATGACGTGCGTATATAATAAAGAGCATCGTTGCTGCAGTATCGTTACCGTTGAATCCGTCGACGTTCGAAAGAGGAGGAACGTGTAAAATTTCGATTTATTACCAACGAAAACACACCGATTGTTGTAGTAAAACGCCGTGCATAAACGAGACCACATTTAGATAGGTGGTAAACGGTGTCGTTTAGACAAACTCTCATATTTTGTTTACCGCGAAAAATGCGGACGCGTAGCTTTGTATTTTTTTTTTTTTAAAAATGGCAAACTTGTGACTTTTATCGATTTAGTTATAGTAATTTATAGAACAAATGCGTATAACGTTCTCAGATTTCGTGTATGACCGTCGGAAAATTCGTTATAAGAACGGAATGATGAGAAAGCTGTAAAACCAGATCACCGAAGAAGAACAATACGATTGTATGTATACGTATATAAATTAACTTTTTACTTTCTCGTCACTTCTTAAAAGTCCAGCGGTAACGGCCACCTGTAATTTTCTAACCTTTTCCGCCACTCCAGCAGTGGCGGCTGCAGTATTAACGTTATATTGAATTCAAATGTCCTTGATCAAAAATTTTCCACGCTCGACTGCTTTTTTTCGTTTCCTAGTGGTATAATATTATAATATCGAAGGGGAGAGAGTTTTTCTTTTTTACTCTATTCACTAATTATTCAATTATAATAATTCATATATAAAAAAAAAATAAATAATATTTTTCTCCTCCGCGCGTTATTATATTCCATCTCGTACATAGTCCTTACAGACACACACACGTATTATTTGTAATATTTTACGTTTCGACAAATATTATATTCTCCAGAAAAACGAGCGGTGGATAGACGCGTAGCGCGCAGTCAGCGATACAGAGGTTTTCACGTTGGGCGTATATCGCATATAGGCGTATTATTGAATTGCGACGGAGGAATAAATAATAAAAATATATAGTACAAGGAAAAAGAAAATAGTTGTCGTGCAGGAGGTGAGGAAAAAATAAGAGGACTGAAAATCATAGTATAGTCACGAGTGTATATATATATATATATATATATATATATATATGTACGGAGATTATTATTATTTCTTCCGTTTAATGGACGTTCGACGAGGCGTAATAATAGCTTATTATACTGGCTTTTTTTTTTTGTTGCCGATCGACTGCATCATGCGCGTCGTCGGATTTATCATTTCCAAAGAGATGGACGGGAAAAAAAAGCGGGAAAAAGGAAAAAAAAACCGAGAAGAAAAAAAAAGACCATATATATGTATATACCGTCCGTCGTATTACACGGCTTTACTATATAACAAGTGTTTTCGGTGCGTGTAAGAAAACGAAGCTATGACGTTTTCGTTATGAGATTTTTTTTTTGATATTGTTATATGCGACGATTGATACGTTATAATATACTCGCGTCTGGGGGAGTCTGGCGATCAAAGGATTCTTCGCTTTGGCAATATAACGACCGACTGTACTGCAGTGTACCACAGCCGATCGCGCGTGTAGTGACGGTGGTGGTGGAGGGTATATGCGACGAACTGGGGCGCGAAATCGTACTTCAAAAGTATTTGTATTCCGTCTTATTCAAAACGGTTTTATTATTTATATCTTATTAACAGGCGGGTTATTGAGAGAAGTTTATATAGAAACTCGGCTCATTTAAACGCGCACGTAAAACGAATTTCACTCGAGAATCGGTCAAGAAAAATTAATAACGTCGACATTATCCGTATAGAACACGAATTTTACAAGGACAATTTTCTGTAAATGAAATTATTGCGATAGATTCGCCAGCCTTGAAGCGAGGATTAAATTAAACATATTTTACGCGCAGTATAATAATAATAATTAATATTACGGCTGCAGAGCGGCAATTTTTTTGTCCAAAAGTCCATGTGCTGCGGCATTTCAAGCCTATATAAGTACCCGGGAATTTTAAAATGTTTTGCACATTCCGAATGTTCAATCTCTATTTGAAATCTCAAGATTTTGCGTTCAATTTCCATTAAATTAATGTCCTAAAATGACGCGTATTTTACAAAAAAAAAAAAACGTTCGTTTTCTATGCTTAATGATATCAATCGAATCATTCAGCCGGGAAACTTTCACTGATTTTTTTTTTTTTACTTTACTTTATACACACATATTTTGTATCTTTACCGCGTTCATGTATTTTTCTCCTTCCTTACATTGATACTTTTTCTTCGCGTAATTATTTTACACTATTAATCCGAAACAGAACGTTTAAATTACAATTATTTTTATTCGTTTCGACTGGTACCGAATAAAGTTTGTCTCACGTGAACTTGATGTTTCTGCGTCGTTTAAAATTATTGTAATTATCGAAATTGATGTTTTTTTGATACACACACACACGAACATTTAATTTTTTTTTCTATTAAAGTTATTTATTTATGGGACACAAACTTGTCGCGTTTCGGGGCGGAGAAATTCATGTATTTATATAATTAAATTACATTAGCGTACGAATTTTTTGGTGACTAAAAAAAATGATTGGATTCAGAGGACAAGATATAAACGTACGCCGTTATATGATAGGACGGCGTTTATACTATTTCTAACCGGCTCTGCAGTCCAACACTTACGCGTCCGTTTCATATTTTCTACAATAATTTCCTTTATGTAATCGGGACTCCACACATCCGTTTAGCATTATCGTCTCCGCGACACACTCACCCCGTGTCCAGTTTTCCTGTCCGCCGCCGCCCGCAACGTTCCTAGGCCTTAAAATACCGTCACTCGAGTAGTCATCATCCAATAGAACGTATTCGGTAAAAGTGGGCGATGAATCATCGGCTCGAAAACTAGCAGAAGCAGGAGTTTCACAGGGATCGTGTCTATCCCCCATACTGTTTATGGCTTACATAGACGACATGCCAACGTTACAGGGCGTACAGTTTAAACCCGTTCGCTGATGACACAATGATATACGCTACCAGCACGAGCCTACCACACGCAGTTTTAAAAGTTCAACGGCAAATAGATACACTTATACCGTGGTTGGAAGAATGGAAACTCTCCTTAAACACCGAGAAACCGTAACAGTCAAATTTGGTAAGCACATCAAAATAACGAAACCAATAAACGTCAACGGAACAGAAATCGAATGGCGCGTCCAAACACAAGATACCTAGGAGTACACATAGACATATTGCGTTTAACAAACACATCAACAAAACAGCAATAAAAGCCCGCCAAATTACAGCAGCATTCTACCCTATACTTAACCATCAGAATCCACTACAAATGAGAGTAAAAATAAATATATGCAAAATGTACATCAGGTCGAAAATCACGTGTGCAGGCCCAGCACGGGGTGCACAGATGTCAAGGACAAACTGGACAAGAATAGAAACAAAACGTATCCTTGAGAACAATAACAGGTCTACCGTGGTACGTCAGGAACGAAACAATCTCCGACTCAATAATAATACCGTCAATAAAAACCGAAATAACGGAAGCAACAAGAAGATTATCATTAAACAATACAACGACCTCCAGCTTCAATCACATAAGCGACATGTGCCAAACCGTTGGACCTCCAGAGTACACCCGACCTCGCCCAAAATCTATATTGTAAACTAATTATGAAAAATCACAAAAACATCATTCGCCTTCTACACTGAGTCCTGAGTCTACTCAGCAAAAAGGACGAAAGTCCGTCGTTCTAAGCAAAGCAAAAAAAAAAAAGTCATCATAATTACTCGCCGTGTAATATTGTTTTCAGACCGCCGAAACTGCTTATTTTCTTCGGGTTGTTTTTCGTAGAAAAAAAAAAAGAGAAAAATCCAATTTACTTGTCTGAAAGAATGTCTTTTTATTTATACGCACTGTATATACACGTATGTGTGTGTGTGTGTGTGTGTGTGTGTACTAACTTTACGAGCGTACATTTTTCTTATTAATTATTACGTTTTCGATTTATGTTATATTTTCGCGGAAATCGCGTCGTCGCGCGTATCGTTTTATTATTATTATTATTATTATTATTATTATTATTATTTCACGTGAATTTATTCCGCTACTCGGACGTAAACTACGTTATGCGATGCGCCGAAAAAAGTTCCGTCGCAAAACAATTTTTTAATCGTGTACTACGTACTAATGTCTGTGTGCTATTATAATTTTTAATATGTAAAAAAAAAAAAACGCCCACGAATATTTCGAACGCTTTACATAAAAACGTTCGGTTAAACACAATCGTTTAATATCGTAATAATTTTTTTTTAATTTTTGAAAAGTATTCAGACACCGGCAGGGAAAAAAGAACGTTATTTACGACTGCACTATTGACGGTTTACATGGAATACAATACGCTCGGGTACGAGACAGCGTATTAACTTCAAAGAACTGTACGAGCGTTTTTTTTTTTAACATTATTGGAATACCGTAGCGCCGAACAGAATAACGCGTTGGTTATAAATGCTAATAATGCTGTACACGTTATATTTATTATATTTTCGTTTGCCTAGACGTCGTCCGCATTTCCAACGTTCAATTTTTAATTAATATCCCGTCGAAGAATACGTTATTTCGAACTCGATGAAATACTTTAACGTCGCTTTTAAAAATAAACCGCCGCGGCGAGACGCGTTCCGAACAACGAAAACACCGTTCTGGGCGATCCGATTTAAAAAAAAAAAAAAATCTCGTTTTAAATAATTATTACACACTACAATCACGTTTTGTTTTTATAATACGTATTCTCTACCGTACCAAATCGAATTTTTCGGTTAAATTGTTTTTTTTTTTTGATATTACGAATAATTTTTGCTTGAGATCGAATATATTATTAATAGGTAACGGATTTATGTGTAAACGCATATACTCATTAGAATAAGCTATTTGAAATCTGATAATAAATGTCCACGATTTATAACATTCTTATAAAAATAACACCAATTTTATTTTGCATATTTTTAACTTTTTAACTTTTTTTGCAAATATTTGTCATTTTTTTAGTGCATATTTTCATTTTAAGTGCATATTTTTCTTTTTAACTTAGATTTTTCACGTTATTCTTATTTCCAGCTATGAAAATTTGTTAAATTACGGTTTTGAATAAATACCATTTTAATATCACGAGTTTCACAACTAATAAATAAATAAAATAAATAAATAATAACTAATAAATTACGATCTGTCGTTATCGGTCGGAGATAATGAATTTTCACTGTATATGAATGTATGTATTACTAATTTTGTTTGATTTTAAGTAATACATTTTTTTTTTAATAATTTTTTTTCAATTATATTGAATTTTAAATACATATTTAAAAATAAATGCATATTTTGTAGCATATTATAATAATTTTTAAAGCATATTTTGAGGGTTTTTAGTGCATATAAATCCGTTCCCTAATTATTAATATACGAGTACACCTGTGGCTATAGTGTCAAAACGGACGGAAACGTTTTATCATTTTTTTTTTTTTTATTTGGAAAATGTTGGGATTTTAAGAAAAAAACATTTTCCTATAATACATAAATTATATACTTTCGATTTATTCAGTATTTTAGTATTTTCTTCAAAATCGACCCAATAATACAAATCATAATTATTATATACCTATAGAAATAAAAATTTTTATCTTTGAAATAAGTGCTGAAAAGAAAAAAAAATACGTTTCAAAACTTGTTAGGATAATATAAATAGAAATATTGTATTAAATTTGCGGGTTTGAATATGTTGGAAATCGCAAATAACATTTAATACGTTTACCAGAATATAGCCTCTGAAACCCGGAAAATACAGCGTTATTAACAGCTACAGAGTGTAAATTAATATAAATTAAAATTTTTTCTTTTTTTTATACAATACCTATTTAATTGTATTATAATTTATAATAAATGCATACGACTTTTATTTCTAATTCAATTCGCGTTGCCAATACTATTTGAATTCTTATTTGACGAATAATTTGAATAATACACGCGTTACGCATAAAATATTATTATTTACGTAATAATTCGTATTACTTAACCTGATTCTGAGCGAGATGTTTTATACTTGTTAAAACGTCTTTGTCTTCGTTTTTAGTCGTCGGTTTTTTTTTCTTCTTTTTTTTTTTTTTTTTTTTGTACGCGAACGCCGAATAATAATGCGCAACTTCGCGCTATTAATCATTCCGGTACTGTTTTCGCATTAATAAATTAATAAATACTGCAAAACGGTAATAATAAACCGAATTAAAAATATTAACATAAGTACAGTAATAGGCGCAAAGCGGGCAGGGAGATTAGAGAGAGAGAGAGAGAAACCCGTTCTAAAAAGTTACACGACATAAATAATAATTGGATTATTGAAAAGGGAAACGGTTTAAATAAGAAATTTGTCGAATTAAATAACAGTTTTGTCGTTTTAATTATTATTTACCGGTAATTGTTAAGTACTATACCTGCCTATATTACTCTTGAATTTATTTTCTATCAAATTTTGTCGTTCGCTTCTCGTGCCTCCTGTACTTTACGGCTTACTGCGATCGTCTTCTGCAGATATACGTATGTTTTCTCATCGTTTAAAAACTTCTTGTAAAATATAACGAACGTTATTGTGTTTGCGTCAAAGTGCAGTAACGCGATACAGGGCTTATTCTAAAGTGCAGTTGGGCTACAGGTTTGTATAATTTGAAAAGGTAAATGCGCCTAGACCAATGTTTACGAAATTAAACTTATGTGTGATTAATTGAAATATATTAAACAGGTATTAAAAGTAATATTTTGAAAACAGTAAATTGCGAACGGAAACCGAAAATGAATATTCGTTTATACGTTTTAACATGCGTACTATTCAAAATCGAGATTCAAGACCAGCTCTATGCAGACATGACAAAAAAAAAAATGAACATCGTGTCACGGACACATCTAAAGCGAAAGAACAAGAATGGTGGTTTCGTGGTCTATTTGCGGAAGCGTCAAAAATAAATTCCGGACAATAAAAAAAAAAACGACATTTCAGTCAATAGCGGAAAACTTTAATCGTATTATGTTTCTTATAGAAAAAGCTAATATTAATATAACGTTGAACCATATAAAAGTAAAATATATACAAAAAATAAAAATAAAATTAGAAATATTTATTTATTGTGTTTAAATATTCTAAAAACCTAGTTTCGTTAAATTACCCGACATTGATTGATATCGACGAATTATTTCGACACCGTTTTAGATAATATGAACTCGGAACGTCTTTCACTCCCCTCCGCTCTATACCATCTATTCCCACCGTGAGTTCGTATAAATAAGCAGTTGTGAAAAGTACTCGGAATAAGCCCTGACGCGATAAATAAAAATCGTTGTTCTCTATATAATAATAATAAAATTTATAACGACGTGCCCGCGTGTATCGAGTATACTTTAAAGTGTATTGAGGTCGCGTACCTCGTTTAGTGACAGTACGTTTGCATGTGTATATATAGGTACTACATAGTGTATAAAATATTTTTATACAATAAACAATTATTACGACGTGGTGATTTAAACGATATCAGAGGATAGCATTAAAATATTGTTTTCTGAAATATATCGACGTAAACGTTTTTGAAAATTCATTGAAATCCATATTTGTCGGATTAAGGACGAAAACAGTGTGTAAAACTCTTCTCGTTGCCAACGGCTGAATGTCAATTACAAATCGATTTTATTATTTTATTATTACGTCTTTTGAATTTGCTATACACCATAGGAAAAAGAATATATATATATATATATAAAACTTCTTTGACAATAACGAAATCAGAGGATACGCTTTAGCGTTTCAGCTCAAAAACTGTTGATTACATTGAAAATCAAATTATACCAAACGATCCACATCACCACCATCGTAATCATCAAACAAAAGATGATGTGGTATCTCGCCTGGCGGGGAATACACGTAACACTACGCGTATATAATACGTAAGTCTAATCAAAATTTTCATTCCTAAACACACCATTTATACGTATAAAAGTATCATATCGATTCGTTGGATTGCACCTACTAAGTATACTAAACGAAATGGTTTTAAAACACTCCAGAAATAAATTTTCAGACGATATTAAACGTTTAACGTTTATTTCCGTTAAATGAATAAAACGTTAAATAGTACTATAGACTCTTCGCTTTTATTTCTCTTGATATTGGATTTTTTAACGCATTAACATAATTTTTTTTTTTACTAAAATTCAATTCAATGTTTTATTTCATAACTTTGATATAACATGATTTATACGATTAATTTATGTTTTTTTTTGTCTACTAAATATGTCCAAAGCAAAACGCTCAACGACGAATAGCTTATACGCGCGTTCGTCACATAATTTGCCAATGTGGTTTTACAGATATTATAAATTTATGAAATATTTTTTTTCTGTATATATATATACAAAATAAAATAATTAAAATCTTTTAAAAAGTAATTTTTTTAATTGCATTATTTCGGTTTTTACCCAGCCGTATATATTTGTTTTTTTTGAATTGGTTAATTATTTATAAAATTTTATAACTATGAAAAGAGGAATAAAAATATCAAATTATTTATTTCTCGGATTCGATGAATATTTCATTATCAAATGCGAAATAACGAGAAGTTTTGAAGTACTGTGAAAATTTTAATAAAATTATATTAAAACGCACTTAGTTTGTCGAGTTTCTATAAAAACATCTGCGTAGGAAATGGCACGATGAATTTTTATGTCGAAACTTCTTTAATACATTTCTTAAAAAACAGTTATATTTTAAAATTAAAATCAATTGAAACATTTCGTTTGTGTACTTATAATTATTTTGTCTGGAAGACATCATCATTAAATTTCAATATCTGTCGAATGACGTTAATGAAACGTTTGAATTTTAAAACAAATCATTTATACAGTATTGTATTAATTTATTAGTGTTTTATTTGTCCCTCTGAACAATAATGTTTATAGCAAGCCAAATCTTCAAAAATGTATATATGCAATTTTTGGATTGTTTTTTTACAATATTACGCTTAAGGAAAGTACTGCGGGAAAATCGAATAACGTTTGAAATAAAGTGCAAAACAATTACACTTTCTACCGGAACGTAACGCGTGACAAGATCATCCGGTTGACCAAGGCCTAGTGTAATATAATATTGTTGATTGTTTCTTTTATTTTCATTGGTATTAAATTTTTATTCGGTTTTCCATTGACCATCGATATTTTATAGGAACCATTTAGGAAATAAAGTTTTTCGAAAATACTTTTTTTTAAACCGGTTTTATACTGATTATTTACACGGAACAATAATAATAATAATAATTTATTATCACGTATAAATGTGGTAGATAAATAACGGCTGATTTATATGAGTATATATATATTTTACATAGGTGTTCCATGAACTTTGCCGATTTTTAAAAATGTAATAACTCACTCAAATTTTGTCACCAAATGTAAAATACTTCATATTTCTGGAATCATTACATGTTCCGTTTTGATGACGAAATATAATGTTGATAGTATATGACCAGGTCCTCTGACAGGCAACAATTCGACTATCACACGTAGAATTTCTCTTTACAATTCCGGAATCGTTACGGGTTTATTAACGCTAACCTTTGGGCTTGCCGAAAATTTGTGTTCTTAGCAAGACGGGGAAACCTATACCACATTCTCGTGATGCCCATCGCCTGACTTTGCAGGACGTCTCCAAAACGAGCGATTATCAAGATCGGCCTGCAACGTCAAGTGATCTTAATCCGTGCGATTCTTTTTCATATGGAGGTACGTGAAGTCGAAGATTTGCAACTGTTTCGGAACTGAAAAAGGAAATTATTGGCAGAGATTGACGCGGACGTCTGCGAACGAGTGATCTCAAACTTCGTCGACAGAGTTTCTTCCGGTCGGTGGAATGCAGGTGGCCTCATAGGCCCGATATTTTTTTTTTCATCATCAAAACAAATCATGCGTAGTACTAATTTTAATAATCTACAAACGTCTAATTCGACGAACATTTTAGTGAGTTATTACATTATTTTAAAACCGACAAAGATCATGGGACGTTCGCTGTATATGTATAGTTAATAAATCAGTTAATTGTGAGATTAAATATTATACGTGCTCGGTATGTACAAACCGTATAAGGCGTATATAATTTTGCAGATTATGGAAGGAGGAATCGGATAAATTTGATAGCCAGTTTACAAAAAATAAAAAATAAATAATAATAATAATAATGATAAAAAACTTAATAAAACACAAAAACAAAATTCGCAAATATATGTCCGCGCGAGTTGTCCGGCCGTGGTAAAATCTTGAATACGATTATTATTATTATTATTATATATGTAACGGACGAGCACGTACTCTGAATTTAAATTGTTTACAATCTACGCACTTACCCCGTACCCTTTATAAATGGAATCCGGTCCAGCGTCTGTTTGTTTTGTCGCGGAAAAGTCAGCATTGACTCTCGTTATAAATGCGTCCATTATATAGGTATATTTCTCTTAATATAGTTTTTTTAAGTAATAAAATATACAGTGGCCTTAATAATGATTATAACGTGAATATGTTATAATAATAAGTAATTATTTAATTAGAAATAATTTTATTACATGTACAATGTACATAATATACACATTATATTTATATTATGTATTTATGTATGAAAGTATTTCCAGAAGTTCTGGATCTTCTCTGGTCTAATACGTGTCGGATTACAGAGATTGCATTGTATACACTCGCATTATACTTTAAGCTACACGTGTTATATAAACTTTTTTTTTTTTTTACTGTATAAAAAACGTTTTATAAATTATTTATATCGCGTCGTGTTATATACTTTTTACCTCGTCAAAATGCATTTCATCAATCTTATCAATCCACAACGTATATACGCATACTGTATTATATACAGTGACGGAACACCGACACGTTTTATTATTATTTTCTTTAAAAAGATAATAAGAGAATTATAAACCATTTTACGTTCTGTATGTCTTCAAAGGAAAAAATATATTAAAATTTCATGTTTTTACATTGCATAATTTTGACTTTTATTCGTATTAACATTTATAGAACGACTAAACTAACTTCACTAAATGTGTATACGTATATACTGATGTTGCTCTAAACGTATTATATTAATTTTTAATGGTATACCTTACAGAGAAAATCATATCAGCAGTAGACTTTATCTGACTAAACTGCACTAACAGTGTGTTTTACACTGTGTAGAAATCTGCTCTGAGCGTAGGGCAATCGCGAGGAGAGCGTAGTAGAGCTAATCCACCTATATGAGGCTATATGAATCCACGTACACTTGTAGAAGATTTCTCTTTATGGATTGCGTGAGCATAATATTACGTGTAGTACCGATCTTGAACCTGATCTTTGGCGATTTTTCGTACAAACCATGTCGGATCACAAACACTGTATACACATCATGAGATCATCGACACGCGCTGCTCCAGCCTTCTCGTTCTTCAACGCGGTGTACACAGCTGATGGTCCGGTAAATTGGATGTAGAAAAACGGATTAAACTCCGCGTAACCCGACAATATAACGGCGACAATATTGAACGCGTTATGATAACAATCGTATAGGGAAACGGTAATAAGTACACGGCAGCTATTGCGCGCGGTGTCGTTGGAAAAACTTGATTGCTGCGCACACCGCGTGTTCGTAATACGCACCGGAATCGGTCGATGACGATAACAATAGGAATCGGTTATACGGCTGAATCGGGCGAGCGTAATGTGATTATACGCGGCACCCGCGAATATAGTATTGTGTCGTCCAAAGTGTTATCGGTTTTTGGAGTAGAACAAATTTCGATCGTTTTTTTTTGCTTTCCCTGCTCTAATCGAGTGTCTGGAAAGTCTTATAAGCGATTTCGATCCACTCGGCGGTAAGTCTGCGAATGTTCGAAAACACGTGATAGACAAGACCGTACATAACGAGAAACCGCGCGTTTTCCGCCGATTATTACGCGTATATTTTCAATATTTTTATGGTTTTTCGCAGGTTTACGAGCAACGGTTAATTCGACAACAAATTGAAACATTTGCGTTGGAAATATAGAGCAGTGTTTCTTAAACTTTTTGAAATCACGGAACACCAAACAATAATATTTTTTTATGCGGAACCCCTATCAAAAATTATCTTCAAAAAAGGAGGGTACCACTATACACGACAATAAACGGCAACAACGATAATACACCTAATATACTATAAATACAGCAAAATGTAATAAAATTATTTATTTAGGAGGTATCATAACATTCAAAAGTAACTTTAATATCTGACTTTTATTACAGGAAAAATAGGTGATAATAAAGTAATTTTGTTGAATATTTTGAAAAAAAATACTTGAGTTTCGCGGAACCTCAGGGTTCTGCGGAGCACAGTTTAAGAAACACTGATATACAGTACGGCAATAATGATTTTACTATACGATCATTCCGTATCTATAAAAGTTAATCGCAAACATTTATTACAAATTACAATTTTCGTAAAATATGCGCGTTGATATATTTTTCTTGAATTCACACTTTATAAAAGGTTGACTTACAGAAAATACGTATAAGGATATAATATATAGGCGGATCTACGGGGTGTGCCGGGTGTGCCAAGGCGCGCCCTAAAGAAAAGAAAAAAAATATTATACAATTAGTATAATATAGTTTAGTAAACAAGTGTTGGATACTTAAAATATTTTGACTTTAGTGTATGGAAGAAAATTATGAGCTAAAAAAAAACGCATAAAATGGGTGAATTTGTTTACAGCCTCCCTCTGTATTATAAAAAAATAACTACAAAACAGGCCGGGCACGCTCAAACGTAAAACTCTGGGTTCGCCTATGATGGGATAAATGTGTTTTTTTTAGGAAACGATTGGTGACTTTATTAACGGTATCATTGATAGTATCTTCTTCATAGGCGTGCGCACAGGTGTGCCGGTGTGTCGTGGCACACCCCGTGGCCCATGGCTTTTTGTACAACTTTCATTCATTCGGGGACTTTGTTTGAATTTTAAGCTATAAATAATAAAAATTAGAGAAAATAATTAAAATTTTTTAATATTCTAATGTAGGTCACTAACCACTAGGTATATAGGTATATACTATATTGTAAAAATATATCTAAATGTTGTGAAGCACAACATTTAATCAATAAGTTTTTATGAATTGATATTTTGCATTAAATTTATCCTTTTTTTAGGTTGAGAGTCAGGTTAGATTTGCTTAGGCTCATATAAGGGAAAGCGGCCCAATTTTCTTCATGGCACACCCCATACAAAATTCCTGCGCACGCCTATGATCTTCTTTATTAATTTGTCTTATATTAACGGTTCTATACATAACGTTTTCGTAATTTTAAAAAAATTAAAGCGTGTATATTAGGTACGTCAAGAGAACGCGACATATTTAGACGATTTCATAAAACTCCGAGCTCAAATAAGCGCGCCCTTGTTAATCGTATCCGCGGAGATCGACTTCAAATTTCACTAACCTATTATTTTTAGACGAAACAAAATACACATTTCTTATTCGCGAAAATTTACAACGTCGAAAATACTGCACTTTATATTATAATGTACTATTATCTATTATATAAAGCTCGGTCCGTGCACGAGGTGCCGGGGCCGGCAAT
Source organism: Slavum lentiscoides (assembly GCA_032441835.1). Taxonomy (NCBI): domain Eukaryota; kingdom Metazoa; phylum Arthropoda; class Insecta; order Hemiptera; family Aphididae; genus Slavum; species Slavum lentiscoides. The sequence continues at coordinate 4,417,222 of CM063713.1, forward strand.
CACGCGGTGGTAAAAACCGTAGTGTAACCCGGCTCGCGTGAAACCGTTTTATGTGTACAAAAGCCCCGGAGTCTCTGCGAAAGTGTTGTACGTCGACCGAAATTCACTTAAAAAGTCATTAGTTATCGAGCTCGGCTCGGCCGACCAACGACTACAATCAAACGGGACAAAGCGTTCCGTGGCCGAAATCGCGTTCGAATGGCGGCGCTTTTAAACAGTTTACCGGAACCTTTTCACCGCGTCCGCGAAAAGAAAACCGTTCCGAGTTTAAACCGCCAAACGACGTTGGTGTGTGGGGAATTAAATAAATAAAACGCGTTTGGCGGAGAAAAACCGATTTATCCGCGATTTTTCTTCTTCCCTACGATCTGTACTCAATCGACGCTCGTGTGTACCTATATACGCGTTTGTATACCCTTTTAAAAAAATATATTCGAATTTTCACATTAAAATATTTCGTATTATTTACGCGATAGCGAATATTGTATTATACGAAAGAAAAAAAAAAGACCTTTAACGCGTATATTTTATGCGATATACTCTAAAAAAAAATCGTATACGCTAATAACGTTATTACGAAATTAAATTTTTAAATTCAATTCCGTAGAGTGAAGGATTTAACCGCGGGAAGGAGAGGAAAATACAGACGTTGACCACCTGCGTTCCGTATCAGTTCCCTGAGCCAAACGCCATCGATAAAAAGTTTTATTAAATTCCGGTGTTTTATGAAAATTGAGACGAGCGTGTGTATATATAGGGGCTTCGGTTCGCGTTGTGCGTATAAGAGAAAAAAAAAAACCTACGAAATACGTATTTGTGTATACCGAAAATATTATTTAAAAATTTATTAAAAAATTATTTATTAACCCGTGAGTGGTTTAAAACGATTTCTGTTTAACCGTATTTTTACGAGACGATAAATAAGTGATGTATAAACGAATTAATCGACGTGTGATTTTTTTTTTTTATAAAATATATACAAATAATTTTAAATGTTAGATTTCATTGAAATGTGCTTAAACGAATAAAAAGCACAAAAAACGTAAAAAGGTGTTAAAATGTGAATTGAAAATATTACATTGAAAAAAGAATTACGTCCACTTATATATACAACGTAAATACTTGAATTTTAATTGCAAATAAACTATACATAATCTTACGTTTGTTTTGTGCGGGACACAACAATATATGCGCGTACATTTTATTTTTTCATTCGTATAAAATGTTTAATCCGTGATAATTGTAAGATATGAATTATTGGCCCTAACTCCATTTACATTTTATCATTTAAACACACGATGAAACGATTGGCACATTCTACAGTTAATTACGGTAAAACTCAGCTGTGAAGGGATCGCGTGACAAAATATTTATGTAATAACTATGAATTCTGTAATTTTTTACGAAAACGTTTAAAATAATATTATACAATTATTAATATTTATTATAAATTATAATAATGCAAAAAAAACCCCCGAATAAATAGAGAGCAGCTTATAAATATAATATGATTATTCAAAATAAGAATTTTTGGTTATATTATTTGAAACGAAGGAGATATCAAATACACTCGTACTCCATATTATTACGTCTGTACGGAATAAAAAATAAATTTAAATTTAAAATGTTACGTATTTTTTTTTTTACAAAACTTTAACGGAATTTATTATTATTTTGTTTCTATAACATCACAGCGAGTTTCAACTATTTATTTTACTATTTTAAAATAGTAAAACATTTCCGTTAAAGTATATAAAAACGTATACGCCTTATTCGAATATAATATGTACCTACATAAAAAAGCAGCGCGTTTTGCGGGCATTTTAAATTGGTAAAATTTTTTTGTTGGTTCTGTTCCGTATATGACGGGTTTTAAAATTATACATATTTTTTCTTTTTCACTATACAAAGAGAATACGAGTAATATCATTTTGCCCACAGGTGTAAAGTGTTCTATTTATTACGTCTTCTTAAAACACGCTCGTGTATAATATTATATTATACGAGTATATAATATGCTCACGTATATGTAATTGAATATTCGACCAAAACGTTCAGATTTGAAACGGAATTTATAATATTAATACACCGGCGAATCTCCATCACACCGCCGCGACATATTCGGATTACACTTTATGCAGCGAGAGATAAAAATTATTGATTTATTTAAACGTGACGTACAAAAAAAAAAAATTCCAAAATTATTGACATACATAAATCAAATAATATACATTGTATAATCATTACAAATTACGACTATACACACACTGAATATCGATTGGATAGAAGATAGACGCGGTTGTTGGTTTATAAATGAACATTTATACATTTTTCAGGGACGCAAAAAAATGATATATTTACGTGTACCTATTTATTTCAATCAAAAAATTCAATTTTAACGTAAAATAATTTTTTAATCGATTTCAATCTACTAAAAAAAAAAAAAAACCTTTTTTATAAAGTACAAAAACATAAAAATAATGAGACCTGCTAATTAATTTTCTAAAAAGTCAATTGCAACGATTTCAAAAAATCAATAGGAAATCGGTAAAAAAATCTTGTGGAGATATTTTAAATATATGTAATCAAATCGCTCACAACTGCAAAAACGAAAAAACTTAATTTTGAAAAGATTGTCCAATAAACATCAATAATAATTTGCACTCTTCTAGCCGTCGATATATATCACGTTTTCGAATATATACACTGTTTTTTTTTAGTAACTTTCCAAAACAAAGTACTTTTTGAATTTTAACAAATAGAATTTTTCCAATTCGAAAATATTTCAATAAATCATAACGCCGTATTCAAACATAAGGGAACGAAATGATACAATTAACGTATAATAATTGTAATTATCAACGAGGTCTATAATATAATACACGGTATATTCCATAAAAGTCAATATAAAAACCATTATACACTCCTCAGATCCGTGTATTTAATAAAAAAAAAAAAAAAAGTAGTCCTCGTCCGATGTTATTTTCGAATAAATCTTTTTCGGACACTATTATTTATAGTTAATAGTTTTACGAGATCATCGGTCTTCGCTAGCCTTATTTTTCTTGCGCATGATTGATGACGCTTTTAAACATCAGGTTTTGATCGAATAAAACGCGCGTTTGAAAAACAATTTTTCAAATTATTTTTATTTCTATCGAAAATAATATTAGGGCAGAGAATTTTATACGCCCCGAAAATATAATACAGTACGTACACTGCAGTTATGCCTTGTTCTATTTCGTTTCAAAGACCAAAGTTTTGCAACGATAATTTTTGAACTTTTACGCGCGCACGATAAATATTCACTGGAAAAACGTATAATTAAAAACACAACAACAACAATAATAATAATAATAATAATAATAATAATAAAATAACAAAAATTACGCGCATAAATAAACAATTTGAAATATCTCTTTGGTCATGCGAAAAAGAGAACGTTTTAGCGCCGTACGCGTAAAAAAAAAAGAAAATAATGCACCAAAGGAAAAATAAAATTTCACGTGCAAAGTCGTTTCAAACACCATATGGTGCGGGTAATTTTTTTTTTTTTTTACCGACCAAAACAAAACGATACAAAATCACACGTATTAAAATAATATGTCTGTTCCGATCGATATATTATAACGTAATGACTATCTCCTGCAGAACGTAAAAAAGGAAACATAATGAATTTCCTGCTTTTGATAATATAACTTCTGGAAACGATTGCGATAGTCGTTCGCGAATTTAATGCACGCAATATACAACAGTGCTGTACATATACCCGTCTGTCAATAAATTGTACTCGCGGCTCGTGGAGTTTCCATCGGAAAATTGGGAAAAGTTTTAATATATTTTCTGTGTATAATGCGTGTTACGAGTTGTGTATTGAGTCGGTTGTGAACTTTTATGGCACGGAGATTTGTGTGTGCGCAATTTCGAATATTGTTGTCTCGAAAATTCGAAAAAGTCAAAAATATGTTTAAATCCGTAACCATTATTATGTTATAAGACGTGTTTACGATATTCGATTTGACCGTTCGTTAATTATTACAGTCAACTGAAATTGCCAAAGTTTTAATAAAACGCAGTATATATATATAGTAATAATATTAGGTTTTGATTTCGTAAATTTTTTTTTTTTGTAATAATAACTGACATAAATATTACTGGAATAACAACATCAGTATTATACAGGCGTTTTATATACGCGCGTTCAAAAATCGAAAGTTTATGAGATTTTTTTTTTAGAAAACGCTATTTAACGCAATAATTTAATCTTTTAACGGAAAATAACTATCCTGAAAATTAAAATATCTATTTTAAAAATTGCGTAACGCTTGCGAAAACCGTATAAAATTTAGATACAAACAACCGCGTTTTCAAAAGGATAATAATTTTCAAGTATAGGTACGTATTATTGCGCAGTATGCTTAAGTATTCGTGGAGTAAAAAAACAAAATAAAAAAAGAGTTATTGGTACGGTAAGCGATATAAGAAACCCTAGACGCCACAGAGCGAGCGTCTAATGCGACACTCTTATTGGTCGGCTGATTGTTATCAATTATGCCAAACCGTTATCGCTCATCGGTTATCATTTTTATTGTTACGAACGAACGGTTTTTTTGTAAATATATAAATCTAATTTTATTACAAATACAGAAGACGATGTTAACATATTCTTTGCTCTAGTCAAAGAAAAAAAAGTTTCACTAATTGATTGCTATAATCATTTTATTCTTTATATTATACTCGAAAATATCTAGTACAGTAAAATTAGAAATTCGGAAAAGAAAACGAAAATATATTTAGAATTTTTATATAATTTATTGAATCCTTCAATTTAATAATTATAAGTTATAACGTAATAATTACAAACAAATTTTTTAATTGTCCCTGAACAATCCAATTAGTGGCACTTTTTTCTTTGAATAGTACAAAGAATGTGTTAACGTCGTCTTCTGTATTGAAATTACAACGTATCACTTCGACGTTACTCTTAATATTTACTAATTCGCAACGCAGATTGCTATTACAAATATTTATTTCATTTATGATATTGATATTTTTAACATGTTTGTAGTGTGTTTATGTTAATAAAATGATAAAATTAGATTTATATATTTACAACAAAAAAAAACCTTTCGTACATAATAATAAAAATGATAACTAATGAGTGATAACAGTTTGCCATAATTGATAACAATAAGCCGACCAATAAGGGTGTCGCATTAGACGCCCGCTCTGTGGCGTCTAGGGTTTCTTATATCGCGTACGGTAACGACGGCAATAATTATTATTAAATGTCGCCGCGCGTAATAACGAAAAATATTATTTGCCTTATTTGATCTATAACCGTCTAAAATGTTAATTACAAAAAAAAAAAATGCCAAAAATCGACATAGTAAATTCAAAAGTAATTCGAAATTTCAAGGAAAAAAATCGTCGCTCACTTTACCGTTTATAATCGCGGGCGTAAAAAAAAACTAATTTATTGTTTTGTTTATATACGTCAATATTGCGTGACGGAGAAAATTATAAAAAAAAAAAAAATATTATATAGGTAATAATAAAACAGTAATAACAAAATCGAAAAAAATTTTAAATGAATAAAAAGGATACGTGAAATAAGTAATAAACGTGCGTATTGTGTACAATCAAGCGAAGGAATGTTATATGAAAAAAAAAAGACATATATATGTATTACGCTGTAATAAATTCGTTTATTATCACTACCGGTTTTGACAAACAATAGTCATCGTCGTGTATTAAAGCGAAAAAGAAAAGTACATCAATTAAATGTTTCTTAATTTTTCATAATATTTTTTACCATGTTTTATTTTTTATGTATATTGTGTTTTCGTTTTCGTATACAACGATTTTCATTGTTCTATATTATATATATATACGTTGTGTAACGAATTTCGTAATTTAAATATGACCATCGTTTCGTTCGTTTCGGATGATTCGTTTTGTTTTTTTTTAATCTTTTTTTTTTTTTCTAACCGTCGTTATCATATATTATATGATTTTATGTGCTTACCGTCGTGTTTTAAAACAAAACATATAAACAATAACACTCTAACACTGAATACGTATTTTAAAGGACGTCGCGCGTGCTGCACGTTATAATCGTTTGATCTAATCGTTATATAAACGTCAAAACGAATCCGAAAGCTCCTTTAGATACCCCGCACGCTCGTCGTTTCGCAGACGGATATATCATATATTTAATCGGGACTCGAGTAAGTTTACAAATAACACACAATATAATAATACGTACATACATATATACGTATAGGTAAGTATATATCTGTAAGTATAGTGTATAATAATACACGCGTTATTACTATATTATAATGTATTAACACAAACGAACGCGTTCGTATAACGATGTGTACTAATCTCGACATTATTGCAGTAATAATCTGCACGCACATATAATATTATATACGCGTATGTGTTGGGGGGGGGGGTAAACGTCTTCTTTGAAGCGGAATAAAACGATACAAGTTACAATAATTCAAAAGCGCCGTTCATATGTAATATATACATAGTATAGATGACGCGTTAAAAACACCGAGTATATATAGCGTAGTACAATTGTCAGTGTAAATATAGAGATTAAAATATTATGCGTCGTGTGCGCGAGATTATATCATTAAAAAAAAAAAAAATTGTTTTATTTCGCGCGCGATTTTAAAACAATTACACGTAAATGACTATAGAATTCACGCGTAGATTTCGTCGGACAAATTCACGCTGTATTTGACGTCTCGTATATGACTTCCGCGTAACAAGACAAAAAAAAAAAACGATATGTTTTATACTATATAATTCTCTATAAAAGTATTATACTACGTTTTCGACATTTGTATATGAATCCTCTCTGAAGAGATTCTATAGCCATACCTGTGAATCACGAGTTAATTATAAACTAACTGAATTACCCGTCATACTGCCGGGTTACAGTAAAAAAAAATTTGAAAAATTTTTATAATCAATATACCTACACTCCACTAGAGCCTAGAAAAATCTCGGGAATTTATTATAATCAACGAAAAGACTTGAAAAAATATTTGAGTGTAAATATATATTGTGTATATATTCAGAATACTTTTTAAATACGTTTTTGACATTATTTCGAGGGTGATTATTGTATTTGAAAAATACTTTTATTTAAACGCTACCAAAGATTAGAATACACATCATTCCAACTGGGTTTAAGTCATAAACGCCACGTACATAATACGTTAAATACAATAAAATCGTTGACCGTCCGCTGATTTAGAGAGATTATACTTATATGGTAACAATGAGCTCGTCGTCGTTCAACTTGTCTTTAGTCGTCGTGCACGGGAAGTGGCGAGTGTTTCCCAAAATTCAATTGTACCAATGTACAGTTTACCGAATTTCGGGACAATTTTTAATTGGAAGAATTAATTGGGAGAATCGGTATAGCGGTTCGTGCGGACCGAATGTCGAAATGGTCGAAACGTGAACAAGTAGAATAGATTTTTATTTCACATAAATCACTCGCCGTGCGATAAACGGTATATAGCTGAATTACCCGTCGCTGCCGGGTTACAGTAAAAAAAAAAAAAAATTGACGAAAAATTTATATATATATAAATAAATACAAAAAATGTATATATCGTTATAATAATATTTAGGGAAAAACATAAAATGGAAAGTAATTTAATTTCTTAAGTTTTAATAACATTTATAGATTATATAACATTTATATAAACATTTTCATACGGGAAAACTGCAAATATTTCAACCAAAACAAACAAATGAAAATTTCAATGAATTTTTGTGTATTATTATTATTATTATTATAGAATTTCTTTATAAACTATATTCATTGTATCTTTTTTGTTGTTCGGTATTATTTGTATTTTTTATTTTTCAATAGATCTGGACGTGGCAACATAAAGTTGACCATGACTGAATACAGGTTGGGGTAAATACAGCCCTACTTTATGTGCAATGTTTGACCCTGTGATTTGTTCGTTGTCATAGCAAAAGCTATTCTTATCGGAAATTGGCGCCGAACGCAATAAACAATTACTAATTAATATATTCCCGAAAATTATTTAATTGATACATTTTCGGATTTTTCTCATTATACGGTTCATCTGCGCGACGAACACTGGCGCGTTAAAAAAAAAAAATCATGCAAATCGTTCCAGTAAAACTCCAGATACAATAACTGTCCAAAGAAATCGCCTCACGTCTTAATAATAAATAAATATGAATACGTTATATTTAATTTCAACTGTACAAGGACGAAAATAAATTATGATTATCGTTCGTGTATACGCATTTAAACGAGTAAACTTGTATTTAAAAAAAAAAAAACTAAAGAAAAAATACTTAATCGTATAATAAAGAAGAATAAAATAAAACGAAACACACGCGAATGAATAGGTATTTTCAGCTGCGTGTCGGAAATAAAATTACAACCACATAATATTTGTAATTATACACGCAATTTTAACAAACGAATATAATATAATTAATTTACGCAAAACACAAAACTGTCGAGAAAAATATTTAAAATAATGACATCCCCACACTCGTATACTTCGACCATCACCGCGTGTGCGTTCCCTACACGTTTATTTTGGTTTTAACGGGTAGGCGTGATTCGTCGAAACGCATCGACGTGTTGACGAATTTGGAAAAAAATTATTAACAAACGAACAAATTGAAATCGCGTGTTAATGTAAGACACGATGTGTGTGTTGCGCGGTAGGCAACAAAAAATTTTTAAAAAATAAAAAAAAGAAACTGCTCGGTACAATAGTCAGAAATATAGTGATACGTGTTAAAGCAGATTAATTTTATACAATATGAATTATGTTTATATGGAATTTTTTTTTAAGTTTTATTTACACTATTTCGCGCATTATACGTGTGATTTGTTAACGGATAAAACGTAGACGAAACCGTTGAACGCCCTATACTTCGTATGAATTATTCTTTTTTATTTATATATTATATTTTTCATAATCTCCGTCTGCACCATCTACTGCAGCGCCGTAACTATTATTCGAGTCCGTACGTTCCGCATAAAATCGTACATTTTTAAAAGATCGGAAATATGTTTGTCGAATCGATCAATTAAAAAAAAAACATTCAGACCGTTTCAATATATTATTCATACAATATGATTTGATATAAATTTGCCGTCATCCGCGAGGGGCGCGACGACGGCCCGCGGGCAATACACTCTTTTATGCACGCACACAAAACCGTAAAGTTAGAATCACCATTAACCCCCGGTATAATCGGCCTAATGAGCCAAACTCGTTTGATAAGCGCAAAACTGCAGATGATGTATTAATATAAAATAACGTGATGATAAATGATTTATCGGAACGGGAAACGTTTTTCCGGGGACGATATTTATCGAAAATCTTTCTGCGCGCGCGTACCTATATATTTTACTCGCTGTCGTCTCGTTCGATTTTCTTTTTTTTTTTTTTATTATTATTATTATTATTCATTTTCAAAAGGTTTCGCTGGGAACAGTCGAGAGTAAATAATTAATTTTCTAACGCTACAAGCCCCCGTTCAAAAAAAAAAAAATGTTTAATTACTTATATTTTTTCGGTGGGGGGGGGGGAGTTTGAAAAAAAGCAACAACGCGAAATCGTTTAATAAAATGTGACTATACATAAAATATTTGGCGTTAAAAAAGAAAAATTCAATATTGATATTTTAATATTTTTACGTTTTATCAATATTTATTATATGTTTTCGCGGGCTAAATATTAACATTTGCCAATAATTTCCGGATTTATACGCGCGCGTTCCTATAAAATATAAAATAAAAATGTTTATACAGTCGATTTCGTGAAAATTTAATACGAGATCTGATATCTTTAGCGATATTTCGTAAATGTCACTTGCCCCCCTGGTGTTTAGGGCGAAAAGGATAACAAAAAAAAAAAAAACCGCGTAAAATTACGATTTGTTTACATTACAAAATATAAAGAAAAAATTTTTTTCCGTAATTCGTGAAATTCGGGTAGAATTTTCAAAATAAACCATTTATTATTATACCCGCGAAATGGTCGTACATAAAATTATACCATTTTTATTTTTTTTTAACATCCTGCATACACGTGTACTTATTATAAAATATATTTTTTAACTAAACTTAAAACCGTGAGTCGGATCGTCGTTACGGTGTCATAGAACGCGGGAAAGACAAAAAAAAAAAAAAAAAAGTAACGCTACGAAATAATATCATTACGGACCGTTATTTAGTTATTTCATATATATTATATATATATATATATATATATATACGACAACGATATATAAAGATTAAGTGAGGTAAATAATGCGTTAAAAACAGGTCTTCGACAAAACTGAGTGTTGATGTTTACGGCCCGGACGTGACGGGCGTTCGCAGTAAAACCGTTTTCGTCCGTTTTGAGTTATCGCGGAAATTTATTTCGAAAACTTTCGATAAATAACTGTGTTGTAGGTGATGGTATATTATATAGGTACGCGATTGCACGAAACCGCGTGTGCTCGCCTGTTGGTTTGCCGACGATACGAATGAACGCCTGCACTTATATCTGCCTGTTATGGCTGCGGCTATAATAAATATTATTATACACGAATATGACGTATTTATGTAGATGACATAAATTACCAACGAAGCCCATTACTGCCACTCAACACTAAACTTTGCGTTTGTAAAGCGTACGTGTATATAATTAAGCTTCCGAATCGGCCCACGTAGCGATGACCGGACCAGGATACTCCCCCATTCTAACATTCAAATTAAGACCGCTCAATATATATATGACTCGAAACCACGCCCGACTTTCAATCTGATCGTCAATGAATCAAATCACGACATCAGCCTCTCTGGCAGAAGCACCGTAGCTTGGACAATACGAAGCAAAGCAAGCGAGTATACCGCTTGGCAGATTTACAATTACACAAGTAGAGGAAGCGTGGACAAAAGAAAACCTGCTGCCCTCTAGCAAAAAACAAAAAAAAACCTTGACCTGTTTCGTGTGAGTGTGCACGTGAGATTGGAAATAGTGTTGTATGGAGGTGTAAGACTGAGTCGGCCGACCCCGTGTATAGTTGGGAGTGTAAGAAGAAGAATTTTATATCGCGTTACAATATACGCGTACGTCAATCCTCTGCGTACGCAATATCCGAATACTTAATATAGAAAAATACCGTAATTATGTAAACAATAACGATTTACAAGTTTCTTTTTTTTGGCTACAAATAGCAGAAAAATAATGATTTTTATCACGCGAAATTATATGCATAACATTAAAAATACGATTGTCTATTAATTGTTGACTCATCGCCGAGTATATATAATAGGCACTGAAATGCTATTCGTACTCGTAGGAATTGAGTAATTTAAATACATATACGCATATACTAAACATCGAGCTTGACATACACAATAATATTACAGTAACGGATAACCGTTAAACATGTATAAAACGAATTGTTTTCTTTAAAATAGTAAACGAAAATTCGTATTTGTACATTTAATTTTAAGTGATCTGTACGTAATAGATAAAGATTTACGAGTATACCGTTATTGTGTCGAGAAGAGAAAGTTCTCTGAATGGTCTGCGATAGAAAAACCACGTGTATAACAGCAAAGTGTAGAATATGGTGGCTTCGACTCATCCCGCCGGAGAAACTTTCTCGTCTTGGCCACTGAGGGTTGAACTTCGGTCGACAAATACATTTATATATATATATATATATATATATATATATATATATGTATTCGCGAAAAAAGGTCTCGAAATTAATCTGCATGTGTTCATATACGAAAATCAAAAAAAAAAAAATGCATGTCCTCTGCGGAGTAAATCGGCCGAACGTTTTCCTCCTGTAACACCATTCTTTTTCCTCCTCGGATTCGGGGATGGATGCGGTGGTTACTGGTCACAATCGTCATCATCATATAATTATACCGAGCCACGCCGGTATATTAATTTATAATATTTGTAACCGGATGATTTATCGGCGTTGACGGCGATAATAATTCATCGAGCAGTAGTGCCACGGGCACGCGGAACTAGAGATGAAATAATATAAACGGAAAAATAAAAATGATTCTTCGCGCCTAAACATAGCAGTTGTGTGTGTGTGTGTGTGTGTGTGTGTGTGTGTGTGTATCACACGCGAACAAACGGAAAAACTTGGCCTCGCGACTGCCGATATTTTCTGCAGGCGTGGATGTCAAACGCAGTCAACATTGAACGCGGCGATTATTATATTTCATAATGATAACACACCGAACGCGGGGACTAGGTATAATATTATTAAAACTATTATTGTCGTCGTATAATAATGAAACGATGACGGGGAAAGCTCGTGAAATTAAAAACCATCGGGGGGGAAAAAAAAAACAAAAACCAGCGGTTAAACGTACTATATTTATTTAAATATATTTATATTATATAAATCATTTGTCGTCGAAACAATAGACTTGCAGGGAATATTATTATTATAGATTGACTCGTATATACGCATGCGCGTAAATCATATTAATTTTAAGGAGACAATAATAAAAGGGAACTAATTCGTTTGCGAGCACGTCGTCTATTAACTATATATTATAATAATAATAATAATTATTATTTATTCACTTACAGAATGCGTTGGCTTGAGAGACTTGAAAATCCACGTACCAGTGGCCGTGCGGTCCGGATCCACGCTGCGCATGAATTGTACGTACGATCTGGAGAACACGGCGCTGTACTCGATAAAATGGTATCTGAGAGATCAAGAATTCTATCGGTACGTGCCGAAAGAATCTCCGCCCACTCGAGTGTTTCCGACGCCTGGCATTATAGTCGACGTTAGTATGATCTATAAATCTGTACGCGATTATTATTATTATTAAGCACATTTACGTAGGTACTAATAATTGTATAAATCGTAAATCCGGTGGCGTGTCGATCGTACGTTTCCACGGCCCAAAGTCTATTGCGATACGTCACTAATCATGAACATTAGAGTCACGCGTTCAAAAAAAAAAACGTAAGTCCAGTACAAATAATTGCCGTGTAAATGAACTCTTATTATACGATCCAATTTCCGCGTTTTCGAATTTAAATATTGCGTATTGTGTACAACAATATTATAATCCTACTTATGTGTCTACGTAGTCGAGCGCTGTTTTTCTGCATTAAAACTTGAATCACAATTAACATTTTTGGGAGTAGAAAATTCATAGAGAAATTGATGCGCGAGGAATAAAATGTATTTTAGACGTCAGGCGTGGTGGGTAATTGTGAAACACGACCCGAACCCTCGAACGCGTTCGATACGCCACTGATCGTAACACTTTGGATTCTAAACGCTGAAATTATTTTTTATAATTATAAGACTGGAATTTGTATGGTTTTTAGTCTTTATACAGGTTTTAGACAATTTAAACACAAAAATTAAAACGTACAGTTAAAAATAACACGTGTAAATACTTAACGATCCGAACGTTCTGATCGATCTCGCACTAAATGTCTATATCAAATGAAAACTATAGGTGATACTATATGAATTCCAAGAGTATTGAAAAATAAAAGATTTTTTTTCTATTATTAATCGTAATTTTATGTCTTTTTAAATATAGCTCAGCGTATGTATATATTTGTATATCGTCTATTGCGTATATATTCTCCTGCAATACGGTGAATTCCAAGTAAGAATTACTGTAAAACAAAGACTCTTATTTTTCTGCAAACATTTTTTTTTTTTTAATTTTCTGTTTATATTCGAAAAACATATTCGCATTACAAACAGCGGCGTCTACTTCCTATTGCGTATGTCGAATCGTAGATCGCAGCGCGCCACTACGTCAAAATTGCATATCCGGAGCGCCGTGCGTACGTCGTTTTGGCCATAACAATATAATGATACCTACTATAATAAATATTGGTTGAGCAATATCTGGACGAATCAGCAAGTTGAAAAGTTATAGTATCTGGTCTATAACGAAACAAACATAATATAATTGTTATCCAAGCAAAAACGCCTATCTAGTCAACTAGCATATTATAGAGCTGATGTTTGTGCAATATTACGCGTTTTTTAATTTATCACAATTAATAATTGTCAATAAAACAAACGACCAAGAGTAACCTGGAAATTAGTTAAAATAAGTATTTTACCTAAGAAATTTATCATTTCGATTAATACCTTTTAACATTTCGTTATCGAATTTAATCATCCAATTCGTCGACTTACAACACAATCCTTTAAATTTTAATAAAATACTTGAAATACCCACAACTAGTCAGCCGGTCAACCCATCCCGGAAGTTCCAATTGTATAACAGACCAATTGTTATTTGTTTGGATATTACGTTTGTTTAAAGAATAAAGAACTATAACAGTTTTCGATTGGTTTTATTTATAAAATTGTCTCTATAACAAAAAAAATCAGGTTAATCGTAGAGGAAAAATAATGATTGTACTTTTATCTAATAATAAAAAAAATATACAGTCTATAATTTTTTCAAAATACAATTGTCATAATCTACTCTCTATAGTAATCAAGATGTACTTTTAGTAAGCCGTCTTATCTTTAACAAAACGTAATTTTTAGTATCTCAACTCAACACCGATAATAAATACTAATAATACATTATAGAATTTACTTTATTGTAAGCTTATCAAAAAGAAAAACACCGCAATATTATATGGAATCCTTTGAGGGTGGGGAGAAAGATATATGACATTCTATTTTTCGATATCGCCAAATAGTGAACGAGAGATTTCATCGAATAAAAGTCAACGAAATTTTCATTTATACTCGATCGAAGTATCAAATGTTTTCTCTTTTTTTTGAAAATTAATAATGGACATGTATTTATTTACAAGGCGAAACAAACAACAAATAGAAAACAAATTATTATATATAATCCACGTCAATGAAAATATGATAATTTTTTTTTATTCATCTAAAAATTTAAATACATATCATTATGCACATATAACCAATACCAAATTTAAAATATTACTTCATTGTTATTTATTTATTTATTTTTTTTTTGTATACTTGTTCAAAAACAAATTTATTTTAAATATTATGACACATATACAAATTTTTCTATTGTCCTGCAAGGATGTTCAAACAATACAGATAATTTACGAATATAGAGATGTTTTAAACTCTAAAACGTTTAATACATATTTCTATAAAAACCTTATCAATTTTTTATATTTAGTTTTGGTTTTAAGTGGATATATTATGTTATAAAAAAAAATGTGCTGGGTTAAATATTCGACATTTTGTATATCATAATATTCCGCGTCGGAATATAAATTAATATAAAAACTATAGAAGGATCACCCAGATAAAAAAAAATATGTAGTAACACGTTAATTTTTTTTATATGTACCTAGTATATTTTAATTATTTCAAAAAATTAAAAATAATAATAATCGAATAAAAATAATATAAACTATGTAATATATTATAAAATATAATTAATAATAAAAACTGCAATGGTTGACCGAAAAAATTAATGTTCCACCATAAAAGGATCACTCTGTATATACGCGTATATATATATATATATATATATATATATACACAAGCAATAATCTAGTTCAATTTACGATTCGTATTGGCCTGCAACTGCGGGTTTTCGACCATATAATCATCGATATAAAAACGGCATTGATGAAAAAGAGAGATAGAAATCTATTGATAAATGTGATCTAATAAAATACAAAAAGAAGGGATTATGGGTGTATAGTGTTCAACAACTTCTCTATCGAATCGAAAAGTTTGTATTTATATATATATATAAAACCACGTCCTATTGAACTATATGTACAATGAATAGAGGCAGTTATTATATTTCATTCAATTTTTGGCGATTGAACTCTTTATTAGATTGTTTTTTTTTCATTTCGCTTGTATTGATCCGTGTTCTTGTATTTCGAGAACGCGTTTTCTATTTTATTTTTAAATTATTGAACGTTATCAACAAAGTGTGTTTTCGATCATTTACAATATAGTATATTCAAATATACTGAGTTATTTATTATTTAATATAGCGCTGCATATAATATACCGGAAGTATTGTATATTATTATATCATAGTATTATTATAAATATAGCTATTTGATTTCTATTTTATAAAAATCGTTATACGTATTCGAAAATGATCGCTCAATAATTATGGATGTGGACCAGAAAAAAAAATCAACCAGTCCCAAACCCGATAAAAAATATATTTCACATCTATAATGAACAAAGCCAGCCATAAATAACGTGAAAATATCGAAAATTGTTTCAAAAAATCCAAGCGTTCCATTTGGCTACACAACAAATAATATCGATTTAATTTCGAATTTTGAGAATTAAAACAGAAATTTTGAATTTGAAGGGACAGTTTGTACCGATGAATAATGTACCGAGTTCTAACGACTACCTATACATTCTTACAGATTGCTCGCCGAAAACAATATTCATTGTTTGAAAGTCAAAGAAATGATTAAATTAGGGACTAGGTAATTACGAAAATTTTCTTCGCTTACCACATAATATGCTTATATTACGCGAAGAAAATTTCACTCACCGCTGCTCGATAACCGTTGTCCTAAACAAACTAGTAAAATTTAGCGTGATTAAATTTAAATTGACTTAACATTTTTAAACAATAAAGAAATGTTTCTTTAAATGTATAAATTTGTTTAAAATTTTCAAACATTATTTGTGCGAATGACACCCTCATTGCATGTACCTCAATATACTCTATTCAGACTGCTGTTTCAATCAATTAACTACCATTAGTCGAGCAATGACGCGGTAAAATTTTGAAATAAGATATTATTAAAATCGCTTTTTATTGAAAAAACGCCGTAACAAAAAACTAAAATCTTAAAAAAAATATACTCGCCTAACAACATACATGAAACGGATACGCCTAATGAGCTATCCAATAATATAATATTGCTATAATTCCATTGAAATGTCGCAGCCTTACTTGTAAGGAAGTATGTATAAAATCGGCCTACAAAACAAAAAGTGAAATAGTAATATTACAAAATAATTCAAGAATACTTAAAAAAAAACCAAGAATAACGAACATAATACTTCCTTGATAATTAATAATTTAAAGAGAATTTTTGCATTCGCACGTTGTGAGATTTCGCGCGAAATATAAAACGACATTTTATTTTCAATTAAACGTCATAAAATATACGATACTCAGCAATGACAGTCTTTAATGACCAAAGTAAACCAGTGTGTTAACACTCAACAATATTACGTAGAAAAATATGTTTTAATAATTAATTAATTCGCTGTCGTTTCCATTTAGAAACGAACAGATGTACCTACCCGCCTTCATAGTATGATACAATAATATTGTTTGAATTTCCATTCCATTTACACAAACAGTACCCCGACTAAACGGCGTTGAAAAAAAAAACTTATTTTTCAAACAATTCGTTGAATCAATAATAACTCCAGAACACTCAGTATTATTTATATACATATAAACTTAAGACTAGATTTTCCATTAACCATTAAAAATTGTATCCTACGAGAACCGTAAAACGGGTTTGTCGACGGTTTTTTTTTTCTTTAGCATTAAATAAAAACACTGTATGTTTATACTGTATAATGACATCGAACCGTCGCGAACAATTATTCAATTCATTGGCATACATTTATGGATTCATCGACGTTTTGTCATCGTTCGCAATATTATTTTTCTATACTTTATACAAATTGAGAAAATAAAACAAAATCACAATTCTCTGATACAACCTGAACTATACGAATTGTATCGGAGACAAAAAAGTGACCTCGAACAAGATTTTAAAAACACACAGTACACGCATATAATTGCAAAACGTCACTTCAACGTCGGTCTTTCGACGATTTTCACGGCTTATAATTTTATATATTATATAAAAAAAAAGATCAACTCTATTGAATTACCGAATGCAATATTCAAATCAATACTATCTACAAGCGTGCTACATGCTGTAACCTGCACTGGTCAATGATGTCTCAATATTTTTTTTGGAATTTATTGATTTATTTACCACTGGCTGCAGTTGCAGCTTTAAAAACCTAAAGATATTCGACAAAGCACAATTGTCCACGCACAATTTCGATCGATTTTTTTAATTTCTCGATATTTAAATGTCGTTTTATAAGGTTTAAAAAATCAGAATGAAAAAAAAAACCGTTTTAATCGCTATAATATCGTGTATATTATCAAATAATAATGTTACAGTATTCGAAACTTGAAACACCCCATGTCGAAATGAAATTCACGTGTAATTTTCAGTATCGATTAAAATGAGATTACGAATCTCGTCATATGCGTTGTGCGTATGTTACACGAGAAAGTTGAAATTTGTTTTACAAATGCGCATGTTTTATATGATGTATATACTGTTGTAAAACTTTTTCTCTGCTCAAAGTGGAAAATTTACCGAAATAATAATATTCATAATCATCGCAAAGCATGCGAATACAACAACGAACAAATTTATAATTAATTACAAATTACAATATCGGTTATAATAATATAACGTAAACCGTCGAAAAATATGTTATTGTGATTCTTTTTTTCCATTGTGATAACCAAAAAAAAAAACACATTTATGCGATATGAATATTTTTCGGAGGCTGAGAAGATTTCGATATGAATAAAAAAATGTTATGTTCGTTTTTAGGACATATTTTATTGCAATTATAAAGAAACGATTCGAAAAAAAAAAATTACAATTTACAATAATTATTATTTATAATAATTGCCCAATAATAACATACATAAAAAATATTTTTCATTCGAATATCACAATTCTAATTAACGAATCAAAGTCAAACTCAATATGCGAAAAAAAAACAGTGGGCAAAGCGAATTAAATGAAACTCGTTTCGTGTAAAACATTGAGTTCAAAATTGTTTACGCGAAAAATAAATAAATTAACATTTTTTTTTTCTTATGACATACGTAGTTTTTATAGAGAATTTGAATCCGTTACATTTTAATTCGACTCAATGGCCTGGCTGTCGAGAGATCGATTTAATAGAAGAAGAAAAAATTGATTTAATTTTGTTCACACAGGTACAAGAATCCGACGAGAACCAGGTAACCATCATGAACGTCCAGAGGAACTTGACAGGATATTATAAATGCGAGGTGTCAGCGGATGCGCCGCTTTTCCACACCGGTATTAAAACGAAACTCACATACGTCACTGGCAAGTAAAATAATTTATAATAACAACACCTGTATACACTTTACGAGTGCAAGTGATATACGCGCGTAAGTATATACGACGTTCGAACACGTGAAAAGCGTTTTTTTTTTTTTTACCACACCTCGAGTTTTAAAATTTATGATGACCGAAAAAAAAAACGTGTTCTTTTATTATTAATCTTAATTTATCTGTGCACAGACACAGAATGATCGCGCAACGATATGTGATAATGCGTGTCAAGGACTCGATACGATTTATTTGTCACCGTTATGCACGTGGTCCGCTGCAGGATTGTTTAAATACAGGAACGCGTTATTGTTATTATATTTAAAATAGGAGTTTATTCCGAAATAATAGGAATTTTTATGCACAATAATGTATAAGTCTACGGATTCTTAAAAATTATAAAAGAAATAATAATAATATTTCGTTTTATCGACTGTAGCACAGTTCGCGCGAGCTCGTGTCGAAATCAAAAATATTCCCCATTTGTATATTATATGAAAAACCGTCTAAAACAGATCAACTGTTCTATATGAATACTCGTACTCCATATACGCCGTATACTCTCAAGGTTTTTTTTAAAAAAATCATGGGTATACTGCGTATACTTTCAAGTCATAATGAATTTGCAAAAAAAAAATTTTTATTTTATTTAATTTATTTTATTTTTTTTTTTTTTTTTTGTAGTGGGCAATTCACGTTTTTATTGAAAAACCAAATAATATATATTTTTGATACGGAAATTATTTTCCGCCGACGATGACTGTGTTTAATCATCGAATAAAATCGACGATAACATAATATACGATATAATATTATAATACATTTATAGTTGAAAGTAATAATTTGTTTTTCTAAAAGCAATTCGATAAAATGTAATTTAAGAAAATTATAAATAGTTTATTTATGTCAATAAATGTATTATTATAAGAAACGGTGTGAAATGTAAATTACAAAAGAATAAACAATAAATCTCGTTAATTTTCGAAAAATGTTTTAAGGTTTTGAATTTGTTTTATACTTATCGAACTAGGGGACGAATGACAATTAATAAAATATATTTTTTCTTTTATTCATAATAAATTTTACTACTAAATAAAAAAAAACTATTAACGATAATTTTTAAACACGTTTATCTATTATATTATAATAATTATATTAATAACTTCAAATAACTAGTCGAATGACGGTGAGGCCATGGAGTAAAATATAGACCAAGTCACAATAAATAAAACCAGAGGATGTAAAAATGGACTAACCCACTTTAGTCCATTCTTGCTCTTAAATCTATTTACAATTTTGAAATGCGTTAACGGTGTAGGTGATGCCATCTAGTGAATGTTAAGAAAAAGTGGCTTGGTCCGTTTATGAATTGAATAATATGGGGTACATGGTTGCTATTAATGCCATTAAATTAAACATTGTAAATTTGTGGGTTGGTCCATTACTGCACTGAAGGCCTCATTTTATATAATATAATTAACCCGGAAGGGAGAGATAAGAAACAATTTTTTTGTATAACTACCTATATTTAAATACAATTTAATTAAACGTATTTAATATTCATTTAATTTTTTTTTTTTAAATAAATTAATGAAAACGAAAATTTGTTTGTTATTATTAAAACTCCTCGTTTATCATGCCAAGATCATAATCTGAAAGTGGCATACGGAAAACCTTTTTTTTTCTATTTCTTAGCGCCCTAAACTCTTTCGTCGAAATTTTTTAAATCGTGCTGCCGCCGTATATCCTCAACAAATTCGATGGGAACGTCACTGTGTACAAACGTTAGGGTTGAGTTACGTCTCGGGAGGAGGACCCGAGGACTCTTGTATACCCTTGGACGTTAATAATAATAATAATAATATTATTATTATGTCGTTACCGTTGAAATCGTGTAGGCTATTATTGTACAATAACGCGCGAAAGGAATGTCGAAAGTTACGATTAATATATACGACTGCGAAACATTTAATTATTTTACGTCGTTGCAGGATACGCCGGTGCACATATACGCCATTCTCACATAAACGCGTGTGTGGCGTGTTGTATATATGAATAGCATTTATTGTTGTTGACAATATATTATAAAGCACAAGACTGAGGACGATACAATTGTACTACTATATAGCACTTCTACTGTCTACTGTCGCAGACGTCATCGCTTTGCCCGTTCGCATTCTAGTGTCTGCTGCGAACGATATTATTATAATAATAATAATAATAATAATAATAGTGATGGTGATGGCGAAATTTCGCTATTGTCCTGCACGCTCCTAGCACCGTCTGTACGTAGAAGTCCGCCGTTTACAATATTACAATATTATCGTTATTCGCGGCTAAGCGTGTTGGGTAAAAAAAAAAATTCGCCGTTACATAGGCCGTTTAAAAAAAAAAAAAAAAATTAGATAATGTTTTCGCCCGAAAATCGTTCAATCTACAGTTTAAAAATAAAAAAATTCATTTTAATTCATTTACTATCGTATTTTCTACAAAAACAATAAGACAAATCCCATCATTATCCGTATCGAAGTGATTCCATCGTGCGTTTGGAACTGTCTGACAGGGCCTAAAATTGCGTGCAGTAGCACAAGGACAAGTGCGCAGTACATTTTTAGCCAATTATTTGAATCATTATATTGTTAAAAATAAAAGAAATTAAAATTTATTTTTACTATAATTATATCTATAAATCTATATGTAAATTATGTCATAATGTACCCTACCGAGCATTTATTATTTTAACATTTTTTTATATACTTTTAAATAATTTGAAACGATTTAGTAAAAATTGATTGTATATAATCTACGCGTATATGACATCAGAGTATCAGACGTGTATTACATATAGATAGGTATTCAATTCAATTAATATTTATAGAAGTTTTTTGAGAGGGTATAATAAAGAAAACATGTGTGTGCAGTAGCGAAACACAAACATTTTAGATACCGCTGTCTGATGGGTAATTTTTAATTTGTCGAGAAATGTACAGATAACTCCCAACCCGTGTAGTATATAATATAAATAGTTTTATAAATTATTGTATATAATGGTTTTATTTTTTATTTTTATAATAAACAATTATTTAATTACGTATTGTAATAAATTAATAATTATTTTTAATTCGTTTTATTTCAATTTTCACATGTATATATTTATATAATTTATTACATATATTCGGGTACATTTTTATTATAGCTATAATTTGTCTTTCAGGCAGTTCGAAAGTGAACTGAATGAATTGAATAATAATTTTATTTTTCAGTTAGAACAAATCCGACGTTAAAAAAATTAACGAATGGAATATAAAAATTAAAACTAGTTGTCAGTTTCTTAAACGTACATCAAATACTCTAGGCCAGTGGTTCTCAATATTTTAAGGACAGCGACCCAAATTTTCTTCCAAAAATCTATCGCGACCTCCCATAGTTTTACATTTACAATTACAAGCCGGCGATGATACAGCGTAACGACTATAACTGAACTTTTACAGACAACTGGTTGTTGAGCGCCGACTTTATCGTCATCTTTTATGAACATATTTTTGCGATAACGACGTACCAAAAATACCCGTCGTAATAATTTCGACAGTATAATAAATAATTATAAGACGATTGTAAATATTAATAAAATTTTAAAGCTGTCGCGCTATATCGGGATCTGTATTACTTTATACTTCTATCGTTCTATATAGTCTATACAATTTTAAAAAAAACATAAATTTCTTAAAATCTATATAATTAAAAAAACTTCTTGCGACCCCCCAAAAATTGACTCGCGACCCACAGTTTGAGAAACGCTGCTCTAGGCATTTTTTCTCTATATATATTATATATATATACATTATTTTTTATAATATATACTAATTTTTTTTTGTTATAAGAGTATTACAGTTTTTAATTTAAATATTTTTGTAACATATTGTGTGTTTTATAGCGCGCGTAGATGAAATTTTAAAGTAATTTAAAAAAAAAAATTAATTAAAAATTCTTGTAATTACGATTTTTTTTTTTTTTTTTTGTAATTTATAAAATTTTTATACAATACATTAATTAGTTTGAAAAAAAGAATATTATTGAAAAATATATATATATATATATAGAAAAAAAGGACTTATTCGGTATTATCGCGTCTCGTCCTGCAGGTTCGTACCGAAACGTAATAAGTCGTCTAATCGTGACGCGGGTCTAGCCGGATGGAGCGGTTTATACGGACGGATAAGGGGACGCGTCTTTCTTAATATAACGTGTCAGCAGAAACTAGAGAGCGCGCGCGCGCGTCACCAGAAATTACGATAAATCGGCCCGGCGCGTACCGCACTGGCCGGGGCGGTGAAAAGCCAAACGAAAAAAAAAAACCGAATACCCGGGACCGACGGAATTTAATCATCAAAACACCTTATAAAATACACTCGCGCACGCCTCTCGGCGGCTCAATCAGAAACGCAATCAAAACTATAAGTTCTTCGTTCGTCATTCGCGCAGAAGCCAAGTGAAAATAACATACGCGAAAGTTTCCAAAACAAACTTGGGGGCGGCGAAAAACTACGAAAATCATTATTTCGACGGAAACGCGCGCGCGTTCGTTTGAATACGGTTTTCATCGGCACAATATTATATTATTTACCGTCCGTTCGCCTGAATACAACGTGACTATTTAAATGTATTTCGACAGTATTGTGCGCGGTTCGTTAAAAACGTAATATTTCGGTATTTTTTTTTGTTCTTTTCCTCCGTAACGGAAAATAACGTGTAGGCCATAGGCGTGTCTACGGATCGTTCCTCTCATGCACAGGCACGACCTGCGAAAATTTAAATTTTAGCCAAATTTCCTTTGATAATTATTATTTTCAACTTTTTTATCTCCATATTTCATATCACTTTTATTAGAGAACAATTGGTTGTTTGTGCTTGGTTTTATATTTATTCCAAATACCTATCGTGCCTTCGATAATTCACTTTTAAAGCGATAATAAATATTATCAACAGTGCAACAGATAATGCAAATTCCATATGAAAGTGCGGTGCATTTATTATCTACACTAGTGTAGAAAAACTACACCGTCAATTACGGCAGTGTCAAATTATCATTTATATTGATAAGTGTTTGTTACACTCGTGCAGTGTGATACAGACTATATACACTGGTGTAGTGTAAATAAATAAAAAAGAAAATAATACAATTTTTCTGTTTATTCTTGTTTATATAAATTATATTGTTTATATTCTAATAAAAAAAGAACAACGTTAATTACTATATGTATTATATGATAATAATGATTTTTTTCAAAATTTGAGGATCGTATTTTCTTTTCCTTTTGGTTACCCACAGGCACGGATCCAGAAATCACAAATTAGGGGGGAGGGCTATACCATGATGAGTTATAAAAATGTATACTTATTAGATAATTTTTAAACAATATATATATATATATTGTTATATATTAATAACAATAATTACAGCACAAGGCCGGGTGGGTGGGGGGGCTAAAGCCCCTTATTTTGAGATCAATCGAAAACCGTGGGTTTTTTACAATTCAATGTAATGGCGTAATGGTTGTCCAATGGATGTAATGGTTCGCGGGGTTTTAGGCCGCTGTAAAGGAAAATCGAAAAATCGTCGAAATACAAAATTACATTTATTTCTTAATACAGTCGAAAGTCTTTTTTTAATTTTATATTTTCTAAACGTTAAAAATAAAACGATTCAACGAATATATGACGCGGAAAAAAGTGTTTAACAATATTCGTTGTCGGATGTATTTTTAACAACAGTATATATCACAACAGTAATCGACTTGAACCCGACGCGATTTCTCGTTATATTGTATACAAATATATATATTTTAATGGCTGCAAGACCAAAAAAAAAAAAGAAAACTATTTTTTGTGCGTATTTCTCGGTATATTATGAATAATGTAAATATATACCATGTATATGAATATTAATTCAAAAATATAATAGTTTTGATAAAAAAAAAAAAAAAAAACAACCCTCCGAACACGCTCTACTCGAATATGTACTTTTTGAGACGTATTATACTGCCAAAGAAATTCACAAACTCTCCGCGAGGCGTATACTATTTGTATATATGTATATATCTTTTTTTTTTTTTTGCGTATATCATGCATTTATAAAAGAAAACGTTTCGTAAGTACCCGTCAAGTGAGTTTCCTATAAACGGTTTATTTTTCCATAACAATCTCTACATAAACGCGTGTTTATATTGAATAAAAATTCTGACCAGGAGCGTAGCCAAAAAAATTTTTTTTTTTTTATGGAGGAAAGGTGTTTTAATTTTATATTTAAATATAACTTGAAGGGAGAAGCGCTTCACACACACACACACCTTACAGTCATAAATCTTTTATATATATTATTCGTTTAAATGTCAAATATTTATTTATGATAAAATGCCTCGCTTTTTAGTGAAATAATAGTGTACAAATAGAGGTGTAAATGAATTAAGAAAAATTAATCACAATAACAACGAATATAATATATCGATAGTAATTTCCAACAGGTTACCTCGGTAAACGTAATTGTCGAATGAATATCGACAGCGTAAATAAACGAGACAAGTTGCCACAATAAAGCGATAAATGATATCTAACTTCAGACTTCATAATAATAAGATAAAATTAGAAATTGAACCACGTGGAGCAACACATTTTTATTAGAATCCGAAGTAGGTATATATTATATTTCTGGCATGATTACGGCCGAGGGCTACTAAACGTTTTCATATCGTGGTCGCGGACAGACAAATCTGGAGCCTGGAGGATCAACTTTAGGGGCCCAAATATTTTGGGATGACGTCCCAGCTGGGTTTACGGTATTCTCTTTCAAAACGTCACCTGTTCGCGGTTATTTGAGCAATTGGGGGTTTTTTTTTAACGATTAGCTTCTTTTGATGGTCACGACATATTTGCGCACTTAAAAAAAACCGTCTAACCAAATATCAAAATATTTGGTAAGACGGTATTTTTTTTTTAATACGAAGCAGTACGCAAAAATACAAAACAGCTATTTAAAAAATATATTATAATATTAAAATAATACGAAAATTTTTAATATTTATTCGTAAATCATAAATAAATAATATATAAATAGGTGAAATATAATTCATAAAATTATATGGTTAATGTAATAAAACATACGAGTATATAAATCCTATTTATGTTTTTAATTGATAAAATGCCGAAATTACGCCTAATTTGTATTCATTACAATCAGTAATTTTTTTCTGACTTTATCTCAGCGAAAAATATGCACGAAAACAGTATAATATACTCGTACGTATCAATTTTCAGGTTACATTTCTAGAATGTGAGCAGACGGTTTATATAGAGACTGTCGCTGTTATAATATACTTTAGTTGTTTTGCGGGTAATCGGAATTGATTGACTCGCGATATTTAAAATAATATGTCGTTATTATATATTAATACTCGACTTAAAAATAAATTTCGTAATACTGCGTATTTCATAAGTTAATAATTGATTTCTTCAAATTTGCTCAGAAGTTTATTTGTGAGACCCGAAAATTGTTGTCCGGTGGAATCGTTCCTTTTCTTCCTCTCCGTATACGATTCAATTCCGTAGACGACCTACACAGATCTCTGAAACCGCGTAGACTTGCAGCGAACGCGTGTGTTTGGCGTATTCCGTCCAATTTTTATACACTTTTTTTCAATTTAAAAAAAAAGTAAAATAAACTGGGTCAGTAAAACATTGCACTAAACAGTGACATGATTAATGAAACGTATTGAGATAAGCTCCGAAAAAGCCGTGCTAAATCGGTTAATGGATTGAGTCATTTTTCTAGCGCCTTTTCCCCCTTTTCCCGTGTCCTCCCACCATAAGCGAAACCCAGAAAAATAGATTCTATCACGCTGTTGCAGTGCGTTATAATATAGTAATTTCCAGAAAATGTCATCACCGACAAGCTCTTTCAAATACTGAATTATAGGATAAAAAAGGATTTTTTTTTCTATATCTATACGCGCATTTTTTAGCCATCAAACCAAAATCAAACTCGTATACACGTTCGTAATGCAGTGAAAATTAATTGTTTTATTTGAATGCGATAAATATTTTTTTTTTTTTTTGTTTAAACCTTTCGCTTAAATACGTAATCGGATTTTGTTATTATGCGGTGTGCAAAAAAAAAATAATATTTTTAATTTAAATAACACTATAATTGTTTGAAGTCCACATTACTCGTTTAAAAAAAAAATCGTTTTGATTTATCCACGCGTGGCGATTAAGTTTATAAATATTACAGATATTAAATAAATACAATCGGTAATATTTTATGTAATAACCCAATTACATTTAACATATTCGGATGTATGTAAGTCACATCAGATAGCGCAATTACAATTTCAATGAGTTCAGCAGTTTCGTAACGGGTTAAAAAAAATGTGCCTGAACAAAATTTTAAAGTAAGCATTAACACATATTCGGCGATATAAATTTTAATCAATATTAAGTAGGTGTACAGAGGAAAATATATTACAAATGATTTAAAACAGAGGAAATCTTTGAGAAATACGATATTAAAAAAATAAATATAATTTTCGCGTTATAATAACGTATTTGTTAGTTAATGAATCGATAATTGCAAAAACGTCATGAGTCTATTATTTAAAACTTTTGGTTAGGAACTTTTGGAACGACACAGTTCATTGACTAAAGACGTTTTCGCTCTCAACCAGATTTTTCAGTTGTAATTTTATGATAAAGAAAGTGTAATTAAAGGCGTTTTTACACTCAACGCATAGACACACAAATGACTAATATACATTTTTACTAATACCTCAGTTTCATAAAATATTTGACTCGTGACGTTTCTGCAATCATCGATTCAAATAAAAGTCGTGTAAAAAAAGATGATTAAATTCGTAAAATACTCAAATGTACGATGGTAAATTTTTGTAAAACCGGAGGTATGGTAAAGGGTCTTTGATTTATCCACAATATTTACATCCCAGAAACTTTAGGATTATTAATTTCGCCTATGTACCCGTGTTATATTATGAGAACGAGAAGTAAATACGATTCGCGTACGAATCATTCAAACCAGTGTTGACAAGGTTACCGTTCGTTAATGCAACTGCATCATGACGAAATCTGTCAAATCATGTGACTTGCCATGAGATTTCAAAAAACGCGTTTCAAAAATTGCTGAAATTAAATTTAAAAGGAAAAATTTTGGAAGGAAAAAAATAAGAGAAAACCATTTCCAAACAAGTTTCACGAACAGTTCAAATTTATTTTCGAAATTCACGTCACGTTGATACATTATACGATATAGCCTAATGTTTAAGTACATATATATATAAAACGAATTTCGCTCACCTTGTTATTAACTCTTCTCGGCAGATAAATCGCTGATGATATTCGGGTGGAGTAAATATACGTATATATTTTAAATGGCACAAGCTATTTGTGCCCTAATCCTTTCATCAAATCCCGTATAAGCGCCTGAAATATTGTTTTAACAACAGCACCATCAAAAATCTAGTAAAAATCTTGTTGTAAAAAAAAAATTACTTCGATCTACTGAATACAAAATACTACTCATATCAGTCATGTATACAACGTAAAATTTATTCGAAACAAAATCAAAAAATATATCCGCCAGATATTTACAGGGAAATGTCCATTATCGGAGATCTCCCAATAACAGACTCGCACTAATATGGCTGACATAGGACATATTATAATCTCAATAATGGACTATATAATGTTTATATTAATTTTTTAAAAATATTATATCAATTATATAGACTATATATAATTAATATAATATATTAATTCATCTGTTTGTATAAGATATTTATTGTACGTTACTAATATTGTTTTGTGCTGAGCCTGTAATTTAATTAAATTAAATTAAATGTAATATTAAAATTTTTTTTTTAAATAAATGCTTACAAAATTTTTGCTGATCGCGTTTATTGCACCAATATAATAAATATATCGACTGCATTAATTATTTTCTTATTATATTATTGCAGACGAACCGTCGTCCCCGCCGACATTGCAGTCGAACAAAATGAAGTACTCGGCGGGAGATCTAATTAACGTCAGCTGCATTACACGCGAGAGCTATCCAGCCGTCAACATCAGTTGGTTCTTAAACAATCAAACGGTATTTTTTCCCCATTAAACGGTAGTAATTTAACTTGTACGCCCCCGTCGGAACGCG
Organism: Slavum lentiscoides; assembly: GCA_032441835.1. NCBI lineage: Eukaryota > Metazoa > Arthropoda > Insecta > Hemiptera > Aphididae > Slavum > Slavum lentiscoides. Next base: position 4,446,676 of record CM063713.1, read on the forward strand.
AATTCCGATAACAATCGTCTAAAAATAACAAACCACGAACAACACGTTAATAGAACGAAATAAATTAATGTACGAAAAATAGTTTAAAAAGAAATGTAAATTTCCGGCATAAAAAAAAAGAGACTAAAACATTCACTCGTTATAAACAGCTGGTCTTAACAGCGAGAAAGGTTTTTTCCCCTGAAAAAAAAAAAAATTCAAGAACTCGAAAAATTTTAAAAACCAATGTAGATGTACTGCAACTGTGTATAATAGACGTTTAAACGTATCGATTAATATTATTCAATACAATACGAACATAAAGGTTAGGTTTAGGTACGAGAGTATTGGATACAGTAAAAGAACATTTTATAAAATAAAGACGTCAAAGTTTTAACGTTTCTTATTTTTTTTTTTTTTGCAAAGTAAATACAGATGTATTAATAATAACATTTATATAACTATTATAAATGCGACATAACGTATTATATAAACATCGTTTTGTGTAAACAAGAAATTATTTAAAACGGTTCACATGAAATAAATTAGGTATCAACTCTAAAACGTGTTTTTCAATAGCCCTGCGTACGGATAATATTATAGGCAATTAATATATAAATAATTAAATAGAAATTCTCGATATTTTTTCGCTACAAACAGCTACAAAAATAATAATTATTTTATAGAATATTATCAATTATTTTCTGGTGAAAACATTGTATGTACTGAAAACGGAACGACTTTAACATTACAATTCGTCTCGTCTAAAGTTTTATCGCTTTAATCAATTCCATTTACATTGTTCACGGACAACGGTTTATGTTAAAGTTTCTTTTTTTTATATATATATATATAGGTATATACATACATTCTCAGTTACTAAAATATTGAAGGAATTTTAACAAGAGTGAAGAAAATGTTCTGAATGCAGATATATAGATAGATACGAATAAAAGAGAGAAAACAACAAATCATTCGATTCGAACATTAAAATTTTATACCCAACCGGACTATCATAGTCCGAAATGCAAATTGTATTCGTACACCAGATAATAGAAAATTTATTCGTCGTTTTACAACAGTTTTCGCTTACAAAATAAAACCGCTCGTATTCTCTTCGTATATTGCAATAGAATAAAAATCGTTCGATGTACGAATTACAATAATACACTTATTATAAAATATATATTAAAACACTTCCGATTATCCAGTAATGAGTCGAGTTGAAAATTTCGTTTTGTAAAAAGAGTTTTTTGACGAAAATTCATTATTTTACATTAATAAACAAATATACTATTCTACCGAAACTCCACTCGGAATCGTTTTATTGAATGCAATGATTTACCGTTGATTTCAAATTTATAGTAATAACAAAATTTTATCTGAACAATATTCACGTAAGCGACATCCACAACACTCGAATGTCGCTACCCTTTTTAATAATATTAATATATCATTGCCACTAATCAGTGGTGTATTTTCAACTTTTTTCTGAGGGGGTCCAAATTTTTTTTTTTTTTAAATTCCAACAGAATATATTGATATAAGGTATTTAATAAAAAATACCTTTGGATAATCTTTTTTTTTTTGGTTCTGGGGGGGGGTCAAGTACCCCTGTACCCCCTCCGTAAATACGCCTCTGCCACTAATAACTCTTACAAAAGTAACGCGTACCTACTTCAATTTTTTTTTTCTCGTCTCATACTCGAGAGTACCGATTTTAACGCGATTTTCTGTAAAACACTACTTTACAGGAAATGTGAGCCGTCTCTACACATTCGAACATTTCGACTATTGTTAAAGTTTAAAAAACGACTTTTAGAAAAACTAAATTTTTTTCAATTTCAGTCCACGTATATAATATTACGTATTATACATTATAATAGTTACGGGAAGTTTAAATTCTAAAATATCCAACAAAATTTCACGGTAGGAAAATTTAACGTGTTAACAATTGAAATTTTCGCGACCTTTTCGAAGTGAAAAAAAATAATTACCCTGTATATTAACGTTATTTATTTTATAATTAATTTATAAAATATTAACCAATAAATTTTTTGATAGACAATCGCTAGGTGAAAGAAAGGAAACGAAACGTTATATATTATTATTTTTCAATATTTCAAATTCACCGTTATTTAATCGATTTTTTTTTTTTTTTTTGTTTTTATCGATTATTAATTTACTGAATTTTCTAAACACGTTGCTGTTGGATTTAAATTTAAATAAAATACATAAATTGTTATGTAGTTATAAATGCGCGTAGCGCAACACGAGTTTGTGTATTACACGGTTGCAATTTTAGATTATATATTACGCGGAATGGAAATATCGCTATTAGTTATGCATTGAACAATTTTCGTTTTAGGTAGGTGCGTATACCGTGTGATAGAAATGCATCAGGTGCGACACATATCAGGACGCAAACAATATTTATATTATTCATAGATTTCGGTTATACGCGTAAAGAAAATAAAAATATCTTGCGACACAAAAATATATATATATATACATTTTATACCTATCTAAAAATATTTTTATTTTTTTTTTTACAAAAGACGTTAAACCCGCTCTATGCGTTCGTTGTTATTGGGAATTTAAATATATATTTTTCAACGACTTATATACGTTATTAGATTTGAACGTTAAATTCGGAGTAATATTGCGGTTTTATTTATATTTATTTGAATATGAACTCACGGGGGTGTTTCGTGGTATAATGTATATCAAATAAAATGAATCGATTAAGAAATGCGCTTTTTAAACCGATTCGTATCCATAAATAATATACGGAGGAATCAATAAACGTAGGTACATAAAATAAAACGTACACACGATCTCGTAAATGATGATAAAAACAAAATTTCTCGTTTATAAAAAGAAGAGGAAAATAAAATGCGTGCTCGACCGTTTTATACGTAATAAAGACAAATTCGACTTAATGACTTTGATTTAATATATACTTTTCGGTAGTGGATTTTGGAGTATATATTATATTATAATGACCCAGACAAAAATGTGTACGTTTACTAATTTTTAATTTATTATAATTTCAAAAGCCATTTAAGTAATTAAACAATTTTTTAATTACGACTAACGAATTTCTCTGCGTATACAGATAGGTAGTCACAAAAGGAGCTTTATATACTTCCGTAAAGACGAATCGGTGAAATATTAATATTATTTACATCGTTATATAAGTGAAAAATCTATATAAACCATTTATAATTGTAAAAAAAAAAAAACCGTCCACGATAAATACGCAAAACGAATTTCGTATGCACAACGTGATATACAAATTTCATATCCGTTTGACTCTATGATGTCTCGAAACGGAGAGTTTTTTTACGTTTTTTTCCCCTTCTATATACAGGCAGAAACCATGAAGTCGGTGAAAATCATGACCGTCGTCGAGCACAGAATGGCCGAACTCGTGATAACGAAATCCTATCTGGTGACTAAAGCCAACCCGTTGTTATTCCCGACGGGACGCATTAAAATAAAATGCGAAACGTCTCAATTCGACTTGTACAGTTCGTCGTCCGAAATCGAACTGGTCGACAACGCGCCGCCGAAATCGGCACAAGTCATCGGGCCGAGCCTGTCGCCGCGTTCAACAGGTTTTGTCATAGACTTGGATAATAATTAATAATATAATAACGTTTGAACCATAAATCTTATATGATAATAAATCCTTTTTTTTTTTTTATACGCCCTAAAATTTAAATAAAAATGTAGCGAGCCGCGGGCGTCGTGGATATCGGCTCGAACGAGTTACGTAGACAGAGATTTTATTTCGAATTCACGGGAAACGATACCTAGGTACTACTGTAATTCACTGTACCCGAATAAACGATTTTCAGCGACAATACACGAATAGATGTTTATTAAAAATAACGAGTTGTAAAAATATTGAATAATACGTCCTGAGCTTGTTATCGTACACTTTGAGCGCTTAAAAATACTGTCCATATATTCGGAAAAATTTTTTTTAAGAAAAATGAAAATTTTCGTCGCTTTCAAATCCAAATCAATATAAAACAACTTTGAAATCTCCGTGTGATCGCCTGATGAACCGGCCGTCGACAGCATTCGCGACTCGCTACATTTTTTCATTCACTCTTACGGATGTTACATACGCTTATTTACGGATTATTCGTTTATTATTTTAAGTGAAATTTTTGAAGCGAAATCGGTATTAACGAGGTTTTCGAGATGCGGATGAATGAACCGAGAAAAGAGTTCACGCGTCCACTCTCATTATTATTATTACCGGTAAAAAAATTCGTAAGAAGCTTATCACTTGTGTCGTGCGTCCACGAACCGCCACACTCGGTTTTTTTTTTTTAAGGCACGGGGTGGAAAGGATACGATAAGGATGGAGTGTGGCAATACTAATGCCGTGTGAAATCCGTTTCCTCACCCATTCGTGATATTTTTTTGTATATACGTTTTACACGACGCAGTGACGTCGCGAACTCAAAAAACTAAATAAGCAAACACCCAATCAGTTTTAATTTTACAATGATGCTTTTTTTTCCTGTATACAATTTTCCGGGTAGATAGAGTGCTGTAATTTTTACAAGTATAACCATTTTCTGGTAACAAATGTTCCACGGATACTACTTCGAAAAACCACAATCTTGTCAAAACTTCATGCGCAAAATTGAGAATAACTAGAGTGAAATAGGGGAAAAAGCAAAACCAGGAAACTTATTGTATTTTTTTCATGAATACTATAGACTCAATTTCATTTTACACGACCTTAGGACCCATCCAAATGGAATCCAGAAGCAACTGTTTCCTAAAAATAATATGGTTCGCTACGCCACTGCTTACACGCGCGTATAAGCTGATCATATTGTATAATAATAAAATTTAAATAAAATTAATTTTTTTTTTGCTGAAAATATAATAATAATATTGCCTGGTTATATATTCTAGGCAATGCTCCGAGACAGCAGAATTGGGCGTCTATCACGTTCGCGTTTTTATTCGTTGTCAACACCAAACTACTGTAATTACAATATTATATACCTAATAATATTATATGGAAATTCGTTATTGGAAATTGAACCGACTGCGGCGACTACGATGCAAATTATTCGAATAATAATACAATAAAAAAAAATATATATATATACAAATAGAAAGTCGATAGTCTTATTGATGTATAATAAGATAATGTTATTTGTGTTTGTCTATGTATTATTGACCCGGTGTAAGAACACGTATTTTTTTTTTTTTAACGTTATTAATAATATTATGTTTTTATTATTTAATTCGTTGATTATTTGTAATAATTATTATTGTTAAGTTGATAAAAAAAAAAAAAAAACTATGTGGTATAACGAATATTAATTTGTATGTTATAGTCTTTTTTTTTGTCCTATTGCAAGAACGTACGACATTAAATGTTCATATATAAATATGTAAGGTGTTAAACGTTTAAATTTTACCGCGTTAATAAAACTGGGCGGATTTTTTTTTTTTTTTTTCATAGATGCGACACGAAATTTATTGTGAAAAATCAAATACTTAACGATATAAATGATAAATTGAGAGAAAAACAAGAGCATCCGTAAAACAATATTGTAAATTTGTTTTAGTTCCTATTTATAGTGTATCGATGAAGTGATTTGGGAGTTGCAAGGCAAAAATAAAGCATATACGATTCGCTAAAATATATTATTTTACAAACCGCGAAATTTCCGTATATTTTCCCGTTTTCCCACAAATTGAACGCTGAATAATTTAAATCTAAACACACTTATCCGTGTATTTTTTTTAGTTTAAATAATAAATATTATATTATTATGAGTTTGGAATTCGGATTTTTATCACACGAGTATATTATATATTTGAATACGTTTCCTAATTGGATTAATCGACGGTGTAAACACAAAATACGTTTCATAACGTGCCGAAAAAAATAATTAACGATTTTATCGTCGTAGTTCGTTATCACGGCATGTATTGCAATATTGCACACAATAAAACAAAATGTATTTTGGCAAATTAGTTTTACTTAATTTTTTTAATTTTTTTTTTTTCTTATTGCTATTATTTATTTATTACTGAGAGAATTACGTACAACCCGTACATCTGTACAGTAATAAGCATAATGTCGAAAAAGTGAATAATACAAAATAATAACCGTAATAGACATTTGCGTGGGAGGTGCAGGTACAAACGTAAAATATAACACTAAAAATTAAAATTTTACACGAACGATTGAAAAATGAGAAGCCATCCGGCGACAACACTCCGACGGGATTTTTTTCAGAATTTTCCCGAAAATGCTACGAAAATCATCAAAAGTCTTGCAAACACAAAACAGAAAAGGAAATACGTGTAATATCGTGCATTGAAATGTCTACCATTAATATGTAAACAATAAAAACGTGCAAAAAATAAATAAATAAATGTGTCTCGGCGCAATAAGCGAAGTTGAAAAAACACGTTATTGCCGGTGCATATTGTTCTCGCTTTGACCGGAAATTCTATTAAATTTGTTCTGACCGCAGGACCTGCGTGGTTCCCACAGCTTATTACATTATTCAAGTCACATTCGCCTTATCATCTATATACGGTGTGTAATCGGTAATTGGAAAAACTTTATAACTCTGCACACAGTCATTGTATTTAAATTCCGTTTTATACGTATGTTTGCGTAATAAACTTAATTGTACGCTCAGTGCCATCTTAAGGCATGAGCCTGGAGGGCCCCCAAATCCCATGGGACCCCACTTTATTTACAAAACACCAAATATTAATTGTTTTTTTTTTTTTTACTCAGATATTTAAATTTTAAAAAATATTTACGTTTTAAAATAAACAATAAAGTAACGGAGATTATTATAAAAATTGGCATTTTTATTAATAAAGTATAATTTTTAACAGCTACTACAATACACTGTGTGTTAAAGGAAAAAAAAAATAGTATTTAAAGGCCCCAAATATGTTGTGCCCTCGGGCCTCGCATAACCTTAAGACGGCTCTGTGTACGCTTATTAAAAAAATTTTTTATGTCATTTAATTTCGCGCGTGTGTATAACAACTTTTTTTTAACCGATAACGTTCCATTTTTATTGTGAATTTCCGTCTTTTTTGACGAATTTTAATGGTGGAAATCTAATTTTTTAATTAGAAACTGAACGAGTTACAGTCGTTTGAAATTTGAAAATATCGATTATTTTCAAATTTTAAACAGCTCCAACTCGGTCAATTTTGTATGTAGGACAATGATTTATAAGACGAAATGACTGAAAAAAATGTTTCCCTACCCAAATCTGTTGTCGAAAATTGACCGAAATCAATTTTGTCCGAGATAAAACGTTTAGTTTTATGTAAACACGATATTTAAATTGCATTGCCTTTTTTTCTCGATTTATTTACAGACCGCGAAATATAAAAAAAAAAAATCGCGTCCACTAATAATAATAAAAAAATGTTGAATTTTAAACAGAAATTTACGTTTAAATGTTAATACCTAAAGTAATATAAAAAGGCGTTGAACGTTTTCGTACCAAAAATGATGGTAAATGTATATAATCTTAAAAAACAGAATTAATAAAAACGTACGGATTTTTCGATTACAGTAGGGGCGTGACAATCTAATCGTAAAAAAGAAAAAAATCATAAATTAACGTCCCACCACCAAATCCTGCAGTTATTACAAATTCACGTTGAGCATTAAAATACTGTACTTAGGTATAGCGTGTAAGAATAACGCGTTTTTCGTATCTTTATAAATTGAAAACGTCAACGTGTCATACAAGTCAGGAAACGTTTTGTGTATCGGAAGGGAAAATAAAGTAACGAGTTATACATGCCGTTGTGTGCACGAACACGATGCAAAGCATATAAATGACGTACAGTATTACCGGGACATTCGAGGGCTTTTTTTTGCAAGATCTAAAGTAATTCAGTGTTTCTCCTGCCAAAAATCGCATTTGAAATTTTCGTGTAAACGTGTGGATGACTGCAGAGCACTACACACAGGACAAGGTAGATGGTACGCGATGACATCGATCGAATAAACGCGTTTTGCCACAGCGCGTCTCTATCGTCACCAACACCCGGTGGTAAGTATAATAATAATACGTGAAATGTAAAACGCGAAAGTAGGCGATCCTGCGAGCAATAATAACGCGTGGTATAACAAAAGAGATGGGTTTAAAGGATAAGGACATTTCAGTAACGTAATCGTACATATAGTAGAAAACATATGACAGAATTCATTCTGTTTTATCATCGTGTATTGTTGTTGATATCCGTGTATGAGATACGACTTTATTATTACATATAATTACCCCCCGGCTCGAACAATTTTACTTTTTAATTACATATATTCAAATTACCTACCATCATAGCGGCGTGGTATCAATTTATTCATTAATAGCTGTCAGTTCCCGCCGTTACCCTGCACCATTGAGGTCGCTTACCGAGAAAAACAATTCGGTACCACGTCAATTGTTTGCACGAAAACAGTGATTTAATATTTTCGTTCGATAACGTTTCTGTTATGGTTGTATAAAAAAAAAAAAATGATAGGATTACACTGACATTCGTGCGCCTATGAAATTGTCGTGAAAAATACGGCGAAATCTATAAACGTTTATTGTAAATGTGTGTTTATAGAAGAAATTCAAGCGTGATGGCCATGCCCAAGTGGAAGATGAAACGGCTGGAATCGTTTGAGCATAATCATATTCCAGATATTGCTCAAATTTAAAAAAAAAACCTGTTTCGAAAAACGCACTAAAAGTATGAAATAATCAATAACCTTTTCGAAGTCGGCGCCGGATTTCAAAACAACATTATATTGCAGAAACATATTTTATTAATCTAACACAGATATTGCAATAAATCATGAATTATGAGTCTTTCTTTTATTGAATTTCAAAGCAATAAAATAATAAAATTCTATAAAATAATTTTGAACGGTTTCGTAATAGTTTTATTTTAATATAAAAAGAAAAAAAAATTGATCACGCTCGATTACTCCGAAAGGTCGGAGTTTAATAATGACGCGTAGGCAAATAAGTAAATAAACGAATAAGTAAAATATGTTGTCCAGCGTCGTTCGTCTAAACATCCTAAACAAATAAGGCCGAAAACAAATATAAGACGAGTTGCCCGGCACAGGAAGTCAATATATCCAAGACGCGCGCAATAGCTCGTGATATGCTGAACGATCAGAGTCTAAAAATACAAAATATGAAAAAAACGAAATCATGTCAAGAGTCAACAGCGACTGTATCATACAGGAAGGACATATAGATTTTACATCAAAACGATGTTCATAAAACGCTTTAAATGCTGAACCCATTGTGTCGTCTTACTCCCCACGACTCGAGTCACACCAACGACGAATTCTTCGAATTTTTTCCCCAGTGGCCGCACTCCCACGAAGGAAGGCACTTGTTCAACGAAGACTTGTTCAAGCCAGAATTTATGGTACATGAGGTTCTATTCTTCTTCCTCTTCGTCGCCGACCTCGTTATTTGCGAAATGGGCCGATCCAAACGTTTGAAGTATTTCTATATTTTTCTCTTTATATACGTTTTTTTTTTCTTCTCTTGACTTCTGATTCTCCGCAGAGCGAGCGTCGTGCGAGGTAAACTTATTTAATCGTTGTTACTTTTTTTTTTTTTTTATCTTTCTGAACGATTCTTGGATCTACGAACCCGGAACTCTCCTTCCGTTAAGAAGCGTGATAATCAAAGGAATAAGGTAATTAGGTAAATTATACTTCGTGGATAATTCACGTCCTTTTTATTTGTTTTTGTATTCTTTTTTTTATTGCTAGCCTGATATGTAGGACGTACTATTCAGTTTATTCTGCGCAACGATTGGAAGGATATACGCGGGTTATGTGGATACTACAAATTACAAAACTACAAATTAGTGTACCGTTAAAAACGTTTCAAAACAAAATCTAAATAATATATCACGGCAATGAACGAGTGTTATAATTTAGTCATTTAGTTAATAATTTCGTCAGCAGATCGCATCACCATTACCGAATAGTTTAGGTACATATTAATATAATAATGATTTATTCGATATTTTTATTGTACTATTCCGTCACGATAAAAAAAAGAAAAAGATAAAATATAATTATATTTAATAAATATAAAAAAGCGACGAATTACCGGGACAGACAGTTGGGCAAATCAGACATATACAGATTTATATTCATATTTTTATTTTCAAGTCACATACGGAAAAAGATTTACATAAAACCGTTTGAGTTTTAAGAAAATTATTGTGTAATGTACTATTTCATTTTTTTTTTTTTTTGGTTTTGCAGGCAAAAGTAATTTGTCACGTATTATTTAGAATAACAAGTGTTAAATTTGAAACCGGTTTTTTCATATATGTGACAATATGTCAGTCGACGATATGCAACTTGTCATGATCGTTACTCAAAATATGTAAATTAAAAAAAAGAAAATAGTTATTAGGAATTAAATATTGATATATAATATATTAAAAACGCTAACTAAATGTATTCGGTGTAACTATAATAAAACCGTATAGGAAATCAAATTTATAATCATTTAAAGTTAAAGAAGCATAGAAATAATGTTAAGCATATAAAAAAATGACGAAATAAAACATAGAAATTCACATTCACAGTAAAACCAATAAATAGTATATATGTACATATCGACAAGAATTTAACAATTATACAATATATAGAAATGTTTTAGAAAAAAAACCATAAATTATTATGTGACATTCTTGTATTTCGCACAACATTTAAACTTAAAAAAAAATTACGATAGATGATTTTTTTTATATGTATTATTATTGTTAAAAATATTAGGTATGTGATAAAGCTTTTATTAAATTTTTAAGAATTCGGTCCTAAAATTTTAAATCGTTAAAGGTACGTCATTATAGCAATATTAATGCTCAAGTTATTTTTTGTAACAATACAGTTCTTCAAATAGACACTTATTGACATCAAATTTAATCGTACCTGTATACACCTGAACATACGTGTTACAAGCACTTATACGAATATCACTACTATGTATTCTGAATCTCATAAAAGATCTGTACTCGCTATTAATCGTTTTACAGTAAATGTTAGCAACAGATAAAAATGTATAAGTACGATTCGTTTTTATAGTTTTTAAATTCACTAAAAGAAAAATAAATTACTACGATGTCTACTAAAAGATTTTTGTGCTACTAACTCTGATATTTTCTATAACTTTTGACAACACATTGGCAACACGTAAATATAATAATATATTCATCTATACAAAAAAAAAAAAATTTTTTCATTTTCAATACAGATTATCTATTTCAAGTTGAATTTTACGTACATAAGTATAGATTCTATAGACAATAATCTTTACATAAGTAATATAGTTTTAATAATAAATTGTTTTACTATTTTCTTATAGCTGAGGGTAAGTAAATTACTATTGTACACTTCTAAAACAACATAGCTTAATACTTATACAGTTATTATAAAATACTTGTGAAATAACGATCAATAATTGTGTTTTACAAAATAATGTACACACACACACACACATTATTGATAATACCTACTAATTATTGTCACAGAAGCACACTTTGTCGATATAGCGACAAATTATAATTTTATACGATTCGTAACAGACAAATAGATGTATGCGTATAAATACTTCCGTCTGAAAAATCTGGCTGTCTGCGAATAAACTAAGCCCTTTGCGTTGAGACGATCCGTTTGGATTTTTTTATTCTTTCGTCAAAGATTCGAACCATATTCTCGCATATTTCATAGTGATCAACATTCAACTGCAGTTAAACCAGTTGGATATTGTTTTTTTTTTTACAGCCATCTTACATAATGACCAGTGTCTTGTGTTTAAAAAATATAATATTTATTTTTTTATTCGAATTAAAGACAATGACGGGAATTAACGCATTCGACTAAAATAATCATACTGGTAAATTCATTCCATATCAAAAATAATTATTTTTCAAATGTGCTTTTTGATAACTTTGTAATAATTAATATATAAATGCGTATAAAGGATCTCGCAAAATGTGTAAGAGCAAAGAAAAAAACGTATTTTGCATAATTGTACTGTTCCGTAGTAAATACATAATTCGTTGTTGATAAGTACTGCCCAGATCGTTATCATAAATTCGGTATGAAGTATAAGAATTATATGATTATTTATTTAAGTATGATTATTTGTTCGTGATATTTTTCGGTAAAACAAATTCTACATTACCAGTTTAGAATATTATGATGAACGATCGCGGAACGCAGATTGGCCAACCTTGATTTATACATTACACCATTATTATTACTAAATAATTAATGTCCACGACTATAAAAAAAAAAAAACAAAGCTATTAATCTCTAATCACCCAATATGTAAGATAATGCTATTTGTAAATAACATTCAAGAAGCCAAGTCGTATTGCAGGACTCCGTGCAATAATACGACTGAAAGTCAACAGGTTTTTTGAGAAAATTATAAAATTTCCAACGGACTACCTCAAATATAGAATATATACAATTATATAATAATATAATATTGTATACGTGTATAGAATTATATACTTTATGTCGGGGTCGATCATTTGTACGTATGTTAGAAATTAAAACACATACTCGTATTAATTATGTTTTGATAAGCGATACTTTTTGAAAACTTTAAATGTTAACATCAAGTAAACTTTACACAAAGGTATCTATATTTTGTGTATAATTTTAATATTTGTTTTCGGTATAAGGATTTGTTACATATTTATGATAATTAATACAAATCTACTTAATAGAGTAAATTTATATAACGTCTTTAATAACAAATTCAATTTTTTTTTTTTAATTTTAGAATGTCTAAGTAAGATCGTATATTACTTTGTTTATGTCATAGCTGATTATTTATCGTCCGTTACAAAAAAAATATTCATTTAGTTACGATTATACTTTTTGGTGTTTTCATCATCACTATAGGAACGACTCAAAAACGATATGACTACCACAATAAGATCGTTAGACACGTAATGAAGATCGCAATTGTTGATGTATGCGAAATTATTGCTCGCTCAGAACACATTTTTCAACATTAAATTTCGTGGCGTCACCGTTATAACGTACCTAATACGTTATTTTCTGAAACGAAATACTTTACATTACTGCACTTTGTTCAAATTAAATTTAAATTAAAGGAGGATATTGACATTTATTTGATTGGACATACCAATGCTCCTTTGCTAGTTATTTGTGTGGGTAGGGAAATAGTCCCCTCTTGACCCTCCTCCTCACATTGATTACGCCTATGAAACAAAAAAATATATTTTACACGGCAAAATGAACACGAATATCGACGTTAGGACTACGAAAGGCCATTCATTTCACCCCATCCATGCCCTCGTATAATATAAAAATAATGGTTCTATCATTTTATTCCCTTAGAAATAGAGGATATTACATAAAAATAAATAAATTCATATTATTGTTCTCTTATATATATATTTTCTACGTATATATATATAAACATATATACATTTTAATACCAAATAACAATATTTTAGATATTCTCGAAAAAGATGGAACATTCAATAGTGAGCAATTTACGTTATATCGATTAAAAAAATTTAAATTCAAATCGTATTATAAAATTAAGTCTTTTAATGTAACAAAATAATGAAATCATAATTCGATAATTATAGGCAAATTTTAATATAGAAATGATATATCTTTCGAGTGTAACAAATATAGCTATTTCTTTTTAGTAAATAGCACTGCCATCGAGGCTTTCAAACATGCGTACGTAACGTTGAGTAAGTATCAAATGATAAAAAATTAATAAAAACAAAAATAAGAAAAAAACTACTAACTCGTAATTAATAAAAACAATTAACGTGTACATTAAATAAAAAACCAATTGGCAATTAGTACTATAAAATCAAAAAATATTGATTTTTATGAAATATAAAATACTTTTTTCTAGCGATCTATTTGAATATATATTAAACACTATTTGTAAAAATATTAACTAGATGGAAAATGACTAATAATTTTTTTTTTACTAGACTATGTTCTTCTACTTAACGTAATTATGAAAGGTAATTTATCTCTATTGCAACGAACATTAATATTTGCACTTAATTTTAATTCAATTTGCACAAAAACTTATCTTGTAATCGTAGCATACACACACAAACTGTTATGTAGAATAATATAACTAAATACCTAGTACAAAATTCTAAAAAAAAACTATTACTGAAACCGTGCGGTGATTTGAGAAATAAATTTGCAAACATAAAAAAAACAGACTTTACGTTTTATTTCAATCTATGTGTACCTATATATAATTTTATAACAGCAGTGTGTTTTTAATTTTTTTCTTTACCCGATTAATTGTTTTTTTTTGTCATAAATGCCGACCTCCATTTATTATTAGAAAATACGGAATTATTTTTAAAAAACGAAATAAAAATTGGCTTTTAAATTTATAATTTTGGTTCGTTAGAGTTTTAATTAATTTTTATAAATTAATTATTTACTAAGTAATATACAGCAGCCTCCTTTTATTATGGAACACAAATAACAACCTTAATGATTTAAATTAAAGTATGTACTATAATAAGGTGAGATTTAAGAAGAGTATTTGGGTTCATCCATTATACTATTAACTGTTTGTGAATAGATTAAAAAAAAAAAATTATTTTTCCTCGTGTTTTGATAAAAAAAATATTGAATTTCAATATTTCATCATAATATACTTAATGTATGTATATATTATGTAAGTATGTTGTTCATTTATATTTAGATACTCTAACCAATTATTACAATGAACTCTATAACAGAGCAATTCAAGGTACGTGTATCATTAGTGAAAGAACAACACATACCTTATTAAAACGGCTACCTTTGTGATAATCATAAAACATAAATAAATCATGTTTTAAACAGATCATGAAAATATCAACTTTGATCAAGACATTGTTGATCCACAAACTTGGTGTACAAATAAGTATTCGGAAGGCAGTTCGTATAAATTTCCGAAATTTCATCTATTTAATTTATTTATATTGTTCAATGTAAATTCAAAATGACTTAAATTACATATTATTTCCTATTCATGTATGTATGTAATTTTAAAAATGTTGTTTTATTATATCAATACATTACACACGGGTTTTTTTTTATAAATCGAAAAATACGAATATTAACTGAGGATTTTATTATTTGATGAAAGGTAAAACATCTTATATTGAACTATATTTATGTCAAAGTAAGTACACAATTCAATGATTTTTCACATACATTTTCAAATTTAATAATAAAAACCGTTTTACAATATTACAAACTTGATTTTAATAATGCGTAAAATATAAAATTTGGTCATTATTTTTCGTACCATGGTCCATGATATTTGAGCGAAACTTTGTGTAAAATATATATTTACTTATATATGATATAATAATGTTGTATATGCTTCACGATTGAACTTTGGTAGATTAAGTATATTCATGTCTACGAACAAAAATTACAAGTCGTGCTATTTCTCCTTGCTAATGTTTAAAACAAAATATGTATAGCACAACTGGAAGATTTCGGTAGTAAGTTATTTATATTTTGTTGTTTGCGCATTAAATAAACGATTACCAGTCATATTTTAAGAATAGTTACAATAATGAATAAAAGTGAATTTTATAGAAAATTGTTAATAATAATCATAATATTGTTTATGTATATTGTATACCAATGATTTTGTTGTTGCTTAGAATAAACTGAAAATTTTGCTATTCATATTTATTTAACTATTATATATAGAAAGCCTAAAAGAAGCTATTACTTATGGATATACACATTTAGGTGAGTAAATATTATTTCTAAATCACACGTCACTAAAAGAGTACAAGTTTATTAAAAAGGAACGCATTTTAGTAATCGCATAGGGCTAATTGACAACATTATAACCGAGAGAAGTTTACTAAGAGGAATAGGTCAATTAAAGAACACATTTTGAAATTTGAACTTAAGAAAACGTAGTTTATTTCAGAACTACCGATGAAAGGAAACGGTCGTATTAATAAAAACTAAATAATAATGTCACAATTACGCTTATTGAAAATATTAATATTTATAAAATATGTAGTATTATAATTATAATTATTTGTTTAACGGTGTATTTCTGTATGTACTGTGGTAGTCTACATTCTCGTTGAGGCTGTCGCCTGTCAGTACTACTTATCGTTTGTTACACTTCTTTCCTGTTATCCTTTTCACCCGATGCTGATTCTTCTGTAATGGTATCTATAATCACACACTGGTTCACCATCAATATACTTGTCACGACCACTGGCACACGATCCACCGTCCTTGGTGTGTGTACAACTCATTAATGCCTAAAATAAGTAAATAAAATTTCTAGTCAAGAGGTAAAGCCACATTATTTATCATTTTTGTGACCCCCAGGCATCAACCAGGCATAGAACTCCTAAATATCAATACCTATTACACTTCTTTCATCGATGATTGTTTGCGGCATGAAAATTTTTCTACGCCAATTTTTTTTATTTTAAACAAATTTGAAAGTCGTTTTTCCCTATATTATTCGTAATTTGTTTAAATGTTTCTGCAAAGTTTATTATTCTAAACATTTAAAACTATTACCGAATATCTGTGATAGAATCAAATAGCCTGTAAATAATGTTCTAATGGTGTTGAACATTTTTAAAACATTATACTCTCTGCTTCATTTATAATCTAACATTACTACTTTTTTTTTCTTATCAAAATTAAAATGTATGCGCATATGAATTGCAATATATATATATACATATATTAGTTTTTGTAGCTCCGTATAATTCAACAGGTAAGATATATATAAATATTTTTTATAATATTCCACAAGGTAGATTGTTGTTTTTTTTTTAATTTAATGTTTTACACAGTAATAAGTAATTATTCAACATTTTATCTAAACTATTATAAAAATTTGAGTAAAAGTTAAATAAATATATGTTATAGAAGATGTTTTGATATCAAACTGTTTAATAACATTATTCACTTCAACAAGAATAATAAATGTTTTGCTAAAATATGGGTTGTATAGTGACGTGAAAGTCTGATAACTAAATATAAACCTAAGATTAAATTTACTATAGATTTACTTAAGATCCGATTGAATGGAAAGTAAAATACATTTTTCTTCTTTTAATAAAATTTTTGTTCCAGTTTTGGCCATAGGAGATTTTTTTATCTATTCATTTTTCTTTTTATACCAGTATAAAACCAATAAATTTTTAACACGATAACTACAGATATATTTATATTCGTATATGGTCACAAAAAAAAATATATATATATATATATATATATATTTGCTAAATATTTAATAAATAACTTTGGACATTGACAAAACCACGTTTGTTTAATAAAGTAACTTCTTATTGAAAGATTAATATATCAGTAGACATACATAAGTCAAGAACCATAATTTTATTAAAGAGTATATTTAAGATGGAAAATATAATAATAATAATAATATTCATAAAATGAGTTTTAAAATAGCATTGCCAAACAAATACAATAAGTATAATTAATATCGTCAATCATATTTTAAATGGTACGATAAAAGTTCTTATTGCACAAATATTTATTTGTGGTTTATTTATTAATAAACCAATAAAACATTTTAAAATTATTACATACATTTTTTAACTCAAATTAAAATTGTATAACATAATAATTTATAAATATAAGTATTTTTATATCGTCTAAATAATGCACGTCATTCTATTGGAAAAAGCCCGTATATTTGTCGTGCATTACAGTAACATGTTCATATATATATATATATAAATACTATATAGTATAAGTACACTGAAAAGATAATCTAAAATGAATTGTACTGTACCTGTTTCATATCATATCATAGTAATATGATCGTATCTATTAAAATAATAAAATATTATTTTGTGTTTGTTTAGAATATCAAGACCAATACAGAAAAGAAATTTTGGAAAAATATACTCAAAAAGAGCAATGTACGTATGTATTATAAATCATAAGGAATAACAAAAAAGTAAACAAATGATGCCTAAAGAATATTAGAATATAGAAGGTATATTCTAATATGTTATATCGATATTTGTTCATCGTTTATCCAATGACCAAAATGTGATTGGCTTCTAATTATTTTATACACATAATCTAATAAAAAACATATTTATAAAATCACTAATCATTCTCTTGATTTTCAATCAATTACTTTATAAAACTAAACGTATTAACCATCTTTCTTACCTAATTATAACATGTTACACATTTTAGCGTCTGTAGTATAAATATTACGTATTTACTTCTGTTTAGATTTTGCTAATGTACCATCTCCGAAAGAATTTTGCGATGCCCAAGACGGACGTACTGAAAATAATGATGAAGATCAGTTTACACTACTTTGATATTAATTTATATATATATAAAAATATATTATATTATATTATAATTATTATATTTATTTCTATACTAATTACTAGTAAATTTATTTTCACCAAAATAGACAGATTTACATGAGTTTAACAAAACCAGAAAGAAATTCTAAAACGGAGTTTGAAATAATATATAACAATACGTTTTTAATTACTCTATTATATTAAATTATATAAATAAAAAAATGCCAATTAAACAAAACCGTACTTATGTATTACATCAATTCAATATCCCCATACAGTCCTCTTACTTGATTCCGGAGCTCGGGTATGTCTGGCACAATAGACACACCGTGAGAAAGCCGAAGTTCCTTTGATTTTAATTATGTACGCTATTAAATAGGCCGAATAAAATAATATAACATTTCCATATGAAAAAAAAAATTTTTAAAAACTAATATAACCGAAAACTTTCTAGCATTGTGATAAAAACTTTAATTTCACACATTACATTATATTATGAAAGTCGCTCGTTTCATTTAGAGGTAAATGCTCCGCTCTTGATCGCACCTTTATGATGCCTATGGAAGATATCAAATATATTGCATATTAGTAGGAAAATAATATCAAATAAAAACTCACAAGTTGTGTATACGGAGAATTAGAAATAATGTAGTTAATAAAAAATAAAAAATGGTAATGAGCCGCGGGTGCTGTGTACGTCGCTTAAGTGATTTACTTAGATATAGTTTTAGAGTTTTGTTATTACTATGAATTTGAAAGCAATGATAAATCATCGCATTCAATTAAACGGTTCTGAGCGGAGTTTTGGTGTAAGTGTTTGTTTATTATTAATATACAATTACGAATTTCGACAATATCGCGTTTTTGCCACTTTTAGTACAATTTTTTGGTAGTTTTTTTGGACCGCGTTTAAAAACTATTGAGAAAATCGAAAAAACCATATATTTAAAGTACCAACTAGATGAAATTTTCTGTCAGAAAAGTCACCTTGTTGTATGCTTCGGAGCACTCCTTCTGATAGAATTTTTGATTACCGACATAAAAAAAAACATTACTGTAAAACCAATACATTCCTCATCCCGTTCAAAATCTAAAATACATATATCAGTTACTGAAATTGCAAAAGTTACAAAATTCAAAAATCAATTTAATTTTCATTACCTCAACTAATTATTTATGATTTATAAACATTGAACACAAATATTATATTATAATGAGAAAAGAATTTTTTTAATTATAAATAAATACACTTAATTTTTAAAATGTATATTTATATATATTTTTAATAAAAGGTGAAGAGTAGTGTAAAATTACTTTTCTACTTTTAATTTTACATTTTAAAAAAAAACTATATATATATATATTACGCGAAATTCGTGTAATTCACCAAAAATTTTTAACTTTTTAAGAAAAATATGGTAAACGGCTTTTATTTTATTATTATTTTTAATATTGTTCGAAAATTTATAGGTATATTATAAACCTTGTATCAAATTTCAAGGCCTATTCGTTCTTAAAACTTTTTCAAATCATTACAACTATATATTCAAACGCAAGATTTTTGTTCGTAACAAAACAGTTTTTCAATATAGATATTTGTTGACATAAAATGTAGTCGTACGCACCTGAACGTAATATGTGTTACAAGTACTGAAACTAATATCTCTGCTACACAATATACTCTGAACATCATAAACGAAATATAATAACTGTTAATCGTTTTACAATAATTGTTGGCAATTATTAAAATATATAAGTGCGATCTGTTTTTATAGTTTTAAATTCACTACGATGTCTACTAAAAGTATTTTTATGCTACTAACTCTAATATTTGCTGTAAATTTTGATAACACATTGGCAACATGTAAATATGAAAAAATATCTTTTTCATTCTGAATATAGATTATCTATTTCAAGTTGATTACATACATAAATAGACTCTATAGAAAATAATCTTTACATAAGTAATATAGTTTTAATAATGAATGTTTTACTCTTGTATATAGCTGACGGTAAGTTAATTATTACTGTACACTCATAAAACAACGAAGCTTAATATTTATATATTTCATATTATATACTTATGAAATAACGATCAATAATTGTGTTTTACTAAAATACAAATCTACTTTATAAAGTAAATCCTTATATTATCTTTAATAACAAATTCAATTTTTTTTTTTTTTTGAAATTTTAGAGTGTCTATGTAAGATTGTATATTACTTAATATAATATAATAATATTAATGAACAATAAATAATTTATCGATATATATGTAGCTAGTGATTACACATTTATTAATGATAGTAATTTTCTTTGAATTAATAGTTTTTTGAATATTTTTAATGAATTATTATATAGTTATCATTAAGATGTATTTAATATTCTTCAAAAGAATATGATATTGAACGTGATAACGTGGATTAAACGTATGCGTCAATGTGTACTCTGTAACTTGTAAGACAAATATTATGTAAAAATATTATTATTAAAAATACATATAAAATTGTATACATTTCCACTGCATATATATCAATAAATGATTATGAATATTTCCTAGCCAGACAGAAGTCCATTTTAGACGTAGCTGTGTACAATTTTATTTTGTAATATCACTAGAAAATCTGAATAAAAACACACACACCACACAAACGATTTTTTTTCATCAATATTAATGGGTTAATTTCAATGAGCACTTAGAATACTGACCTAGTGCTCGATGGATGCCTAAGAATATTTATAGAAAAAACTATCTCCACAAATGTCGTCCAAGTTAGAGCAACGGCCCAAAGTACCTACAGAGTATATCCCGCGAGCCAATTGAACAAAAAATTTATTTTAGTAACAGGTCACATCTCCGTCTGACATTTCCCCTCAAATTCTCACTTTCGTAAAAAGTTTCCCCGTCAAAAGTCACGCGGCGATTAAAATAGACAATAACGAATTTTATTATGTAAAATGTCCATTAATATTGTTGTTGCCGCTGTTAGATTTATGTGTTTATTATTTTATATGATAATATACGGTCAACAGAGGACCCATTCAGTATGTATTCGTACCACCTGTTTTCGCGTACATTTTCAAAGAACCTATAGTCTTCAAAAATATTTAATTATGGAATTGTAAACCATTAATTATTATTAATTTAATTTTGTTTTTTTTTTTTTTACAAAATTCAGAGTTTATTTCTAATATTTCAAACAAAAAAAATGTGTTTAATTTGTAATAATATTTTAATTTTTTAATGTCATAAATACCATTCTATTGTTTTTAAACAATTGAAACATACGAGTATAAACTGTAAAGTGAATTGAACAACGCGTACTATATAAAACTTATAAAGAGATACTTTGGACAGTGAATAGAACTTGATGGGAATATGTCAGACAGGGATGCGTCCATGAACTGCTATTTATACCGACCGCGTCATTACCACAATGAAACACGTTTATAATAATTCATCCGTTATATAAGAAAATAATAATTTGCAGTTATCATTAGGCGCTTTGTTGTTTTATAGAGCGACTCAAAACGCTATAGCCACCACGTTTAACATCGCTAAGATACTGAAAATCGAATATGTTCAATGTTTATGAGTGTACACAATTGTTGTTTTTTGTTTGCTCAGAACACCTTTTTCCACAGAAAATTCCGCGGCACTATCAAAACGTATACCCAATGCGTTTTCTTCCGAAACGCGATATTATTGCAATTTGTTTCGTCATTTAGACATTATAATATTCTGAAATATACCATATTTTTGTAACATCTTTGCTGTGTCGAGCAGAATATCGCAATATCCATTAATTCCATCCCCGTTGTTCCCACGTTTAATATGAAAACAAATTCAAGAAATCACATAACACATTTCGTATCGTTCTACACTAATAGTATTCTATGCATTTTGTGGTGCGTATATGTAATCATTTTTGATAACGATATAATAATTTAGATGCTCTTGAAGTACACGGACAATTTGATGGTAAACAATACACGCATAACGTACCTATTGAAAAATTTGTATTCAAATGAATTAGTTGAATAACGTTATTTATTTATTTATTTTTTTTTTTAATAGACAAAATAATAGAATTATAAATCTATATTTATATATATATATATCAATTATAGAAATTATATATCTTCAGTAACTATATCGAATTTTTCTACCTAGTTAAAGGCAATGCCATCGAGGCTTTTAAACATGCGTATATATCATGGAGTGAGTAACAAATAAAAACGGATTATTCGTTATTTAACAATTTTTCTTTTCTTGCGTTCTATTTAAACATACATGAAATCATTCTGAAACAAGTGTGTTAATCAGATGATAATATTTTTTTTTTTACTAGCCAAAAATAAACTGAATATAATTAACGAGGGTAATTAATTTTTATCGCAATGAATGCCATTATTTGCACTTAAGGGGCCTGCGCCCGACCCGTATGGCTCGAATCGAAAACCATTAGAACTCAAAATTATAATATTCTTATTAATATTTATTAATTATATTCGACTTAAATATAATTTTTACTGTTCAAGACAGATTGAAATATGTATTTTTTCCCCCGTGTAAAATATATCGTGTTTAATCATATACTCGTATTTATTGTACTTATATATCGGTCTATATAAACAATATACTTATATATTATTTATTTTCAGATAGCCTATCTAAATATTATGATGAACTCTATAAAAGTGTGATTGAAAGTATGTATCATAATTGTAAAAAAAAAATTCACACGTTATTGGAATGGCACCTATATAATAATTAAAATTCATAATACATGAATAAATCGTGTTTTAAATAGATAACTTTATTGATGATAAAGACTTCCTTAATCCATATCAATGGTGCTATAATAAATACAGGCCCATTGAACGTTCGTATAAATTTCTAAAATTTCATATGTTATAATTATTTCAATTGCTTTATATGAATTCCTAATATTACTAAAATTATATTGTTCCTAGTTTTATATGTGTATAATTTAATTTATATTAATACTTTATTCAAATTTTTTTATATAAAACAAAAACATAAATAGATTATATAATTTATATTATGTCACAAATAGAATATTTCGATTATACTGACTGTTTAAGTAAATATACAGTTAATTGATTTTATACATAAGCAGTACTATATATTTTCAAATTTAATAACGACAAACAACATTGCACATTTTAATCTTTATTATCATTACAAACTGTTTATAATACAAGCCCAAATTATATATCAACTATAATTGATTAAATAATTTAATTATAAATTATTATGTGCACAATAAAAGTTTGTTCATTGATTTTTTTTTTTCATACCTGCGTGATATTTGAGGAACACATTGTACAATATAGTGTAAAAACCATTTCTATCATTTTACAATAATGTTGTATATGTTTACGATTGAACTTTTTTCGATATATTTTTAACTATTAACAGAAACGATTAATCATTCTATTTCCCTTGCTAAAATTTAAAACAATTGTACAGACGATACTGAAGAGTTTGGTTGTAAGTAATTTGTTAACACATTAAATAAACGATTACAGGTCTTATTTTAAAAATAGTTCCAATTAACGTATACGTTAATTTTATAGAAAATTAAAATCAATAATAATATTGTTGATGTTGATGTATACCAATAATTTTGTTGCTAAAAATAATTTTAAAATTTCTATATTCATGTTTTTTTTGATATTATTATATAGATAGTCTAGAAACTGCTATTGATCATGGATATAAAAATTTAGGTTGGTAAATATTATTTCTAAATTATAAACCACCACAATAGTGCAAACTTATTAAAAATAAACGCAATTTGTAGTAAACGCATAAAGTTAATTGACAGTATTACCCGAAAAAAGATTAATAAGAGGAATAGCTCAATTGAAGAACACATTTTGAAATTGGAACGTAGTAATTATTTTTGAATTACCAACAAAAGAAAACGGTCGCTCGGCGGTTCGGCGTACGCCAAGAAAAAAATTTATATTCGATTAATGCAAGGCCACATTTTAACCACCAAAAGATGGAGAGAAGAAGCGTTAGCGTTCCTAAAGTTATCACTTTTCAGTTCCTAACATATTTGACCATCAGAAGTTATGAGCCGTCCCTGGCAAAAGCATTTCAAAAGATCTTTATAATATTACATATATATATATATTATATATATTATATTTAAAACATAATAATAACTGAAATGAAAAATAATTAATAATTTCACAACTATAGTTATTCAAAAATATTAATGTTTACAAGCGAATGGTATAATAATTTTTTTTCTCAAAAATGAAAATCGCTAATGACTACGGTCTCGTTGTGACGGTCGGCCTTGGTTAGTGGATGTAGCAGTAGTAAGGGGTGTCTCAAAAAGAACGCCGGATTTTGATTTGTTATAAATCAAATTTATTTCCATAAAAAAAACACACCATTCTCTTCAGAAGAAGTTTAGGTTTAAATGTAAAAAACAATATCGGGCATATGACCCCACCCCCCCACTAGCCTTACACGCGTTTATTCGGTTCATGAAATTCACCATCACCCGATCACACATTGTCCCATCAAGTTTAGCGAAGATACGTCGAATTTCTTCTTTAAGTTCCAACACATTTCGAAGTTTGTTTTGATAAACTCGTGACTTTGTGTACTCCCGTAAGAAAAAAACAGACGGTGTCAAGTCACAAGATCGAGTTGGGTAAGTTTGGTCTCCTTGCAACGAGATTAAACTGTCCGGGAATTTCTCACGCACCAGAACGATTGTTTCCCTTGAAATGTGTAGGGTTAGTAGCCCTCCCCCTCTGTCATATTCCCTATATTTTTTTTCACATTTAAATCTAAACTTCTCCTTAATGGTACGTTTTTTTTTTTACAGAAATAAATTTGATTTATAACCGATTAAAATCCGGCGTTCATTTTGAGACACC
This sequence comes from Slavum lentiscoides, assembly GCA_032441835.1. Classification (NCBI taxonomy): domain Eukaryota; kingdom Metazoa; phylum Arthropoda; class Insecta; order Hemiptera; family Aphididae; genus Slavum; species Slavum lentiscoides. The sequence goes on from CM063713.1 coordinate 4,472,020, forward strand.
CTATACCTTTCGATTGTAACTATTCGTTTCTGGTATCCTTTTCACCCGATGCTGAATCCTTTGTACTAATGTCATGTCCTGATTTTTTCACCGTCAATACTTGCGACCGCAACCGCTGTCATAACGCGCACTGTGTGTATTCTGTCTTCCTTGCTGCGTGTACAACTCATAAATACATAAACTAACGATACATCAGGTCAAGAATAGGCGAAGTCACTTATTACAATTTTCGCGACCCTGGGCATCGAATGCTTGCCAACTCTAAATATCAACGCATATTAAACTTTTTCCATCGATGATTGGTTGCGAAACGAATTAATCTATTTATGTTAAATAAAATATAAAAGTCGTTTTTCCCATAGTCTTTACGATTGTTTAAAATGTTGTTACAAAATGTATGTACTCCATGCCAAAATGATTAATATTTTTCATAATATTTTTCATTCAAATCAAAAAAATAAATAAATATTCGTTGAAACACTCTTAATCAATTCCACTTAAATATTTTTTCCCGCCCACTTAAAGTTCCATCCCCGGCCGCCCATACCTCGTCCACTAAATATGTCTCTTTTTTTACGGTTACAGAGTAAACGTAAACCGCTGTAAAATGTAATTATACACGTTGCGCTCTACAGTTCAAGCACATATTCAATGACCTGCAATATATACGTCGATTCGTTTATAATCTAACTTTATTTTATTTTATTTTATAGATAATCATAATTCAACAGGTAAGACATACACGTTACTGATATCCCAAACGAGGGGGGGGGGGTAATTATTTTTAATGTTTTAATGTTTTACACGAAAAAAAAACAAATCACTACTTCTTATTATCACAATTTAGAGGAAAAAATTAGACGAATATTTGTATATAAAATGGTGAATTATATAATTTATTTCAACAAGGAGAATGATCGCTTTCCTTTTTGTTAAGTATGCGGGTTGTACGCGGTAACGTGAATGCCTGGTTGCTAAATATAGAACTAAGTTAAACTACGTTTAAACTCTATGATTTTTCTAACCACGATCTGTGAAGCTGAAAATATTTGTTTTTAAATAGGATTCGATTAAATCGAAAGTAAAATTTATTTTTATTTTTTTTAATAAATATTTTTTTGTCCATTTATAGTCACGAGGGGTTAACACTTTCATAGTTTCATCTATTGGATTTTATTTATTTTTCATACCAGCATAAGAACCATTTAATTTTTAACATAATAATTACAGACCTTTTAGTATTAACATATAGGTAGTCAGTCGCCCGGGGTGAACATTTGTCAAATATTTAATAAATTAATTAGGACGTTGACAAAAAACGCCTCGTTTATTAAATAAAATTAACTTCTATTGGTCGATTGATATAGATACACGTAAGTCTAGAATTAAAATTGCATTTACGAGTAAATTTAAGTGAGGGGAAAACATTATATAATAATAAAATGAGTTTTAAAATGGCATTTCCAAAAAAATACATAAATATAAATGTCGTCAGTCAAATCTAATACAGTATAGGTGTAATAAAAGTTATCCTTACACAAATAACAATTTTTATTTCTTAAATATTTTATACACTTTTTTAAACTAAAATTATATATTAAAATACAATTAATAAATTATAAATGTTTTTCATCGACTACATTTTCCACATAATTGTATTGAAAACAAAGACGGTATTTTACTTATTTCGCTTTTATTATATAGTTTTCTGCAATAGATTCATTCAAATAAATTGTACATATTAAAATAAAAAACTAAAAGTTCTTAGTAAAATCCCGAAAGAAATTTATCTTTTTCAGCTTTAACCGAGTGCGGTTAGTGAATCCTAGAATTTATTAGTAAAACCTAGATTTTACTGATTGTCTTTCATTATATAATATAATAACACTATCATATTATTATATAATATTATAGTGGACAGAAATAATAATCTAAAATGAATATTGTATTTTATTTGTATATCATCAGTAATTACGATTGTATAGATTAAAATTATAAAATATTATTTTGTATTTGTTTAGGTGATAAAGAACTATATAGAAAATATGTTTTGAAAATATATATAACAAATACACTTATAAGTACGTATCATAATTTATAAATAAATACCTAACATAAAAGTACATGAATGATGCGTAAAAAATATAAAAATATAGTAGACGTGTTCCAATATATTATCTTTTATCTAATTAACAAAACGTGCTAGTTTTTAGTTTCGTAGCCGCTTTAAGAATGCATTGCACAACGATCGATTTCTAATTTATACAATCACACGCGTATTCTAATAACATAATATTTATAAAATTATTATTAATCTTTTTTTTTTTCTAATCAATTACTCTATACGACTTAACTTATTAACGATATCCTTTATTTATTTATAACGTATTACTGACTTTGGCAAGTGTAGATTATTTACTTGTGTTTAGGTTTTATTAAAGTACCATCTCCGGCTGACTTTTGCGACGCCCAAAGCTGATCGTCGTGAAAATGATGATGAAGATTAGTTTACGCTATATACGTGGTCTTCAATATTTTTTTTTTTTTTTAATATTTTTGAATTAATTAATATATAATGTATTTTTACTGAAATAAAAATGAACATTAATTTAAAACGATGTGAAATAGGATCTATATATATATAACAATATAATATATTTTAATTATTCTATTGTAATGAATTAAATTAAGTCGTTCAAACAAAACCGTATACTATTATGTATGTATTATGTTATCAATATAATATCTTCTTATCCCATTCCAGAGACCGAGTAAGTCTGATAAAACAGAAGCACTGCGGAGCAGGGAAAGCCGCGAAACTCCTTCGAGATTTCCCTTAAATATTCTACAGGAAAAAAAGATGCCACGAGTTTTTGGGGGAAAAAGAATGAAATATTTTAAATTTATTATACGTATAAATATATGAAGAGGCGGTGCATAATATTTTGTTTGTCCTCACTCCTCAACATACTCAATAACCACTAAACCGATTTCGATGAAAATTTCGCATACGTATTACTATAATAATTGTCTCCTAAGTTTTATGGACTATTTTTAATTTTACTACTTCAGATAAAACCCGAAAACAGTGGTTTTTCGGCCACGATTTTTTTTTTCCACTTTCGTTTTAGATAAAATTTTTAAATTAAAGGTTCGGTTGAAATTTATAAGATACAAAATCGTAGCGATTAATTTTTCCCAATATTTTTCAGTATTTTTTTTTTTTCTTCAATGACGTTTATGTTTTGACAATGTACGATTTTTTTCTTCTTCCATCTGCAGGTCTTTGGGGGTTTCTCGTTTTAATATAATTAATATCAATTACATTTTTTTTTTTATGTGTGTGTGTATAAATTGAAAAATTTCGAGGCGAGCGGTACGAAATCTAATTCGGACACATAATACGTCCGGAGACTCAATTCCAGGAGCGTGGCGAAGGGGTTTTTTTTTGAACCACGGCTCCATTTCAAAATTTGGAATGGTGGGCGGGTGGGTCTGACGTTAATGCTCACTGCTCAGTAGTGTAGTACAATACTACAAGTGAGTTAGTTGTTATATAAAAAATTGGTTCGTAAGAATATTTACAAATAAATGCACCTACTAAGTTCTAATCATCACCACTGCTATATAATAAATTATTTAATTAGATTGAACAATATATCGTTATCTATGTTATTATTTTGATCTGATAGCGCATCGGTAATATCACATATGAATATCAGCGTTACCACAAATTATATGACACGTTCAATGGGGGGGTCTAAAATAATTTTTATATATACTTATATACATATTATACCATAGGGTCCAGACTTGAAGGCCCCTTTTGGTTGGTACATTAGTAGGATTAAAAGGTGCAGAGCTGGTTTTAGGGGGCAACGCCATTTTAGTAGTGTTTTTTTTTTTTTTGCTTATTTGTACATACTTTTTTCCCGAGTAGGTGGGTGGGTGGGTGGATAAAAAAAATTTTAATAAAATAAATTTATAATATATTAATACAATTTTAATAAAATTGTAATAAAATAGTTCACCACGCCACTGCTCAATTCGAACAAAATATTTTTCACTCCCGTTTCGTACACAAATCAAAACGGTAATTATTTTCGGAACCAATTCGGACGCAGTCATAATATTATATTAATACGCTGTGGTCCGAATAGAATAATTTTCCGAAATTCGGTTTGAGTATTATATTATATATCTACATTACGCGTAAAACGATCGATTACGAGTATCGCGCGTATATATAAGACGGAGAAAGAGAAGATTTCTGATTGAACCGTCATAACCCGAATCGGTTTGTCGTTATTATATACATAATATATAGAATATAATATAAACGCGAAAATACAAATTAGACGCTGCGCGAAATTAGATAATATAAATCTATACGTCTGCGATCCTCGAATATATACACTCGGCCGACCTCCCGGGAGCCACATTAAATGCAGACGACCAGGAGAAATTATTATTTAATATTTTTCGTAATATTATCTATACGTATAAGCATCGTGTCGCGTGGAAACGAATTTTATACGACGTATAAAATAACTGCAGTATAATATTATATAAACCGCGATATCGAATATATTATATTAATAAGGGGGTATGCGTCGATTTCATTCGGATACAGCGCGTATTTTCATCACTCTATATTGTTATACAGTTTATTTTCCCTTTCGATTTTATCAGATTTTTATTACACGCCCGACCAGCGGTTTATTTATTTTTATATTTTGGCTTCTTTATTTTTATAACTCTCTTTTTTTTTTTTTTACTACACGCGCCCGCGCCGCGGTACGAATTTATCGTTTTTATTTTATACAACGTCCGTTTCGTTTATACATAAACCGCAAGCTCTAAAAGTATACATATCGGACACTGCTGCAGCAGATCATAGAAGTATAAAAATTAAATTGTCCCGCCATTTCCCGCAATCGCTTTATCCGCCAGAGTGTATAATACCTTCCCGACACACATATTGTTATAATATAATCTGTCGCTGGATTTTTATGACTTTATTATAATAGTGCATACATATATATATAGCACAACAGCTGCGGATTCCTGCGTTTTGAAAAACGGCGCTAAACGCGCGCGGAATCGTCTGTATACCCAGCAGCTGCATGAGAACGCCGACGCAATATTGTCGAAAAACGTGTGAAAACGATTTGTTAAAAATTATTGTAATTCACGAATCTGTATGCGGTGTCATGATCGTCGTCGAAATACGTTTAAACACATCATTATCTCTCCTGAACGGTTTTTGAAGCGATCAATTTTTCGCATTAATTGCTATACAAACGAAACGCACGCGAAAACGATAAGTTTACGCGTATAAAATACAAACAACTGTCTTACACGTCAATTATTATTTCATCGATATTATTGATATTAAATTTTTCAATTTTATTGGATTTTTATTCTGAAACCATTATTATGATTCTTCATCGCCGCAATGTTTTCAAAATTTTCATTTATGTTTATTATACAAACACACGCTAATTATTATGATCGCAAAAGCACGCCGCGGTGATAAAACGCTAAATTATAATATTGTACGTGACACGTAATAGACAAATATACGTATTATATAATTGTATCCAGCTGAAAAATTCGGATGTTTGCAGCGGGGAATAAGCTAAGGCTTTTGCGATGGAACAACCCGTTTGAAGTTTTTAATTTTTCCATCATTGAGTGCCTTAAAATATTACTATATAATAAAACTTTTATCGAATCTTCGGGAATTCGTTGCTAAAATTGGTAAATCGTTTTAAATCCGCACATTGTACCGACAATAATATTCGAGACATTTTCCGTGATAAAGAATTCCTTCGAACAAATATTAATTGTTGACACGCATAAGAACCAGTCATGTGCACCTGAATATATCTATGTAATTAATAACGACGAATTTCTTTATTATATTATTTTCTGTATGTTATATAAAAGATCGCGCGATTGTGTAAGTATAACTATATTAATCGTTTTACAGTGATTGTTCATAACAATAGTAAAAATATCACAAGTACGGTCTACGCCTTTATAGTTATAACATTTTTAAAAAAAAATAAATCACTACGATGTCTATTAAAAGTTGTTTTATGCTATTAACTCTGATATTTGCCGTGATTTTCAATATCATATCGGCTACACCTACACGTAAATATATATATATATGCCCGTTGCCCGGCTTTACGAAAAAATACGTTTTCATTTTGATTATATGAATTATCTGTTTCAACTTTCAATAGTTGATTATATGTCATACATAATAGTAGGCATTTATATATTTTTTTTACAAAAAGTAATACAGTTTCAATGATTTTTTTTTTTTTTTTTTCATAGCTCAGGGTAAGTGATTTAATATTTTAAATATTTATGAAAATATAACGATTAAATATTGTATATTTTACAATATATTGTGCACAGTTCGCACATATTATAAATAAACAACTAGTTTTTTATAACTTTATATGATTCGAAATAATCAAATACACTGTATATTACGAAAAATTCGGTTGTTTGAGCAAAAAAAAAAATGCTCTGTAATAAACGCGTTGTAAAGGACTATTGGGCTTTACTACATTATCACAAATAATAAAATTTTCCAAACGGGCTGCCCCGTGCGATTTTTTTCCACAAACAGTTGAATTTTTCTTTTATTTGGCCTACGACGTATATTATGTAGAATTACTTACGTCGTGTCGACGTTTATACATTAATTCCTTAAAAGCTAAAATTAATATTGTATTTGGATAAGCGATACTTTACGCGTTAACTTTACAATAAAAATTATATTTTGTATCTAATTTTTTGTTTTCTTTATGTATTATATTTGCGGTGATTGACAAAAATTATCTAATAAATTGAATTGACTATCTCCAATAATATATTTCATTTTTTTTTTTTTTTTTAAATTTCAGAATGTCTAAGTAAGATTGTACATTACGTATGTGTAATAATATAATAATATCGATAATTTTCCAGTACAAATTTATCGCGTTAATATATACGATAATAAAATACATATTTGGTGAAAATTCAAGTCTATAAAAAATAACTATACGACTTGAATATCTCGAGATTATTACTTCGAGATATTCAAGTCGTAGTTATTTTTTAGAGACTTGAATTTTCACTGAATATATAATATTTTATTGATATATATATATATGTATAGTGCAATGTTACATATTCGGTGTACATTTCAAGGCTATAGAACGATCATTTGTCGAAATTCCGGAGAAATACAATAATGCATTTTTGACGAAATCGCTCTTTTAACAAAATTGTTTTGATTGTTTTGTGGGCCGCGTTTAAAATCTATTGAAAAAAAAAATCGAAAAACGACGTACGTAAAGTATTACTTCAGCAAAATTTGGTGCCGGAAACGAGTGTAATAATGATCGGTGCACTTCTACTCGTCAAAAAGTCGTATACCTACAGGAAAATAAATATGTACAAAATAAACGTGATTGCAAAACCAATGGCTCCCTGCTCGCTTTTCTCTAAGAATCTAAATTATGCGCCACGGTAGCTTCACGAATCGGTTAACGAAATTACGGAACAAAATGGAAGGCGATTCGAGTATAGGACATTTGTACTAGAATTGCCTCAGAAAATGTCCGGAAGAAATTCGATTAAAAAAAAAAAACTAACAGACGCAGGACTACCTGGATTTGGAGGACGATTCGCGTGCACCGAACCACGAAAATCGTACGCCGGGACTACGGGAGACCATATCCTTTCCATCCGCGGTCCAGTGTCTTCGTATAATTTTGTACAAAACGATCGTTGAATTATTTTCTGCTCATAATAATTAATAATACGTAACAATAACAAAATTTTTATTTTTCTACTCCTGCAATATATACAATCTATGTAATTTACATGCGTATACGTATAATGTCCGTAATATAATGATTTTACTAATATGGTAATAATTTACTTATTTGGTATTTAATGCCAAACAACAATTTAGATAATCTAAGAATTCATGGAAAATTCAACGGTACGTAATATACACGTTATATCGATTATAAATGATCTAAAATTCATAAGTACCAAAAATTGGTAAATTAATTTTAACGGAACAGATATGATTAAATTACATTTATATATATATAATATATTATATTATAAAAATAATAGATCATTTTAATATATCAAAAATAGCTAAAGAATTTTATTTTTTAGTTAAAAGTACTGGCACCGAGGCTTTCAAAAACGCGTATATGATATGGAGTGAGGATCAAATAAAAATGAATTGTTTCTAATTAAAACTTTTTTCTTCCGTTCTGTTTGAATGCACATCAAATGTTTTTTTTAATAAACGCATTATAATCAGATATAAAATCAATTTTTTTTTTTAGCGGAAACTTCAATTGACATTTTAAACAACGGTAATTTACTTTTATCGCTATATCATTATTTTCAATACTGTTATAAACGTAACACACGCCATTAATACAAAATAGCTTATTCATCAATTGACACACATTCTAAATATCATCATAAATACATGCAATATAATACGATAATACGAAAACTTCAGTTCACAACACACCAGTGGCGGTTATACATGATAATGTTCAAGAGAGGGGGCGAAAATGGAGCTTCTAACCCCCTCTACCGATGAAATATCCACATCGACGAGTAATAACCAAGAAGAAAGATCTATTAACGTACCGAGACGAAATGCAGATGTAGAAATAGGAAGAACAACATGCATGGAACGTAAACGAAATAATAATAAAACGGGAAAAGAAAGTAGTCACCAGATAGCGCTACGACACAACATAGAGGGCGTGGCAGAAAAGCGCATATAAATAGAGGTCAGTCTCGAACACATACCGCAGTCAGACGCGAACTACGTTATTTATTCCTGACCACCGTGACTACACTGAGCGGTCCGATGGTTACGGACCGCTATTTATAAGCGCCTTTATGCCACGCCCTCTATGCTGTGTCGTAGCGCTATCTGGTGACTACTTTCCTTTTCCCGTATTATTACGATCGGTTGACGCGCTATGTCGGTATATGCGGGTGTTTAGTTTAACGCTGACCGAGCAACCGTTCGTACGTGCGTATGCAATCTTTATTTTTTTTTTTTTTTTTTATTATTATTATTATAATGATAATTAATATTATTTCGCGTACTTTAATGAAACAAAATGAACGTAAGGATTCGTCTTTTCTCGTTGTACACTCGTTTACATTGTACACGACCGACCGAGTGTGTCGTCAGTTAAGCACTAAACGCTCGATCACGACAGATGATCAGCGCGTACTGTACCAGCCTTATATATGATGTTCAAAGGGGTGGTGGCGAAAATGGAGCATAACTATAAAATAATTGGACCAACTTGCATGAAACAAGTCGGTGCTGTTAGGTCAGAGATAAACTAAATTTTAAAATATCAAATCCCATGGGGAGGAGCGATCAGCGATTCACCTTTCGCCCCCCTTATAACCATCACTGCAACACACCACCAAGCAGTTCAGTTGAACTCCGTAACCGCTACCCTACAATACCGATAGAATTCGTACATTTGCAATCACCAAAATAAGCCGTGTTAATAAATACTTAATTAGACATATCTAACGGAATTCCATCATTGAATAGTACCGTCTATCGACCAAGTTCTGCCGTCTGCTGCGGTAAATAAATATCCAAAAGGACCTGAAACCTTTCTCTGGATATATTATATTAACTGCTTCGGCCACAATACATTCAATTTCTCTATCAATTTTTCAATAATTTTTTTTTTTATTAAATATTTAGTAAGTAGGCACATATAAAAGTATACTCTTAAATTATATAAATATGTATTTTAATATTTATGAATAGTGTCTAACATTATTATTCTATTAACTATTTTCATGAAAGATAAAAAAAAAATAAAAAATTTCCCCGTGTTTTAGTAGAAATAATTGAATTTTATAGCATTGCGTTGTATCAATTTATATATACAAAGAAATGACGATTTTTATTTTTAGTTACTGTGGCCAAGTATTACATTGAGCTATATAACAGAGCAATTCTAGGTATGTACCTATAATAATTATAAAAATGATAAGTGAATGCCTTATATTTGAGCAGCTGTACCTATATGCTATATGATCATCATAACACATAAATGAACCGTGTTTTAAATAGATCGTGGACATATGAACTATGATGAAAATATTATTGCTAAACCAGAAACTTGGTGCCAAAGTAAATATTCGAATAACGGTTCGTATACATGTTTATTCAATTTCATGCGTTTTAATTGTTATTCCAAGTAAATTCAAAATATCGTAAATTGTAAATTTATTCCAATAGTGAAATATGTGTATAATTTGGAAACTGTTATTTTATAATAGTGCACTATGAATTCTGTTTGTTTTTTATGTATAAAACGAAAAATCAGTGGAGGATTTACCAATAGGCTGAGTAGACTGGAGCTTAGAGCGGCAGATTTTAGGGGCGGCAAATTTGGGGCTAAAATTTTTTTTGTTTACAGAAAGTTAAAAAATGCATATTTATTCATCTAAATGTTATTTAATAAAGTAAATATAATGTTATATAGTATAATATAATGTTCATTAATATGAAAGTATTCATTTTCACTATATTTCTATTAAAAAAATAAATATATAAAATTATCATTTGTAGGCTTCTAAACTGAATGTTAAAATATACTTGTTTAAAAAACAAGAATGTTTTTATAATTATAATATACACAAAATGTATATATATAATGTAATATTTTCACAAAATATATGCTAAAAATATATGATGAGATCGGTAGGGGCTGCAAAATTTGAATAACCTACTGATGGCAAATCTGTAAATCCGCCACTGCGAAAAATACAAATTTTAATTGAAGTCTTATTATTTAATGAAAAACATAACAAATTTTGAATTCGCTACAGCACAAGCTGACACGTGCAAAAGTAAGTATATATAGATAAAATTATTTCATACCTATATTTTAAATTTTAATAATAAAAAACAATAACTCGTATTTATCATTTATGTTTATTGACATTACAAAACTTAATCATAATATTTACAATGAAAATGCAATTTATATATTTTATGTGCACAATATACAATAATTTAGTAATTGGTTATTTTTTGTCCTTATATCTGCGTGTTATTTGAGAATTGAGAAAAACGTGTAATAATAGTGTAAAAACCATTTTTATCATTTTATGGTAATTTCGCATAATATGCTTCGCGAATGAATTTATTTTCGGTATATTCTTAACTATTAACAGAAATTACTAATCATACTATAATACTATATATTATATATTGCTCTTGCTAATATTAAAAAAAAACATTTGTGTAGAACAACTAAAAGTGTTTGGTGGTAAGTTATCTGTTTACACACCAAAAAAAAAATTATTACAGATCTTATTTTGAGGATAGTTCAAATTGATTAATGTAAATTTTGTAGAAAAATATTATTTTTTTATGTATACGAATGATTTGATTACTAAAAATAAATTGACTATTGCATTATTCGTATTTTTAATTTCCGTAGACACTTTAAGTGAAGCTATTGAGTATGGATATGAAATATTAGGTGATAATAAATTGAAATACCTAATAAATTGCATTTATATTTCAAAACCCCAAACCACCAAAGAAATGCAAACTAATAAATAAACTGTTTTGTTATTATTTTTTTTATATATACATATAGATGAAAATTGTATAGGTAAATAGTAAGATATAACTTTTTACTTACAGTCCACTACACGGTGGCTTATTATTGTGTGTGTTTTTTTCATATAATCATATATAATAGTAGACTGAAAAAACAATTTCAGATGAATTGTATTGCACCCTTATCAGTAATACGATCGTATCAATTAAAATAATAAAATATGCGTATTTGTTTAGGATACCAAAAACAATACAATCAAGAACTTCTAGAACGATATACACAACAAGTGCAATGTACGTATCATAATTCATAATAAATAACAAAAAAGTACATAAATTATGCCTAATGAATGTAATGAGAATACGCAGTAAATGTGTTCCAATATATTATATAATGATATTTTTTCATTGTTGATCTCAAGACCAAAAAACGTGCTAGTTCCTACAGTTTTTTATCGCTACTATAAGAATGCTTTATTTCACTTGTATACGATTGGTTTCTAATTTAAACACATTTATTCAAATAAAATAATATTTATAAAATTAATCAATCACTCTATATATGACTTAACTATTTAACCATCTTTATAACACTTAATATGCAATTTCTCATTTTAGCCAAAAATATAGTATACCTAAATTTTATTTACTTTTATTTAGATTTTACTGATGTACCGTCTCCGACAGACTTTTGCGATACCCTACAAAGTGATGATTCAGATTAATTTACACGAGTTTTGTCTTCATTTTTTGTCTTTTTTTTTGATATCTCGAATTAATTAATATTTAATATATTTTCACTAAAATATATATATATTAATTAAATAAATTAATAATAACATATTAAAAATTGGACATTGAAGTAATATCATATAACGCGTGCTTTTCTATTGTATTCTAATATTATTTATTTAAATAAAAATAAGTCGTTTAAACGAAACCGTCTATTACTTATGCATGTTATATCAATTCAATATATCCCCTTAAAGTCTTACTCGATTCCGAGGTCGGGCAGGTTGAATATGACATATATGCCGCTGGACCGCGGTGAGAAAGCCGTAAAAGCTCCTTCGAGTTTTTTGTTGCGCGCCATTAAATACATCGAATATTAATACATTAACAGCGCAGATAATTTTAACTTTTTTTTTTTTGTTTCTCTAGTTTATCCTTACGTTTTGGGAAGCTCGTTTAATTTCTTGTTGTCAATTGCTTGAGCCTTGAAATGTTATACAGTACAGACTATTATAGAGTAGGTATGTAATAAGTCGTTGAATTATCGAAAGAGAACAACTTGCTCGAATTGTAAATTTCGTTCACAACAGATTATATGTTTATAGAGCAGACTGACATCATGCAGAAATATTAACTGTAAAATATGTCTTAGCGCCCGCAATAATATTTTATGATCTGCAGACCACTGTTGTAAAAAACGAATTTCAAAAAGACTTGAAATACGTATACATATTCGATGATATTGTAGAAGGATTAATCGCCAAATCTGTATCATTCGGGTTCCCGAGTGGCCGAGTCTAGAACACAGTAATTACACATTTATTGTATATTTCATATATAAAATATAACATTTGTATGCGCGCGTACGAGACAATATTATAATATTTATACACGGGAATCAAACCAAGAAAAAAATGCAAAAAAAAAAAGAAATTATCCGAATTCATTAGGTATATTATTTATTTGCAACATCCTTCTCGATATATTTAAAATGGACATGTCTGAAATAAACCGTTTTTGTAACGTACTCAACCAATTTTTAATTCATTCGACAAGAGCGTCTTCAGGTCAGTTTTATGAGGAGGGCGAATTTTCTGATGGGAATTACTACGTCAAAATCTGACACTTATTATCACGATTTTGACAAAACTACTTATTTTTGGTATTACGTGTATTGCAGGATACAAGTCACTAAATACGATTCTTTATTTGTGTGTATGAAAAAAAATAAGTACCTATACGTTATTAAAAAACAATACATAGTAAAAATATTTTTTTAGAAAAAAATAAACATACTTCAAAAAAATGCACTGTAAAGTATGAAATGATCATAATCGGCGCCGAATTTCAAACAATATTACATTTGCAGAAACGCATTTTATTAATCTAAGCGGTGGAAAGACAAAATTACAAAAGATGCATCGAGGTTGGGAGTAAACGACGGAAAAGGACTAGCTCAAGATAGAGATGGGTGGAGGCAAGTGGTTGTGTTGCGGCAATGGACCTAAATGGCCCGTAAAAGCCTAAAAATGAAAAAGAAAAGAATATAGATACTGCAATAAATTAATATATTAATAATATGCGTAATTATATCTTAGTCCGTGGTAAATAATAAATAATCGCTAATCGTTTCCTGAATTTTTGGTAAATGGCAGTTTTTAAATAAGCGCGGGAAATAATTTGATATGAGAGCGCTTGTGGTCTTGACACAACAGCTGATTGCCTTAGCATTTTTGAGTTTCAACAATATTTCAAAGCTTCGTTCTGCATCCACGTTCTCTGGTACTGCATCCAGTCCATAGACCTTATACTATAAGGTCTATGATCCAGTCACGATTAAAGATAGACTAGCTTTAATCGTGATCCAGTCCATCGTGCTCTGTGGATATAACATCAAAGCTATTATCAAACACATTCCCCGTGTGATAAGGTCATCCGTATTTATTATCTACGAATAAGTGAATGAGTACCGTTTACTATTCGCTTATTAATGTGCACTAATCGTGCGCGTTTACTTGTTACTCGGTCTTCAGAGTTCAAACTAACATCCCGAAATATCTTGTAATAAAATAACGTTTATTAGTAACAACACGAAATATGCATCCAGATTTGTCGCCACACTTGCACACTGAAGAATGTAACGACATCACTATGGAATTTAGTCACTGTAATAAAGAAGTAAGAAATTGTCAACACGAATAAAATTTAATTTCAACGATAATAATGACATGGGTTTGATTTGCAGCACAACTTTTTGAGATTCTTAGGGAAATGTGATAAAGTGTACGATCGAATGGTTCACTGTTTTCACTTGGAAGTAAGTATTAATAAATAACATTTCAATTATTATCGCTTGTGTATAAGGAGTTTTTAATATTATCTGTATTCAAGTAACGATAAAATCGGACTGTAAGAGACAACAAATTAATCAGCAAAATTATTCCCTAACATAATACAGTAGAATCTCGGTAATCCAACAGATATCAGACCAGAGTACTGGCGGATTGACGATAATGCCGGATTAATGGAGGTTCACATAAAAATACATTTTTACTTATTGAATTTTACATTTTCACTTGTATTAAACAATTAATAACCCTATTGTATTTTATTAAAACATATAAATAATTTATTACATACTGTGTTAAATTAATCTTTTGATGGGACAGGTTTAAAAAAAATTATCAATTTGTTTTTTTTTATTTGAAATGATGCTTTTAAGACTTTTTCTTGTAGTCGTTTAAGCACCAAAATATCACTTGCATCTACTCCGTTCTCTTCTGCCCGTGTAATGGACGTAGTAAAGGAATCTATTGCAGTGGAATGAGTTATTGTTGGAACAGCTACTACTTTTGCTCCTTCATCATCATCATTCCCATCATTATCCTTTTCTTCAGTTATATTAACGAAAAAATAAAATATAGCCGGAGATTACTGGACGTACCACATTATCGAACGGCCGGATTACCGAGAGTCTACTATATTACTATTATTTAGAAACATAAAATATTACCAAAGTACATTTTATTGTCTATTTTATATTATATTATTGTATATAATTTGTATATAGAAAAATAAAAATAACAATATTTGAGTTTCTTATAACAAAAAGCATTTTATTTTCAGACAAAACCCTTTTCGGTTACATAATCGTTTTTATTTATACTTCAAATTATAATCTTAATTGATTAATTTTTGTTTTCCCCCTTAGTAATCTATCGATTATAAACAATATTTCATATTGATAACGATTCGCTTATATATTGAAACAATTTTGATTTTTTCAGCGACAAGCTAAACGTCAAATAAATTATGAAAAAGCACTTAAACATCAAGAATTAGTAAGACAACGAATGTTATTAGATATGAAAGCCGACAGAGAACGAGGAATTGAAAACATTTAAAAGATATTTGTTGTGAATATAGATTTTAGGTACCAATTTGTTAATAAATAAATGTAACACGTATTTTTATAATTCAGACTAGTTTATTCATTTTCCTTTTGATTTTTAGGAACTAAAATATTATAATAATAATAAATAAAAAAAAATATAATATTATACAACAAAAGACATAATAGAAAATGCAAGTATAGTTATTTCCCGTGTACTTAAATAACTTAGAAAAAACAATAAAGTAACAATAAACTAGTTTTGTCATATTTTGGTAACAATAAACATTTTGATATTATTACAGTTTTAGTTAGATATCGAACTGGTGTTTTCAATTTCATCATCATCGGATGTTTTTAACAGAGTGCTCAATGCTATTCCCAAAAACATCAGCCAGCCAACGTGATTATTAGACACAAATTTATCAGCACAATCTTTAGGATTATGTATGTCTAATGTCCGTACCTGTATAAATAACATAACATGCCTAAAGCGTTTTTATTTCAAATGTATTAATAGATTTCCTAACTCACTTGATTTAACATATGAGCACCTGCAAGACCAACAGCTAAATAGTACGGCCACGTTTGGTCTGTAGAAATACCACAAGTCATTAAACTGCTCAGTGATATTGTCGCAAAAGATGTTAACCAAAATTTTGATTTTAATCCAAAAAGAACAGCAGTTGAAAAAACATTACACTTGACGTCATCTTTTCTGTCCTATGTAAATAAAAATAAAAAATATATGTTCATAGTTAATAAATATTCGAAAACATTACGTAAGTAATATGAATTACTTGAAGACCATATATAGTATCGTAGAAAAGTGTCCATGCAACACCAGCTACATACAAAGGTAAACAAGCACTGAAATCAATCGAAGAATGAATAGCAGACCAACCCAATAGAGCACCCCAATTAAATGTTAGGCCCAACACAAATTGTGGCCAATACGTTATCCGTTTCATGAGTGGATATAATGTGACTAATACTGAAACAAATTTGGTCGAACTTAAAGTATTATTATTATCGTAAAATTGTCGAATATAATAAATTATTATCTAAACGTAGACATAAAACGCGTGTATTATATACATATATATATATATATATATATATCAAATGTGCTCAACTGTTTTTAAAGCCCAGAGTTCAGACCACATTTAGTGTTTAAAAATAAATTGTAAGCTACAGATATCATACTATACTGTAGTGTAAAGATTTATGTCAGTACCCATAATTACATATATATAAAAAAATTATCTTCCGAAAATAATCTAATGCCGCAAGCTATATTAAATACAACAGTAGAACTATTTCCAGTTCACAAGTTGTGAATTGCACACATTTGATATAAATTATCGTTTGAATTTTATACTACAAAACTAATGGGCGTTATTATAACACAATATAATTTTTATTACGTTTAAAATATAAAATTTGAACAATACGAACATTATACACAACGCATTTAACATACAAAAATTATAAATATATATATATATATATATATGTAAAATGTATTTTACGCATTGTTTTTAAAATTAAAATTAAAATTAATGTGTTCAAAAATAATTTTTAATTTCGTATTTAAAGATTATGCAACGTGTGTGTATTTTTTTTAATGTAATTAAATGAAAATAACAATACAAAGCATAAGCGATCACATGAAACAAATCAGGCTTACCTAATGAGCTGGCACCAACCATAATAGTGTACAAATTTAACTGCAACAAAACGATAAGACTGAGACCCAACTGCCCGGCTAGAAACACCCATGCGTCAAACATACTTAATGATTTAATGACGAGTGGACGGTTTTTTGTTCTTTCAACCTAAAAAAATATTTGTTTAATTAGAAAATTATACTCAGTAGTCAATATGAATAAGACTAAAAACAAAAATTGCGACTTTTATATTTTTACAATTTAATATAAAACATAATAGCAAACTGCAAACAACGCAATGAAACACGATGATATCATCGATGAATGATACGGTCAATATTGTAATGTACAAACAACCGGATATCGGTAAGTTATAAAAGTGAATGTTACATACGCATTAGTTAAATGTAAATATTTTCTACACACTTTTTTATCGATGTCTTTATCCCACATATCGTTTATCGTACAACCAGCGCCTCGCATCATGACTGCTCCGAGAGCGAACAAACCGAGTGTTTCAAAGCTTGGCAACGCTCCTGCAGTCGAGGCCAAAGCAATACTCCACGAACACGGCCAATACAAAAGCAACCATCCTAAAACCCGATGTACATAAATAAAAAAATAAAAAAAAACGGTAAAAGAGTCAGTAGTTTTACAGAACGAAAAGTGTACGAACCAGTGGGTCTAGAAAATCGCATGAGTTCCAAGTACGGTCCGATCGTACCGATGACCATGTTTTTCGGTTCGTCCAGCGGTTTAGACTGTTCGGTAATCAGGACCTTCGAACAACACCGTACGAATTTCACGTTCGGTCCGTCGCGGCGTAACGCTTTTCCGCAGCTTTCGGTCGACGACAGCGTTTTGTAGCGCACGCCATTGACGGGTAACTTTAGTTTCGTTCCGACACATTTGGAAAACGTCTATAGGAAAAACAAAAAAAAACGAATTTATATCGGCGAACCGAACGTCCTGGGCCGAGCACTACAGCACTATAGTGGTGAATTTCAAAAAAAAAAAAAAATTACCCGAATGATCATCATGGTAACGACGATTTCTGACCGATTACAGTACACACTCAATCGTACGCGTTCATGTTTTCGCCTAGACTGAGGAGTCGAAACGAGAATGATATTTTATAATAATATTATAATAAACCCGACCGAGCCAAGGTCGGTGCTAATTAAAAGCGATAAGAACGCACGTAATAATAATTTGAAAGACCAAAAAAAAAAAAAATGTTATTTAATACACGGGGCAAAAAAAAAAAAAAATCCGCGTAAATTCTTACACCACATAAATCGGAGTGATATTCTCGCGCGGTTTTTTTTTTATTTCTCGTTTTTATTTCAACAAAATCGTTTTTTTTTTCAAATTTTATTCTTAAAAATCGATCGCGGCACGGTTATCGCGAAATAATTTTTGTATTTCAAATAAACGTAAAATATTACATAACCACAAAAAAAAAAAATTCTCGACGTTGTAGTTCCGACGCGATTCGCCGGATGTCGCTATTGCGCGCAGACCGTTGCGCACCGTCCGCGGATCGCGCGGCCGACGCGGTTTCCCGAACCGCGCGGTCGTCGGTGTCGCGATTTTCCGACGGTTCCGCGTACGAGGGCGCGCGAACGGACGCGAAGTACGGCGACGTCTCTGGCGAAGTAGGTCCGGTACGTCGGCTACGGGTGGCGTCCCCGGCCGAACAGCTGCGTCGCACGACCGGGAATTCGGTGCTTTTAACGCGATCCGATCGCCGACCACGATCGATTCTTCCAGATTCATATGGGACGTGATGAACGGGTTTCGTCTCCACTCGTGGAGTAGCCTGTGCCCTCGAACTTGTTACGATTTTCGTCAGGTCAAACCTATCTGATCCCTAAAAAAAAAGAAAAAATATGAATAATTTGGTAGATGACAATTTCTTCCCCTCCCCCCGCCAGCTGCTGCTGGTGTGGTGATTAATAGGGAAGGGAATTTCAACTCGTTTTGTTTGAACTGAAAGTCGCCTCGGTTCAGTGAGTTGACTGACTCGCGGTAAGTCGACACTTGTTTGAATCTGAATATTCAACTCTCGGCTCGACCCGCGTGTCCGTAGTCCATATTATTTTTGTTGTTGATTGTTGACTTATCCGGCAAAATCGTAAACAGTTTATGGGGATGGAAAGCGTGCATTTTCTTTACACGAAACAGCAAAGCGTTTTCACGTTTAAACACGGTATAGAAAATCTTCTATACCGTGGTTTAGATTTGGAATCTGTTATCAACTACAAACTCGACTACAAAAGATTCGAGAGTCGTGACTACTGACTAGTAACAACATTGCAGTTCAGTTTCAGTGTAGTGAATTGAATTAAAATTTAAAAGTACTGGTTGAATTTTGAAACACTGATTCGACTCGTCCAGTTCATTTTAAAGAGTCGACTAGCTCATAGACTACACATCCCTGGTGGTTAACATTAGTAGTAGCAATGCTAGCAGTTTCTGGTGTTAATCGGTATGCGAAGTGTTCTCCGCGCTTCGCAATCGCGAAAAGGAGGAGACAATTTTCAGACGCCATACGACGTGTTTTTTCTCGTATTCGGTATATAATAATTTCTACGATTTTTTTTTTTTTAAGTTATAATTGATATAAACATTTCCAGGACGTGTAACACTATTTATTAAACAACATTGTAATGATGTTATGGTAAAATAGAATAAGCACTAATGTATGGGCGGGATTGTTCGAATTAATTTAGTGGGTATACACGAGTATAGAATAACTATCGGGGTCAGTGATGAAAATGAAGTAATAAGTGTTATAACCATGTATACCTATTTGTTAGTTTTTTTTTTTTTGCAAGTAATACACGTAAATTCAATTAGAACTTGTGTCTGTCAGTCACCTATTATTTTTCTATAAATATTAACATACTAGTACGAAGCTATTCGGCAACCCGGCTCGTAACATAATGTACACAAACAGTGATACTTTTAAATCATATGGCTGCAGTACCTATATATAGATAGGTGGTACAAGTCACACTTTCAGAAGCCCGAAAATTAAACGCTATATACAATAATAATATTGTAAAAACCAAATGTTAATTGTATTTAAGACGCACGCGCGTTTACCCAAGTCACAACCGAGTATAAAAAAAAAAATGTTCAAAAATATAATGATAAATATAAGGGTAACACCTCGTTAGTCGTTGGTGTATACAGGGATGGGCGAACATTTGCACCAGTGTGATACTTAAGTCTTCCCTTACTAAGTATATAAGACTTAAGTCATGCTCATCGCTAAGTATCACTTATAATTTAAGCAGAACATACAATTTGTTGCACTAACAAATATGAATAAAACTTTCTGAGGTACCTACAGCTTAACTTCAAAGGCACGTGCTGTTGTCGTTCATATAAAATCGGTTTTCGGCGATAACCCCATTCGCGCGGTAACGCGCAGCGTTTGAGAACAACAGATTTTCGAATTCGTCGTAAAGTCCTCTGTATATAAGCGTGACTACGCCACCTTTTTTTTCGCGTGTTCTTTGTAAATCCCTCCGAAATCTGTTCAACGAATTTAAACTGAAAAAAACGGATGAATCCATTGAAATTTCTTAACGCATCACTACATCGGTCATGCGGCGTACGCTTATTAAGGTCCTTCAATCCCCTTAAGAGGATTGAAAGCCGGCATTTTCATCTCGCACACACGAAACGGCAAAATAGACGTTATTCCCACTACCAACGTACCGATCGATCTAGTGGTGCGATAAGAAATTTGAATTCGTCGTGAAGTCTACTTGAGATCGACTTCCCCACATTTCTATTTTTTTTCTCATCATAAATCATTAAAAAATTAATTGAACAAGTTTAAAATAACAAAAAAAAAAAAAAAAATTGCTGATATCCAATTATTGAATATCTTAAGATAAAAAATGAAAAAAGTGGGCAAGTCATTGTACCTACATGGTAAAATTCACGACGAATTCAAATCGGTTTTCAAATTTCTTAGATCGATCGGTACGTTGGAAGTAGGATACGTCTATTTTACTAGCTATACACGTATGTGGATGGTTTCATTTTTATTGCAATATTTGTGGTTTCGTTTTATAGTGCAACGTTTTGTGAAAAGTGATTAATTGGTGACTACATTTTCGTAAGTATATATTATATATTACACCATTATAATAATATATTAATAAATACAGGTATACACCAGTGGCGTGCGGTGGTTAATAAATTTGTGTATGCGCTAAAAAACAGATAGGTTAAACACACGTTTATTAAATAATAATAAAATATAAAATGAAATCCATTCATCATTTTTGATAAATCCGTTTACAACCTTATCGTACAATTTTAAATCACTTTTTGGTCTATGTTTCATAAATTGCGAAAACATAATTTCAGATTAGATATTAAAGTAATTCGTTACCAATCTAATTTGCAATATAATATACAATTCTAATTCTAATTACATTTAATGATATACAATTATAATTATAGCATGTGTTTATTGAACAAAATTTGTCCGATTACAGAAATCCAAATTTTATATCTACTCGTATAATAAGCGCGCTGACCACAGTAAAACTGAATACGATATTGGCGGAGTCTTCTTTGAAGCCATCAGCGCTTTTGTCAAAATATTATCTGTATAAATTATCGAACATTATAACTTCATCATTTTAACATTTTTCTTGAAAATTTGAACTCTGAGAGTATACGCAAAATATTATAATACCTGTTATGCATATTATGCGGATATATTGTGTTTTACTAATCAATTTTTTTACTTTTTCTCCCTGTTTTTATTATTTTAAACCTTAATTATATATTGATAATAATATGTAATATAATATACTAATATAGTGTGAAATAAAATTTGTAGGTATTTTATTTTAAACTTGCAGAGATGTAAATTGTAAAAAAAAACAATAAGTAGAAATTATAGTTATTTAATTATCAGTCATGTCAAGCATTAGAACTAAACAGCGGAGAGTAAAGGAAGAACTAAATTCTTACAATTTTAAAAAATTTAAAGAATCTTCTAGTAATGCAAAATTAATAGATTATTTTGATCAGTATAATTATGCTCCTTTAATTGATTCACACAGTAATTCTCAATTACAAAGTCTAAACCTAAGTTCTGAGGTAAGATTAAAATTTGAAAAAAGCATTTTAACCTGTTTTTAGTTGTTAGTTTAAATTCTGAGTAGAGTATGGAATATATTGGTTTTACAATGATAAGTTTTTTTTTAATGTTTGTACCCAAAAATTCGACCAGAAGGAATGCTTCAATCTTAATAACAATAACATGTATAGTAATAACAAAATTCTAAAATCTTTATTTTTAAATAATGCATTTAAGCGATATCCACAACACCTCTGTCGCGGTGCTGCTACTTTTTTAGTTTTAATACATTTAATAAATGCTTTATCTGATGTATTATGCAATTTCAGTATTACTAATTTATTTAAATTTGTAATTATTTATTCTAAAAACAGGTTTTTATTCTTAAATAAGATCGTATATTTTAGGTATATACCAACAGGCAACAATAATTTTACAAATATATTTATATTATTAATTATCATTTAAATAGGCTATAAAACAATGTCCACTAGTGGTGAAGAGTTCTCCAAATTTCTTAGAAACAAATTTATCTTTGGTTACAAATAAATCATCAGATTTATGTGAAGAAATAAAAACTAAGTTAGCTAATTGGGCAGTTAATTTCAACATCTCGTGTAATGCTTTCAATGAATTACTATTCATATTAAAACAAATTCCTGGACTAACTGAAATTCCTAAAGATTCTCGTAGTGTGTTACGAACTAGAAATAATAATGAAACCACATGCTTAACTGATATTGAACCAGGTGTATATTATCATTTTGGTTTAAGTCAAGCTATTCGAAATCATTTTACTTCAATTCCAATTAATAATGTAGACATAGTAAAAATAGTTGTCGGTATTGATGGTCTGCCTATTTCTAAAAGTAGTTCAAGTCAATTTTGGCCTATTCTGTGCTATGTTCGTCCATTACACGATGTAGTATATCCTATTGGTATTTATTGGGGCTATGAAAAGCCAAAAAATTCGAATGATTATCTAGAACAGTTTATTTTAGAAGCCAAAGAGTTGCTATTAAATGGAATTAATATAAATGAAACTATAATAAAAGTTGAAATAGATGGTTTTTGCCTTGATACACCAGCAAAAGCATTTGTATTAAAAATCAAAAGTCATTCCGGATTTGAATCATGTCCACGTTGTGAAGAAGAAGGAGAATATCTCAATAATCGAATTTGTTTCCCATTTACCCAAAATAGTCTAATGAAGCGTACACATAATGATTACATTACTAGAAGGCATGATGGGCATCATGTAGGCAACTCAATTTCAAATTTATCCATTTTACCAAATATTGATATAGTATCTAATTTTGCATTAGATTATATGCATTTAACATGCTTGGGTGTGATGAAAAGTTGATCAATTTATGGGTTGATAAAGGACCTTTAAATGTGCGTTTACCTAGTTCAGAATTTAAAAAATTATCTACAAGTCTCTTATCATTAAAATCATTTATACCCTGTGAGTTCGCTCGAAAGCCTAGAAGTTTAAATGAATTAAGTAGATTCAAAGCTACTGAATTCCGACAATTATTAATATATACAGGGCAAATAATTTTTAAAACTATTTAAGTGATGACTGTTATAAACATTTTATGTCATTAAACATTGCTATGACAATACTACTAACTAGTGACATGGATAGTAGATATTTAGATTATGCTCAGGATCTTCTGAAATATTTTGTTTTAAACTTTGAAGTGCTATATGGTAAGCATTTAGTGTCTCATAATGTGCATGCTTTAATTCATTTAGTAGATGACTATAAACGTTTTGGTCCTCTTGACAATATAAGTGCATTCCCATTTGAGAACTACATGAAAACTTTAAAAAAAATGTTAAGAAAACATGAATTACCTCTTCAACAAATCATCAAACGCTATCATGAAAAAATAAGTTGTCATATTGATAAAAAAACAAATATTCCCATATGTAAAAAGAACACTCAGAAGGCCCATTATTAGACAATTTAAAAGGAACTCAGTATAAAGTTATTAATTTAGACAGTTTTATAATAAAAACATATAGTACTGCAGATCGTTTTGTGTTAACTACAAATAATAATATTGTTCATGTTAAAATATAATACATGTTGAAGACATAAATAAAATAGTTATACTTGAAACATTTTCGTACTAAAAACCTTTTATGAACAACCTATTAGTTCAACTGTTTTTAATATATATGAAGTGGATTGTCCATCTAATCAGTTGACATGTATTTTTTGGAAGAAATAAAAAAATAATACTTGTGGAACTAAAGAATGGCAAGAAAATAGTTGTGCCATTAATACATCCACATAACTGTTGATGTATTTCAAATAAATAAATAAATAAAAAAAATGTGTATTTGTAAATAAAACATTTTAATATTGAATAGGTACATATAATGTATGTATGTTAATTAAATTTATTATTTGTATTAAGCTAATATATAAACATTGAATTTATAGAATAATGTGGACAATTGTATGTTTTGACGATGAAAATACAGTGGAATGTGTACCAAGTTTTTGGTATAAAAATAATTTATGTGCTTGGCCAAATAAAATATCAAAATCCTAAGAAAGCTGTTGAACATCGTCTCAATCCGAATAATTCAGAGTTCGATTATTTTAAAGCACGGATATTATTAACAAACATTGGTAAGCATAATAAATTATTTTGAAATTAATTAATAATTGATATTTAATACCTACATTATAATTTTAGATAGTTTGTTCGAAGCTCGTAAAAAAGCGATACGAGCTGAAGAAACATCTGAATTATCTTCATCTAATGATGACAAAGAATCGAGAAAAATAAGACATCAAAAAATATTTTCAAATAGTGATGTGTTTGAAATTAATGAGATCCATAAAAAAAATAAACGTTTAAACCAAAAAAGAATAACTAAAACTTCAACACTTCAAAATCCTCCTGCATTTTGTATTAATAATGATAAAGATAATGGTATAATTTAATATTTTATTTTTTGTTTTTGAAGTAAAATATTTATACATTTATATGTTTTATATTATATATAGATAGTAATGGTAGTAGTATTAGCGAATTAAATGATCCTGATGAAGATACCACTTATGATCCTATAAAGCAGACAGTGTCAAAACACTTAGGTATTTTTATCTATATTATTAGTTTAACTATAGATTTGTTGTAATTATATTTTTCCAATTCGGTATTACAAAAAATATAATAAACAATATAAAAGTTACAGTAAATTATTAGACTTAACACTAATTATATTTTCTTAGATTTAGGTTCTTCTGAAGTGTTTAATAACAATTTAATCACTTACTTGAGTCCACAATCAGTAACCAGGAATACAAATCAAAACCACAAACATTATATTGAAAGGCATTTGGATTTAAATTCAGTAGAAAGTATGCCAGGTACATTTGAAAATTTGTTAAATAAGAATTAAACAAATAATATATTTTAAAATTTAATTGTTGTAATAGAATTTTCCAAAATATCTAATATTAAAAATTCAGTAGCACCTATGAATGAAAAAGTCATGGCAGTCATGCTTTGACGACAAATACTAGTGAAAGACGTTTAGACTTCAACACAATATTGAATTTACCATGTACACATTTTAATAAGATTTATTTACATATAAGCCCGGATTAAGGGGGGGCAAGGGGGCCAAGTCCCCAGGCCCATGGATACTATAGGAGGGGCTTACTACATTATTACTTACATTTTTTTTGCATATATGAAGATGTGAAGGCCTTAGTCGATATACGGTCTGAGGGCCCATTACTTAATCTGTAATTAAGCTTGTTTACATGTACACAGAATATATTTTTATTGATATAATTGTTTTAAATTTAGGTTCTTCTAAAATGTCCAATGATAATAGTTCAGTAATCTACTTAAGTTCACCATCTGGAAATTGGAAAATTATAGAGGAAAACAAGAATAACACATTGTTGACAAGTACTAGTAAAAGACATTTAGACTTTAACACAGTAGTAAATTCACCAGGTATGTTTGAAAATAAATTAATCTGTACTATTAAATAATGTATTAATTAATACAATTTATGTATAATAATTTTATACTTAAATTGTAGATTCTCTTAAGGTAATTGATGATATAAATGCAGAAAAATCATTGGATGGTAAATAATGTTTATAAAAGAAATAACAAATGTATAGTGAAGTGTTTTCTAAATGTCAATTGATTTTTGTTTTCAGAAAAAATGACTATTCTTTTGCGAGCTATTACAAATTTAAAATATGAAATGAGAGAACATGGTACTAAAATTGACAGATTAGAACATACCATAATGAATAACTGTATTAATAATAAGATTGTAGTTGAGAATGATTATACTACTACAAGTGATCATTTGTTATATAATTTTCCAATAAAAACTATGGAGGAATTAAATATCTTTGAAGAGAAATTATTGGATAAATCTTTTAGACTGAAAATGGTAACAAACCGCAGAAACGGAATACGGCCGCATCATCCTTATTACTACATAATATTATTAATATTATAATGTCGAGTTGCTTGCCACCGTAATAACGTATATAATTTATTATGGAAAATTACGAATATAGTACGCGGCAATAATATTATATACGCGTATGACAAAAATATTATATTCGGCGCTATATGGAAACCGGTATAATTTGTGTAATATACGCCCCAATTAAAATACTAATTAAATATCATTAAAAACAGAACCGATCGATTGAAACGCGTTGCGTGCACGCATTTTAGACGTAAAACTGTTATACAACGCGGAGCAAAGTATACGCGCGTTATTAACAGAAAATACCATTTAAATAAAAAAAATTGCTTCGTACGAGCACCTGCTGCTCAAATCGAGTCATTTTGAGAAAATCAAAATCAACTGTCTAGCCCTTGCAGGTGTTTTTTTTTTTCAGATAACCTACCGTTACCACCTACCCATAGGCGGAAATCTATTAAATTTTCTGGGGAGCTAACATTTTTAACATCAGCCATAATCAGTCAAATATCCAAAATACATACAAATTATAAGATATGGGGGGGCTTAGCCCTCCTAAGCCCCCCCATTTCCGCCTATGCACCTACCTGAATATTTACCTCGATAGAACACGTCAAGAACCGAATTGCATCTCTACATCGCATAATATGCTATTTTAAAAATAATTAGGTCCCTTTTTCCACGATTCGGGGAAATCAATACGCAACGGTTTGAGAATATATATATTTTTTTTTTATAAGTAGGTATATATTATAACATTGATAGAATTGAGCTATATAAAAATGAGGCAGTTCGAAACGTACAATATGTATTGCAGCTGCAGTATAGGTATAATCAGCTCCTCCGAAGAACCGTCTACGAAACTATCGTACAAAACACACGTTAAAACTTCGCTATACGTATGATATATAATATATAGGAAAGTGTGTATTGCGAGGATAACCTTCGAATGCGTATCTTTTTTTTTAAAAAAAGTGGAATTAAAAAGACCATCTCTCTCTCTATCTCTTTTAGACGTCAAAGTCCTCCACCAGAAAAAAAACACCATCTCCTGATGCAATCTCTATCGTATATTCGCCTCTTCCTCTCATTTCTCTTCGTTTCCGTATAACGCCGTAGCTATCACTGCACTGCAGCTTCTCGCGTCATCATCTCTCCGCATCAAATAACACGCAGATAACCAAGACCGTAGCCAGCAAAAATGTTTAAAGAGTATATAAATATGAAATAAAATAAAAATAATAAACTAATAATATAGAATATAAATCATTCGATTTTGTTTTAAGAAAAAAATTTCGGGGGAGTCTGAACCCTAAACCCCGCCCCTGGCTACGGCCTTGCGCAGAACCGTTTCGACCGTATACCATATAATAATATATTCTCCCAATATTTCTCCGCCGCACAATAATATAATATAGTAGACGTCAGTCAAAATGAAAATAAAAAAAAAAAAATAGCAGAATAATCATCGCGTGTTTCGCGTTCTTTCCCTCTCGTTTTTAAGAGCGTATTTCTTCGTTTATTATTTTTTTTTTTAACCTATTTACATATATTTTATAAATTGTACATAACTATAACTGGTAATTTAAAAAAAAAAATTGTTTAAATAATGCGTAGTCTCGTCATAGACGCGCACAGTGTAGTTGTTTACTGCCGCTGCACGCAGCGCATTACGACTGAGCACATACCTATAAAATGTTTGAACGTTGCGACACGACGAACGGCAGACACAGTTCAGCAGCGGTCTGCCACCGTGTATTTATATTTTTTTAGTACCTAACCGAAGAATAATAGAAAATTATAAAAAAAAAAAAAATAATACAAATATATCGCGTATTGCTGAATACAATAATTTTTATTATTGTTTTTACCGTAAATTATTTTATTTTAAATTTTGATTTTTTAAAAACAATTTTTTAAATTTTAAACTGTTCTTTATTTCCGTAATTTCAAGTGCATATAATACGCTCGCGTGTTTAGTCGGTTATTCAGAGCTGTACAATTATAGTGTCCTCCACGCCCAATAATAAATATCGTAAAGAGATTTTTTTTTAACTTTTTAACTGTTTGAGAGTATACCCAGCAGCTGTATACGTATATACGTGTATGGACCACTACGTGCACTACCTACCTATCGAGTATACGACTAAAAGCACGGGCAAAATTTATTAAATTAAAAATTAAATACACAATAAAAATCCTTGTTTAGAGAATTCGACGAGTCTAGAATCACGAGTTCACGGACTATATAATTTTAAAAAAAATCATCCCTCGGTGTACGACGTGCAAATTACATCCGAGACTCGTACACACGACACTCAAGTACTCAAAAGCGTAGTACTTTGAAAAAATAAAAATAAATCTTGGCACTGAAAAACGATAGTAAAACGTGATGCACTACTCCTATTACATGTAATAATAACAAAGAATACAAAAACAGTAAAACTTCATTTTACGCATGTCCTACAATGAGAAACCGTGTGTAATACGCGGAATTATGTACATTTTGGGGAAATATGGCATTCTACACGCCCCATCGTATTAGTATTTATTAATTACGATGTGCGTTTTCTGTAGTGACATCGAAATTAACGAGTAATTTTCCATAATTAACGTTTGTTTCTTACACGGTTTCTTTTACGCGGCTGAGCTACAAGTCAATATTACACTATTAAGTTTGTCCAGTGATGAGACGAATACACTGATCAAAAAGAAAACGACCATTTCATCGGTATCAATAATTATTATATTTCAACGTTGTTGTTGAACAATACGACAACAACGAAATTCCAATGAAAAACACTATCAAAAAAAAAAAAAAAAAAAATGTAAAAAAGACAATTAATATTGTTATAGAGTACCAAGTAATACGACTAATTTAAGACATACAAAATTATTAAAATAGGTAGGCCCTAAGTAATATGCACTTAAAAAAATTTCAGTCTTAAACTTAACGAATTAAATATATATATACGAACATGCAATAAAAAAAAAGCTTAGTAATTACAGTACAAAATGATAATACAAAAAAAAAACAGTCTAATAAATTTAATCTTTTGTTTACATTATTAATAATAATTACTGTTGGCTTAATTGATTTTTTAAACTAATGATTTCTTTAAAAAAAAAAACACTACACATAATAATAATTTTAGAATAGTATCATATGATCTTATCCATTTCTACGTTTATAAATAATATAATATAATATACGGTCAATAAAATTTTACAGATATAAACCAATAGTAAAATTATTAAACTGAGCATTATATAACTTAAAAATACGGATATCCTTGTACGCTTTATAAAGGTTAATATGTTGTTGTACGCAACAATATTAAAACAAGAAAGGTGGAGAAAGAAATATCTTGTATTGAAGTAAACTCAAAATACGTAAAACAAACGTTCAGAATCGTGGAAACATAAGTATATGATATGAGTTTTGCTCACAACATAATACTGAAAAGAACAATACTTTGGCTTATAAACAATTCATGTGAAACAACACAATTGTTTGCACTTAAATCGTACGCGCTGTTTTACTGGCATTATTTTATATATCTTAATTCATAATTTCAACGTTTCAAAAGCTTTTTGTAATTATTTATATAATATAAAAAAACGCACACAATTTGATACAATTTGAAATACAAAATAGAAAATACAAATATCATATAAGATCGTGGGCACTTAAAAAAATGCCTAAATAGCATTACAAATAAACTACCTACGTCCGACTATAAGTAGTATACAAAAAATAATTAATTAATGACTGTTAATTTATGTAGAGTACAAAATATTAATTTTAAAATATAGAATTGCATTACGCATTACAAAGACTCGAAGTGAAAAGGCCAAGTTTCTATTGTTTTTAACAATAAAGTCCATCTCATTATCTTTTAAATTTGAGTCATAATTTAGTTTATTGTGTATTAATACTTATTAAACACATATCTCATCACAATACTCGTAAATTCATAATAAAAGATGTTATTTTTATCATAAAAAGAAAAAAAAACTCGTTTTAGATCATTTAATATTTTGTTCTTTAAAAATAACTAAATTAAGGCTCACATCGAATTAACTGTACTGCTAAATTGAGATTGTAGTTATCAATTATTATAACCATAATAATGATCAGATCTACGATTACGATGTCATTATGAAAACTAATATTATTATTCTTTGTACTCAATCGCGTTGCAATTATTTTTTGTGGCTTACACAGTTCTTTTTTGTTGACCATCCTTCTTATATACAAATGAGACACAATATCTATCACAATCAATAAAAGGATCATTAAACACAGAAGCACTTGAAAAAACACACCGGTCGGTCAGCTGTTCTCTCTACGTAAATGGAAGACTCGATAAGAATTAATTTGGATTTGTTTGTAAAAAAAAAAAAATTTTGATTTAAAAATGTAGGTAATGTAAATAAAAAATATTGTAATTTTTGTTCAGTACACTATGTCTCAAAAAATTAATTTTGGATTATAACCCTGTACAAAAGAATACCCCATTAGTTCTAAAATTTTCAAGGTCATTACAATAAAAAAAAATATGTAAAAGAAAATCTCAATTTACGTCAATATTAGTGTACAAAATATGAACAGCGCTTGGAATCATTTTAGAAAACATATTGCGGAGTTCGAGATCATTATCATGTAGATAAACTCACAGAAAATTCTGATAACTAAACACAGTACTCAATGAGTTCAAAGAGTGTCATGGCGATTTCTTTCAAGTACTATCCGACACAATTCTATGAGTGGCTCATAACCGACGTCCAGCAACAAACAAATAGCACAATTGCATAATAGTCGACGAGGAGCCCGTCAATCTGCTAGTAAACCCTGTAAAATAAAAATGAGTATAATATTAAAAATATTTATGCTGTCGATGAACTATGTATATTTATCGTCCGTACTTGAGAAGTGACAGCTAGTTGTTCTTTCAACAACCTGAACGATGGGCGATCTTCTGGGCAATGACTCCAACATTTACGCATGACCTATGAAAAACATAATTATTATCTGAATTTATATCGTATTTTCCTAATGGCATTTATTTTATCATACATAAGCACTGAGCTGTATTTAATATAAATATTAATTTTTATACTCTGAAAAAAATATATTCACCTCATAGACTTCTTTGAAACACATTTTTGGTTTTTCCAAAATTATGCCTCTTTGTACACGATCAACAACTTCAGTATTTTTGAGTCGTCCGTACGGCATTTTACCGCATGTAAATATTTCCCACATTAAAACACCTAAAAATCACGTAATAATAATATTAGATTTCACATAGACATTTTGCACATTTTTTTATGCCTACCATATGCCCAGACATCGGATTTAGAAGAAAATCTAGTGTAGTTTAAGACTTCAGGAGGTGCCCATTTAATGGGAAACTTTGTACCACCCGAACTGGTATATTGATCATCGAGGACATACCTTGTAACAAATAAAACGCGTTTGATCGTATAATATTAACTCTTCACAGTTCAGTTTGTCATACGTATTAACATTTTTTTTTTCCCAAAAATATTTACGTTCAATTCTTTTGGAATTAAATCTTTTATACCTGGCTAATCCAAAATCGGCAACTTTCACAACGTTTTCTGAACCTACTAAACAGTTCCTAGCAGCAAGATCACGATGAATGTAATTATGGCGTTCCAAATAGGCCATTCCTTTGCAAACCTAATTATTACAAGCGTTACATTACAATAATAAACTAACAATAAATAATAATGTATTTTATTCACGAAAATATACACACCTGAATACACATGTCAAGTAATAAGCCATTGTTTCCACCTAAACTGTTTTCATGTCGCCTGAGATAATTCAACAACGATCCATGTCTCATATATTCAGTAACTATATAGATTGGACGATGTTTGCTACAAACTCCATAAAGTTGGACTAGATTTTGGTGTTGGAGTTTCCTACATAATATAAATTAATATACACAAATATATTATATAAATATTATCTTTTCCACTATTTCTTTTACTATACTTACGTCATGACTTTAGCTTCTTCAATAAAATCATCTTCTGACATTGTGCCTTCCTTCATCATCTTGACAGCAGTATCAATGGACCCTTTCCATTTACCATGGCGTACAACTCCAAACTGACCAGATCCGAGTTCTTCCAGTAACATAAGTTCTGCAGGATCTATTTCCCATTTATCTATAATACAACAAGTATGAATCATATTAAAAACACAACGAATCAATCGATAATAATTTAATAAATGCGACTTTTACCATGACTAAGACCGGCTGTAGCTGGAACAGGACGGTCACAAGGTGATGTTTTTAAACGTGATGCTAATCCACCACTGTTGTGCCGATGATAATTAATTAGTTCTGGAATGGTTGAGCAGCAATGTTTTTCACTTAAGAAAAAGTCTTTTCGGCTATTTTGTTTAATATGATAGTGCTTGACATGAGAGTGTGGTCTACAATAAATACATACAGAATGACACGATAAAAATATATAATTTAAAACGTACATTACAACTGAATTAACAAAGTTATATGAGAACATATAATAGTAATTTATATAGAAGACAACAGTAAAATAATTTCAGTAATCTATTTCATAATAATAATAACAAAGAAAAAAAATATAAGATTCAAAATTAATAGAACACAATTTAAATTGTTACAGACTGTATTGTTAAATATATCAAAAATATGATTTATAGGAAGTGAAAAGTAAATATGTTTTGTAACTAATAAAATGTAAAAATAACTTACACTTTTGTGAAAAGAGAGAGTGTATAAAGACCTTTGGTTGAAGAATTTCTAACAACAAAACATCCTTCTTTGTCTTCTTGTTTGAGAAGAGACTCAGCTCTTTGTCTTGACATATCTCCAACATACCACCTTAGAACAAAAATATATTTAAGAAATGAAGATATACGATAATTTAGTAGAAAAAAAATTTGTCGCTTAAACATATTTCAATAACTTTATAACATATTATGTATACACTTATAAGTTTTGTTTATACATTTGTTTTTCATTTGAACTACAAATATACTATTTTTAAATTATATACATACTCATATTTTTGAAGACCGAGAAATTCTTTTTCTTTAACATAATTACTAGGAATGTAACCAATAGC
Source organism: Slavum lentiscoides (assembly GCA_032441835.1). NCBI lineage: Eukaryota > Metazoa > Arthropoda > Insecta > Hemiptera > Aphididae > Slavum > Slavum lentiscoides. The sequence goes on from CM063713.1 coordinate 4,506,237, forward strand.
ACTGAAAATATTTTTTAAATAGAATATAAATAAAACTCATATTCAAACTTAATATTCCAAGTATTTGCGTACTTACCCATGCTCGTCTCTTACTTTCCACCAATGATCTTGAGAATCATCAATAACTTCGTATTCACCACCCTAAAAATAATGTACATATAATATGTTTGTACAATATAAAAATGTTCATTATTTAATAACACAATCGTGAGCACTAATAAAACAGAAAATTACAATTTAATATTATTCCGTTTGCTTACTTTAACTAAAGTCAAATCTCCTGGTTCAATTGCTTTGAAAGGATACAGAGCTGTCACTACCTTGATCCTTGGTACTGGATCCTAGTAATAAAATGATAAAATAAAAATCAATTCAATATAGTAAGTTAATGCGTTTTTTTTTTTGCTATATAAAATCTGTATCTTGTAAGATAATATAATGAACACTTACTTTTAGTTTAGCGGTTGCTGGTGTACCACCTGGCATTATTGGACTTCCCGTTAACGCTGTGAACAAATTCATATTTTTAATTAGATTATATTCATTAAATTGTTACAATAATAGACCTAAATAAAATAAGATTAGTTGTTGGCTAAATACAATGGGGTCAGATAGAATATAGAATTTGTGTTACCAGTCATGGTGGATTGACCTTAACTAAGCAGAAGCAACTACCATGGAGATTTCACTCGGTTTATTTATCACACTCAATAATATATTTAAAACGCATGAAATTAAGCGCATTAAATGAGATCGTGAAAATATTCTTCCTACGTCAAATCGGTCGACTGATTTGTTAGATGTGAAAATTCGTTGTAATACAATTTTAATACACATATAATGGTCGCCATTTTTTGTAATTAAGTAGAGATTATAATGATATTAATAAGTATTTTTTCAATTTTTATTTTTAAGCCATAAAAAATATATATTTTAAAACCAAATCGTTTATTAATTTGTTCGCGAATAAACTTCGACTTAAAAACAATAGTTTTTTTTTTTTATCATAAGTATTTCATTAACTGACGTTATTTTTAAATATCTACCTATTAGGAGTTTTCATTAAATCGTCATTGAAATATTTAGGGAATTAGGACACCGCAGTAACACGAATAAATGTACATTTTATTGTAATTTTACAAAGAACGAGCACAGTCACGAACTATAGTCGATGACATACAATTTCCACAATCGATGTTTAAAGCGAAAAAGAATCGAATAAAATACATTCGCGTCCGAGAACAACTATTGTTTTGTTCCAATAATAAATAAAATAATAATAATAATAATAATAATAATAAAATCATCTACAGTTTTTACTTGTATAATCGTCGGTTTCTTTTATATTTTCGAACGTGGTTCATTATATATATATATATATATATATATATATATATATATATATATACCTTTACCATAAACAGAACAGAATACCAGAGTCATTCACCTGATGCAACGTATTTCTCACTTTTTTTTCATTCTAAATCATCTTCGTCGTATCTCTCTCTCTCTCTCTCTCCAATCTCCATTCATTCTTTCTTTACCCACCCTGAGACAATATACAATATACGTATCGGTGTACACTGCGCACATACATTATGCAAAGACAATTACGCTTTTATGTGAACGTCGGAGAAGAGGATGAGGAGGAGGAGCCCTCCCCCCCAGACCATGTGTGTATTCATTGTCTTAAAAAACAGAGTTCCAAATATAATGCGCCCTGAGACGTACGTGTATCGAAATAAAATATGGCCTTGTGTTTCAATGAAGGTGGTCTTCTCAAACGTTTTATTTACTCTTCTACTCGAACCAATCCCTCACACACACACACACACACACACACACACACACAAAACGTGGCTCTATAAATATAAAATAACGTCGAGATAATACGTGAAGAAAAAAAAAGTAAACAGATCGGTGTTCTACAGAAACGATATAATATACGTATTATATGTGTAATGTGTATACTAAATCCGACAAAAATTGATTGAAAAGTCAGTAGGTACCTCCTATACAAAACGCGAGGCAACTGTAAAATCTGATTTCGAACCTAACAGTTATAATATTATAATATAATCGTCAAATATGTTTATTTATTAAGGTCGTGCAGGTGTTTTCCGCGTGTTCAACGCGAATCTTCATTGAAAAAAATGTACGCAATACTGAATACAGTATAAAATTATTGGTAAATCGTTACGTAATATATTTCCAGGAGTTATTTATTTTAGAATTTCAACACTTTTTTTTCTTAAGTAATCAGATATTTTTAAACTATTATGCCGAGATGCACGAAACAATTATTATAATCACGAAAACGATGTAAAAGTATGTGAATCGAGAATATTGCTGATACGTTACGGACGTACGAATGTATAATAACACTGCAGTGTAGACCCCCGTAAACCGTATAATTGAATATGAATAATAAAAAATAAATGAAATAAACATACACGCACACATTTTACAGCAACCGTTCCGAAAAAACGCGTATTACAATAATAATTATTATTCCGATGCGTATAGCATGCGTTACAAAGCCTGCAGACACATGCCAGACACTTGATTTATAGAAATTTTATAATTAATTTGTATAGATCAAATACTGACCGGAGAACATTTCTTTGGTCAAATGTGAAAACATAACGCGTATAATATAATAAAATATCGTCTATAACGTGCTAATAGTGTCTACGAATTTACCGATTCATTCGATCGGCGCGTATACCTATATTTTTTTTTCTCACTTTTAGAATTTTCACAATGATATTGTACATGTTCGCACAAAAGTTTGAAAAAAAAACCAAAACCGAACCGAAATTCATGTTTAAATATTATAGAGTAGCGTTTCTATAATTTTAAGTGTATTTTTTTTTTTTTTAGTACACTTAACAGCATTTTACGAGGAGACCAGTCCAATAGGTGATCTACTACGTGTTATATTATAAGATAACAAGTACGTTGCAAATCAGAAGATGATTATAACGAAACAATAAATATTGACCTACAAACTGAAGAAGCCCACACTCAGGCCATCGAATCATCGTGGAAAATTACCGAATTGCATTGTAATATTACAAACTTAATGGAGCATCAGCATTGTTAAACCGGCGATTTAAAAAGGAGAGTGGTAGTGGCGCGGATTCAAACTGCATACCTACGAGTATGTGTTTGAAGAATATAAAATAGTCACCTCGCGCGCGGATTTGCAATCAGTATTTTAAAAATAAGAAAAATTATTGACCAATTCTAAATATCGGAATAAATAAGGTGCATTTATTTTTTTATTTTTCGGTAGTTTACGACGTCATTATACACCAAACAATTTTGATGGTAAGTCACATAATATAATGGGCCAGTCTCTGTTAAAAAAGTGCACTTATTAACGTGTGCGCATAGGTACTATTTACGAGTAGTTGGAAAATCTATTTGCGTTTATACTCACTTTAAAAAAATAAAATAAAAATATATTCCGAGTTTTTGAAATTATTTTACGCGACTTTGGATCGTATTATAATAATATACTCGTATAGTATAATTGGGTTTTCGTCATTTAATTGAAAAATTAAACTATTTTACAATAAGGCACAACGAAGTTTTTAAGGTATATTAAAGACAAAAAGTAATATACTACAATAAGTATGCTTATTAAAAAAAAAAACGAACCGCATGCATATGATTATAATAGACTACTGTTTTAGTAATAAACAGCGTATACCAGCTAACGTCCTTAATCGATGGTTATATAGGCGGTACACGTTACCGTTAACTACATATACATCAATAACTTTATACCGAGTATATAAAATCTATATAATGGTTATATAACCATATATATATAAGGATTTTTTCTACCATGTTTCAAATCGTTTTTTTTTGTCTCGGAAAATTTTCAAAAACGTATTGAAAATCGAGAAAGTTATTAAAGAACAAGCGTTGCATATACACACACACACCGATGACGATATATGTATACTTACACCCAAATAAAAATAAAAATATTTTAAGTGTAAAAAAATTAATTTTTTAATCGGCGATAGTATACAGTTAAGCACAACAGTATGAAACGACGAAAATGCGAGATACACAAATAAGGCGAGTATTATTATATACAAAATGTAGTATTTCCGTAGGTATACGACACCGGGAGATTTAATTATTATTAAAATAAAAGGGGTTAATAAATATGCGTGTATATTGCGGTGTTCGTACGAGGGGAGGGAGGAAATATAAAATTATTTACCGAGTTATAACGTCTCGTAATATGAATACGTGCGAGGGGAATAAAAACGACCTGCGTGTTAAAACAAAAATTACATATTATAGGACCCAATATATACGTATGACTCATATTACTTCGTACAGGACTCAAAATTTAGAACACACGAGTTGAACACCTGAAACGCGTCTATCGAAAAAAGTAAAAAGTATATTTATTTATTTTAAAACTTATATATATAAATCGGGATATATAATTATATTTATATATTTCGGGATGGCAAATTAATAATAATATTATCGCGTAAAAACCGCTATTTTAGAGTGAAATCGTCAAAATTTTCGAAAAAAAAGTAATAATAGAGATGTAAGAAAAAAAAACTATATAAAAAAATTATAATACACGAGTTCAAAGAAAAGAAAAAAAAATAGTAGAGGAAATAAATTACTCGCGATTTCTCGTTTTTATTAATAAATATATATATATATATACACACACACACACACATATATATATATATATTATTATGATAATATTCGTGTGTTAAAATTAAAACGAATAAAACTTATATACGATCAAATAAATTATTATTGTATATACGCTACTCGATATAAAATAAATAATAATTATTATACATATATTTTATAAAACGAATAATAATATGTTCTAAAGACACAACTATATTATAATTAAAATTAATAATATATTATACCCGGCATTTTACGTTATTTTTAAGTTACGGTTGACCAAATTTCTAGATTTCTCAATTCGATATGGTTAAAAAAAAAATAGTTAACGATGACAATAATAATAATAATAATAATAATAATAATAATAATAATAATAATAATAATCAACAACGAGTAACAGCAACAACAAATTCTCTTATAGATATCTATAGTAATACGACTGATGCCTATAAATATTTTAAATACTTCCTATATATATATAAATATGTGTATATATTATAAATGTCTCGAAGCGATTTTCCGTCCTTAAGGTTCTCGGGATGAAAAAAGATTATAAAAGAGACGTGCGTTGGCCATTATAGTCACGATTAACAACACTACCTATATACCACCAGACGCTATCATCATTAACAACAGCAGTTAGGTTGCATGAAAAATAGAAAACCAGTATACACTTATCGTAACAATAATCATTTTGAATAATTTTGAAATATACGCGCGTGTATGCTTTTGTTGTATAATAGGTGAAATGCGAAAATTATATTCGTTTTTAATTATATATACGAAAGCCGCGCGCGCTGCACTGCTGCAGTCTGCGAGGTATTATAAAACAATAATATTTTAAACATCATATTGCCATTAAAATATGTACAACATACGCGGTATTTTTTTCTTGATATTTCATCACACCGTAATTAAAAACATTAAAAAATATATATATATATATTATATATAGTACAATACTATATTAGCCATTAATAGAATAAAAAAACCAGTGTACCTACCTAATATACGTACAGTCAGTATACCTACACGCATTCAAACACGACGAATAATTTAATATAACAAACGTACGTAGCTATATAAAATGTGTTCTTAAAAATAAACCGTTTAAACCCTTTTTGAAACTATATATATATTTACGCGTTACTGCGTCTGCACTCGTAGTGATGACAATCACCTCGACTACAATTATTATTATTCTATATGAAAATATTTTGAAACGCATGACCAAATTTAAAAACTATACGTATTAATACTGACCTTTTAGTATTTTCTTTCAAATTTCGTGTCACAATACATATAGTGCAGTTGAGTCATATCTACCTATGTAGATCGATTGGCACACACACACACACACCCCAAAACGAAGGGTGAGTGGTGAGTCAGTACAAAAAAAAAAAAAAAAAAGCGCACACCCCTTACTATATACACTACAATTAAAGTATTTCAAACGAAATTCGTACGCATATTATATAATATACTGAACAGAATCCTTATAGATTTTTATACGTTCGTTTATTTAAAGGCTATCCGCAAGAGTTCGTCTCGACTAAATCCCGTATATATATATATATAACACACTTATCCGAAATAATTCATTTTATACACTGCACCAAACGTCTATACACGAAAAAAATAATAATTATGATAATTTCATCGTATACGCACCTTATTATAACGAAAATGTTTTTTTTTAACGAAACAATCGACGTTCAGTACTCGGCACGACCGAGACGTGTACTAAAACACTTGTCTGAACTAGTTGGACGGTTCTTCGTGGGGGACGAGTGCGTGTGTATAAGTGTATAAGGATGAGAGGAACAAAAAAAAAAAGGAGTGAACGATGCAGAAGGCACGGCCGTCGCGTGAGAAGGGGATAGACAGAACGCATCCAAGGCGAGCGCACTAAAACTCATATACACGATATTGTTATTGACCGGGTTAAAACTGCAGCAGTGTGGCCAGCTTCAAGGGCTCGAAAACGTAAACCACCAAAATTATAATAACGAGTTAATGGTATTTTTTTTTTTATTTGAAACACCGGTTAAGTGCGTATAATAATACGTTAGTTTTTTTCCAATAGACTTTTTTATTTATTTAATTTTTGCCAGAAAAATAGAGCGTAATAAGAACTACGAATATCTGGTCCCTGAGTGTATTTCGTCCCTGAACAGTAAGCGAAACAATTATTGAATATATCAACAAGTATTCGCTAGTACATATTATAATATTATATTATACGAGTATGTGTATATATGTACTTAAATATCAAATGTAAAAACGATTTATGTATATACAATAATTATTATTCGCCGATACGACATAATATATATATATAAAAATCAACAAGAACGCGAAGAACTCATACGTCAAACTGCCTAATAAGACACTGTTTATAGAAAATAAATAAAATAGCGTTTTAAAAAAATGTCTACAGACTTGTACGAGTTTATAAAACACTTTCTAGTTATACACACGCGCGTATATCGAATTGAACATTTTTCGTAAATCGGGAAAATATAATTAAATATTAAATAAAACAAAAGTCCTTGTCGATAAATTCTGTATGGTATACATTTGTGTTTTTTTTTTCAAGTTTGAATCATATGGGGAGATCAGTAAAAGTTGTCTGATAAAATGACCTTACGTACACGCACGGTGACATAAATACGTGCGTCAAATTTCAATTATGACTTAAATAACTCGTTTTGGGTATAATATTTACCAAAGATAAAATTACTGGGTATACAATATTAATATCTTCGAAGGATAATTATATAGACCTGCGGCATATATTATATAATACTGTAATTAGCCAACACAGCTACCATTAAGCTATTAAAATAAAATAAATACTAATAACTGAATATTTAGAAGAAGAAAAAAACGCATTAAATTTGCAAAAACATACTAATAATTTTTTTTACATAATAATCGGTTTAAAAAACAAACATTTTTAATTCGACTACCCTAAAGTCAAACGAAATCACACGTTTAAGCGCAGACGCGAGGACATAAGAAGTTGAAAATATTCTTGATTTGTACACTGCGGTTATTTTTAATTTATCATTTCGTATATATGATTCGATATTAAGTTTTACATAAACATAAGTATACGTTACCCCTTATTTAATATATCTCTATACATCATATATACGAGTATATATATATATATAGCCGCATTGACTGTAAATTTCAAGAAAATACAAATATATTTTATTGCAGCAATTACTCGGTCGTGAGAAACGACATACTATTATTAGTACACTACTATATACGAATTGCATAATTTACATACGAGCGGCATTATATATTATAAAGTATTGTGGTGTGGTCGTGAGTATGTCACAAGAACTCATGCGCGTGTATACAAAATCCTCCGCAAACAACATGTAAGTCATATAATGGCACATCGCACATACCTACATACCTATACACTTTAGAGTCAGACAAACAAATGACTCGATTAACGATCTACGCGATATCAAACAACCGTTTATAATATACCGAATCCGGCTATATATTTTGTGAATTGTGGTCACCGTAACACTACACTTTTAAGTGTAGCCCTATTACCGCGAGGCCACGTTATTACCGAAGGAAGGGGTGGACTGGACTGAATTAGATATTTTATTTTTAAAATAAGACTAGGGTTTGTTCTTGACCGTTTTTGTACTATGGGAACCCTTTTAAAATATAGTTACGGACCTCCAAATAAGAAACAATTGCTTTTTGATTATTTTGGAGAAATTATTATTGTTTTATTACTCCCAACACCGCAGTGTAAATTAGGGATTTCAAAAATGTTAACCCGGATCCAATATTAGAGGAAATAGAATATGATTTTCTCATAAGCACGTATAATTTTTATTTTTATAATACAACAGCTTCGATTGAGCTGCAGTCCGCTGAATTCAAATCACTCTGGTCTAGAATTTTTCGAAAAAAATATACCTCTGCACATAAATTTTCAATTCGGCTCGCGGTTTTTTCGGGATAATAAACTGTGCGGGAACGTCGTCGTCTGCGAGAATATTTTCAATTTCGGGAACGTTTTTTTTTTTTTTACACCAGCGTAGCGATTTGTTTGCAACTGTGCGAATATACAATTATTTATGAGCTGCACGTTTACGTTCTCCAACGCACAAATAAAACGTCGGAACACGAACGGTATAACCGTCCGAAAACTTAAAAAGTAAAACCAATATTGTCGAAATAATTTTATTTTTTTAACTTGAATGTATCTGGAAAGTCGAGATTACAACACGTCCAAAGGAGTGGGTATACGCAGTCGAGGACTAATGAATAGAATAAGATACAAAAATAAAGACAACCCGCTTATTGATGGGAATTAAGCGTTTTGAAATTGGAGTCGAAGGAATACTACAAACGATATCTGGATAAGGTATGGCGTGTGTCGCGTACACCCTGCCACACTCAAATTACGTAGGTACTTGACATATAGTTACACTATTACAGCGTATAACTGTAAGATTTCAGAGAAATTATTCTACAAAATATGCGAAAAAGGCATGAGGAATATTCGAGAAACTGTTAAGATCATATGGGTATTGTACCACAGGTTTAACACAGTTATATGGTTATTTATAACTTATAACCATATTATCCAACAATTGGGATCAGAAATGTTAAAAAATCTTACTAATCATCGGTTCTGAAAATGTGCAAACAACTTTCCAAGAATTTTTAAAATAAGATTTCAACATTTTACTTTACCATGACGGTCAACATTAAGAAAAATATGAGTTCAAATAACTTATAATCGTATTTTTTAAAAAAAAAATCCGTTAAAATGTAATCGAATTTAATAAAAAAAAAAAAAAACACTTACCTAAAATTGGACTATTGTTATCGCCATTTTTTATGATAGGTGAATTTGGTGGTGTTATGTTCCATTCGGAACATGGCTCACAGCCTTCGGCAATACGCGTTGGAGCTCGACAACATTGCCATTTCTTACCGCCCCAAATCGATACGTGATATTTTTCATTTTTTTCCAAATTATCGACACACACTTAAAATGTTTAATTACGAACAATTATTAAACTTAAATGCACACACAAGTATATACGAAACCTATAGTAATAATAATATATTAGTCATTATACCAGCTCTTAAAGATCGTATCCAGTCAGATCGCTCTTGAGGTTTTTGAGTGATTAAATAAAGTGTATATTGCTGTTCGTTTCCATCGCTATAAGATATTTGAAAGGCATATCCATTTTCACCATCAGTATTAGCAGTATCTTGAGATAAAATGTTTGGCGAAGAATTTATTGTAGCTGTTTCAATCACAGTTACTGACAACAATTTTATACGACCTCGTTCTTTTTTACGCTATAAAATTAAATTATAAACATGAAAATATGGTTCTTGAAAAATAAAATGTATTCCATTATTTAGTTATTAATTATACATTAACAGTAATTAAGTAGATTAAAAAACAAAAATTAAAAAACTGGAATTTAAGTGACTGAAATGAAATATCTGAACAATGCAAACCTGAATAATGTCAAACCTACGAAGTATAATATGTAACACAATAAAATATAGAGAAATATTAATTCTTCTACGTCAGTTTAACACGGTCTAACACACGACATAATAGAATTGCGCTCGGCATTTCTAAAATTTTAAAATGTTTAACTTTTCGAATCATAATGCATAAACGAAAAACAATTATACTTACAATGATTTTTATTCGTGGTGTTATAAATACATATATTAATGTAATAATAATTTAATTTATTGGAACTTCAAGATTAAATTTAAAAACGTTGTGATCATTCTCATTAGATCTAAGTTACAGTAGTAAGTTTATGAAAAAAAGGAACAAAAAAGTTTTACATTAAATTTGTCATCTTCAGCAGCTTTACGATCTTTAGATTTTCTTATTACATACATAAGGTACTAAAAATTTGATTTTTTGAATGAATGATTCGATACAAAAGTTGTACTTGTATAGTATATCAATATACCAATAAAATATGCTATTTTTTGTTCTGTTATAAATAATTTTTAACGGTTTTAAAATATTACTAAACCCAGATTAAGGCTATTCAGAGTTTAGGTATAAATTATAATACAATATACTCGTACTCATAGATAGATAATATAATAACTAATAATTATAAATGGGGCTCGGAAGTTGTAACATTTAGAATTTTTTTTTTTGGTAAATCTTAAAACACCCTAAGACGCAAATTTGTTTCACACATCGCTGATGATACGAATTTTTTTCCTAATTTTTGCAAATTAACGGTTAGATTAGGATTTTAAGTTCCATTTTTAGGCATATTTTTATAAATGAATGGAAACCAACTCAATTTATGGAATTTTTGTTTGTTTTTAATTTCACTAACAAATTGTCTAAAATAAGCATTGGAATTATGGAAATTGTGGAGGACGAAGCCGCCGGGAATTTGTTCTTCTTGACTGGTATTATTAATTCAGAGAATTCCCAACTTTTATCAATAAAAGGATATCAACAAACGTGATTAGTTATTAATACTATTGTCTAGTACTAATTAAAAATGTCTAAAGTAAAAATAAATCGAATCGAATCGGCTCCGAAACTTATGTTAATGAATTCGGTCCAAGCACCTAGTTATTGCATTTGCAGTACATACCTTAAACTAGAAAAAAATTTAAATTTAATATTTTTTTCGAAAATTTTATTTCGCATATTTTTCAATTTTTAGTGCTATTTATAACGCCATTCTCCCCTCCCCAAGTCATATACTTATGAAACAACTTCTTCCTAGAAATTATTGAACCCAGGTTTTCATAATTCATCTATTAAGTCTATAAATGCATCAATTTTTGATCAAGCACCTTGAAAAATAGGAATGAAGAGAATTATTTTTAGATCAGAATTTCTAATTTTTCAAAACGATAAATCGTCATTTTCACTTGAAAAAAAGAATTAAATTTAAGGAGTTGCTTTAAAAATTAATTAGCTTTGGCACTACCGAATTTCATTTTTTCCTGTAGCAATGTTTGTAAAAAAAAATTCATAATTGGATTCAATAGTTTTTAATGATAATATTCTGACACACAATCTAGTAGGGCAAAACTATATGTGCTTGTATTTGACTGAGTTGTTGTTCGTTATTTTCGGCTTGAAAAGTATTAAAACCACTTAGTTTTTTGGGTGAGTTTCGAACAAAGAGAATCATTGTAAAAAAAGATTTAGTGTACAATGAACAAATAAAACTCCCTCATCTTTTATACGTTTTTGCAAACCAGATACGCGACGACCACTGACATTGGCCGTGACATTTCTTCGTATCTACTTCAAATTTTACTATCTTTTACAAAATAAATAATAATATATCCATTACTCTTGTACATTTTTATACCTATTTTTATGGATGGCAATTGCCCCATTGTCCCCGTGTACTGGGGGCCTATGTTTAAAACTGAATAATAAACACTAAAACATTAAGATTTTATACTAATTTTTAACACAGCATATATTTGTTAATGTTTTAATTTCCTCTCCTTAATCTGGGCTCCAATATTTCTCAGAGTAAATAAATTGTTTACAACAATAAACCACCTAAAATCGATGTTTAAATTAAGATATTTTATGATTATACATAGTTAATACATTTTTGTATAGCTGTTTCAATTATTTGAAAAACATTAAATAGTAACATAGTCACGCTCATAATTACACCCAGTGTTGGTCTAGCAAAGACGAAGAGTCACAACTTTGAGACGCAACAACTGCTGCTTCCAGATTCTCAGCATTTTTATTTTGTATAGGCCTAGTAATTTTATAATTTTTTTTGCTTCGATCAAAATTTTTTCAGATTTTCTTTGATCTGCTAAGAACTTTTATAGAATTTGCTACCAGGATTTGGCATTACTGACTGTTGCCAGAAGTATGCGAGAAGTTATATTTTTAAACATATACAAACACACAGGAATATGTATATGAAAATAACAATATTACTACAATTATTATAATTTGATTACTTATTTATTAAATGTATTTAGATACATGCATTTATGTGATTTAAAAATTATATAATTAAACTGTATAAATAGCATGCTTATCCTTCTATTAAACATAGAGAAATATATTAACATTTGCCAAACTGTACAAATCACGATAATGATCAGATTGAGTATTACAATATTATAAGAATAATATTTGATGTTTGCGTGTATGTGTATGTGTATATTTTGTGTATGTGTTTTTAAGATGATTTAATGATTATGTCCAAAAATACAACATATAGTAAATATTTTAATTGCAAAAATTTCATAACTATTTGTCCCTCGCAAAGTATTTCCTGCATATTATTCAATATATGTATTATAAAAATGAATATTGTAACGTTTAGGTGGTCCATTGTATTTAGATTAACGATTTTAGTATAAAGGTCCAAATATTAGTAACAAATAAAAGCATATGTACCCTGTTAAGCAGTTGATGTATGTTATGGAGGCACGGCAGTGAGCTTCGTTCAATAATTTCCTATGAAATGGAGAACAAATAATAACATTATTTCAATATTCCTAATTGTGTAATTATGTAGTTTATGGAGAAATTATTGATTTAGAAATGAAATAGGCTAAATCCGAATATAAAATATCTCGTTAAATACATAAAATAGTAAACTAATTATAACTCATAAAAAAAATATATTTTTGATTTATTTAAATACCGACTTTGTTCAGACAAATTTACTGGAAGACTATTAATATTATCTAATATGTTTCTATATGTGTAACTACAGAATATACTAAATTACTTATAGTTCTTAGAATCAGCTATTTACCTGAAACTAATTACACAGAAATTAAACAGGTACATTAAATAAAATCATATTAACGTTTATAGTTCAGTAATGATTCGTACAGATACGAATAATTGTAATGGATATTGACGTATTAAAAAAAAAAAAAAAACGCCAATAAGAAAACGTATATAAATTATTCGACGTACGAATATTAGTTTTAAATACCGATATACAATATTATAATAATTAATGTGTATAAAATATATCTCGGTTCATAATGGTACATAAAAAAATTGTATCCCTTATTTGTACGCTTAAACCTATTTCACTTCTAAGTCTGACAATAAATAAATAAATACACCCATCGATGGAACAGAAAACAGAAATCTATTAGCTTGACAAATTATTATACTATTATAAACACAGTTCCGGAACACCGAGCACAAAAAACAAATCTATCGAAACCAAAGTAGCAAACGGTCGCCTGATAATTAGCGCATCAATTCTAGATGGATATAAATTATATCTGGACAAATATACGATTAGAATACGTGTAATTCGCGTAGGGATTTCAAACAATAGTTATAAAAATGATCGCAATTTATTATTCACTAAAATGTAGAGAGTCCCTGCTGGGCTTGCTGTTAATGAAATATCGGTGTTCATGCAATATATGTGATATAAATACATGTAAATGTTCAATTACAAACGAATCCAAACCCAATGAATTTCACTCGGACCGTTGGTTACAGGACACTTACTTCCGACTCAGACTCATAGTAAATGAAGTTCTTGGTGGTTAAAACAAACCACCTTTGTTTGTAATTGATTGGCATGAAACGTTTTTTGTTTTGAGACCGCTTCACCATCAGACCCTGTTTGATGATGTCGCAGTCGTCTATTTCGTCTTTGCCGGCCATCATCATTGCGTACCTAAATAAATGGTGACAAAAATCGCGTCGTTTTAAAATCAACACAAAATCGCTTGACAACAACAAAAAAAAAAAACCCCGTCACACGATATGTGTGTACACACACACGCACCGGAATCGACGAGTAATCGTCGTTATTTACACGATACTCACGGATTTTAACTGTCAGACGGACGACGACGGCGAACGGGTAGTCGATGTCGCTGGTACATTATTGTATTGTTGTTACGTATAACGGGACGACGGGGTGGATAAAATACGAAAAAAAAAACACGAACTACACATGTAATGGAACGACACGAATATGTTGTCGCCGTCAAAGTGTTTAAATGTTGTTACTGTTTTATAATATTATATTATCGTTACTTGTTAGCGACGAAATGAAATGTGACATTACAAAAAAAAAAAACTGTACATAATATATATTATGTTATACGAAAAATAACAATAATAAAACAAAAATGGAAAATAAAACAAAAATTGAAAACCAGTTTTTGTATCATTCCCCTGTCCGCGATGAAAGGGTCGGGGCGCGGAGAGAACCACGGGCGGCCGTGTGGTTTGCCGCACTATCATAACTCAACAGGTGACCGCGAACGCGTTTCCGGTTTCAATTGTTATCCGGTCACCGGCAACGCATACCGAGCGATAACGGACGATCGTTATCACGGACGTCTGAGATTATAGTTTATAGTAAACAAAAAAAAAAAACTCGAAAGTGAAATATTATAACGGAGTGCTGCGAAGCTGAACGCCACCACTGAACTGTGAAGACTTAATCGGCGCTGCCGCCACGAACGCTGTTGTTACGTGTCCGGATATTGCAGTTCTCTGTTGCGACAAAATTTTCAAACCGCGTCGTATTGCCGGCTCGATCGGAAGTATAAAATCCCTACGATATATAGCCCGCCGTTAGGTGAGTTAATTTTTTTTTACTGTTCTGCGTTGATTGCCGTCGTCATCCAAATTGATTTCTGTATTTTGCACGTACCGATTTTCACAATATTGTGTTCATTCGATTTTACTGAAAAAAATGTATTTACATTGCAACGTTTTTTTTTTTTTCCACTAGCTAATGCAATCTGTAATTCTCCTTCATTTCTGTTGTAAATATAGAACCACCGGTATGAGGCCAAGTATAATATAATTTATTTAATTCGGAACTTACAATTATTACACGGTAAATATTCTAAAACGACATTTTTTTTTTTTTAAAACGCTTCGTATAACAATCAACATCAGTTTAAATTGCTTAATTAAAAATAATTGTTCTATGAACTGAAGAGTATTTTTGAAATTATTACCATAAAGTAGCTGTAATGCTTAAAGACATTTAAAAACGTCTTTTTTATTGTTATCCGATCACTGTTTTCTTTTTTTTCAGCAATGGCCAGCAACCAAGAACCCATGCAAGTATGTTCATTGCCCCTACCACCCGTGCAATACTTCCAAAATTATTCAGACGAAAACATAAGGCGAGGTCGAGCGCCTAAACCGCCACCGATAATTCAAGAAACGTACACAATGTTTGGTAACCCATACAACGCTGATGATAGTATAATAAGACCGTTAGAGAGTCAGGTATGTTGTGCTCACAAATTTATAGGCCTTACGAGTATTATTACTCGTTTCGATAGAATATTATAGTGTTTAAATACTGTAAATTATATTCCGTTTTACTTGAGATCACGCCGCGTTCCGTTGGAAACCGGTCAGCTTTTATGCGTACATCCAATAGTGATCCAGCAGTGGTGCAGTAGAGCGAAGGGTAGACTGATAGATCTCTTGTAAAACAGTGTATATATATATATATTATTTATTTTTTGTTAATTAAATTATTTTTAATATGCGTTTGCATCATAATATCAGTCGTAATACACATTTTGTTATAGACAGAAACCGTTACTCAACTGTTTTTAAATGTTAACGTATTTATGTAATCAACAAAGAAAACTATTGTGAAGTATGTGTGATTTCAGGGTTTCAAACGTCTTTATCCCCAACATTTCGATCGTCGACGCGAGTTACGGAAACTTAATCATTCACTATTGGTCAACTTTCTTGACTTACTTGATCTGTTGATCCAATGTCCCGACTCAGCTAGACGAGCTGAAAAGGTTGAAGACATAAGCTTGCTGTTTATACACATACATCATTTATTAAACGAGTTCCGTCCTCATCAGGCACGAGAAACCGTTCGAGTCATGCTAGATTTACAGAGAAGACAGAGAAACGAAACCACGATACGATTGCAAAAACACATAGATAAAGTAAGGAATCATAAATTCTGTCTTGCGCCGATTATAATCGTACGTAAAACGTGCATTTAACATTTTTTAGGTGAGCGATATTTTACAACAGACGTTAGAGAACTTACCCGACTCTGAGCTCGAAACTAAACTGATGATAGACACGTCAAAAATTGACCAGTTGGAAAAGAAAAACGCTGACGAACCTAAAGTAGACAAGTGTGTGCCCAAAGACAAATTGATGTGTCATCTCATTGACACAATGAATAGCAATTGAATGTTTTTAATTTATTTTATCATTTCGTTATTATGTTTTAAATATGTATATTTCAAATATTTTAAACCAACAATGTTTTGTCGATTTAGTGAACTTAATTCAGTGTACGTATCCACTATAAATATGTTTACGAAAATTCGGAACAAATTTTACGATAATATTCTTTTTTTTTTTTCTTACAATTTAATTTCACAATATGAATATGTACTAATATTTCCAGTTTTATTTGTTTTTAACGTTTATTAACAGTGTAATTCATTTTTTTGTTCTTATTTATTAAAATAGAAATATACAGAATTGATCTTGTATTTTGTTATTATAAAATTATCTCCACTTAAAATGGAATACAAAAAACTCGTTTGCATTTGATTCACATTGACTCGGCAAAGATTAATTTAACGCTGGTTTGTGACTAAGTGTACATACTTAGTTGTGCCGAGGAATGAAAATTGTAGACGCACGTTTTCCACTTCTCTTATAATCCACCCGTCTTTTAGGAAAAAAATCTCTGGATCACTCTAAATTTGTAATGTAATTTTTTAAAATTGTATTCAAATTATTCCCAAAAATTTTAATTGAGCGATTGATAATAATTATAACTACAATTAACCGATACTGAAACGAGAGGCTATCAAAATTATAATAATGCGTGTTCTTAACGAATTTCGGCTAAAGCATTTCAATTTCTATCGCCGAGCCGTCTAATATGTCAATTAATGTTAAACCAAAGTCTAAAATATAAATTTTCCAATGCTCTCAAATGGTAAAAAACACAAGTACTAATTGTATAAAATAATTTAAAAAAAAATTGATAAAAATCAAATTGAAATAATTTTAAGTGTTTCAAAATAAATAATATCGAATTTTAGTGAAACTCGAAAAACTATATTCCAAAATAATGAACACGTTATTTAGCACGCTACATTGCAATATTAGATTCAGAATTACTTAAGTGAATTTACAAATTAATTGGTCGAGAAATCATTATGACAATTATGTACAATTGTAAATGTTTCGAATATATCAATAATTATTGTTGAAAAATAATAGTAATAATAAATGATAAACAAATATTAAAAATAAAAATATGAGTATTGTATTACAAAAAAAAAAAACATGGGAAACGAAATAGAGTAATTGGTGTTGCCATTAGTATGGTCTCCAGGACCGACGATTACTACTGTTTGTGTCGAACGATCTTTTAGGGTTCCAACCGGCACCACCGCCTCCTCCACGACGATTGGTATCTAAATTAAATAATAATCGTTTAACATTTATTCGCACAATTTAATACGGTGAATAATACAAAATGGTATTACTATTATTATTTGTACTGTTTGAAAATTTAGCACTAAATTTATCTTTTGGAGGCTGATATAGTTGTTGGCTATTATTACTGCCATCAATCCTTTTAGATTTTCCATCCACTGTTATAGGTTCATGCTTTTTACCCTCCTGAACAATTTGCGCCTAAGACGACCATTACAATAATATTACATAATACGGTTTTATCGTTCTCCTTTCGCGGTACTTACAAGTTTCGATTTGGTTGCCCCGCCGAGCCATGACAGCTTAATTGTTGCTTTAAATCTAGGCGGAATATTAAATAATTCTTTGATCAACGTATTTATGTTACACGCTAATCTCAACCCTTCCAGTTTTTTTTCAACAACTGGATCATTTTTTGCATTCTCATCATCTTTCTCCTTCAATTCCTGTTTAACAATTTTCACAAATGTTTGTGTACACGTACCAATATACAACAACCTAAAAATAATAGTAATACATTAAAACAAAAATCAATATGAAATACGTTTTAAAACAAACGTACTTTTTCTTAAATTCTTTTTGTTTTTCAGAATCTTTGCTCAAAAAATCTGGACACTGTTTTCCCAGCTTGTGAAAGGTGTACAAAAGTGCTTCAACGCGATGCAGATCCATGTTTTCAACTTTTTTATTAGTGTCATTTTCAGGAACAGTCACTAGATCCTGAAATTGAACATTGATATTGAATATTAACTTTAATCTGCCGTGAGTCGCAATTACTATTCAAAAGACTGGGTATTCATTATTTCACAAATATGCAATTAAAAATAATTTATATTATTTGGTGCATTAACAGATATCTTTAAGTTATATGTGAAATTACAAATTAAAACCGTTTAAAATATTTAACTCTTATTTACTGGATTTATACATATTTTTAAAGTCCGTAACTGTGTAATAAGCAATGTCCAATAATAAAATCACAAAAATTCATTGTGGTGGGAAAATTAATGTATATAGTAATAACATTGATTATAGAATAATCAATAGTAACAGTAAACAAATTTAAATAGATTAATTTTCTATTAATTATGTAACAGACTTTCGATAAAAAATGATTATATAAAAAAGTATTATACAGGTAATTGAATAAAAACAAATATTAATACACCACATATTATGTAATTTGCTTAATAAGCTATCACAGAAATTATTCTAAGATTTTATAAAAACCAGGATTGTATTAAAGTGGTTTTACTATGTAGGTACATGTTTATAAATTTTTTTTTTTGGTAAAAGTTTGGTAACATCAGAAAACAAATTAATAATACGGGAAACAAGTAACAAATAACAATATCAAAATGATAGGTGTTAGGAAATCAATTAATTGTTAATGTCAATAACAACTTACTAAAAGGGCCTGATACACTTGTCCAACTACTGCTTCAGGATTCATCAGTTTACCACAATACGGAACAGATTCGGCTAAAGATTTTAAAATGATAAATTGTTTATCATTATCTTTTATGAGAGTGTAACGGTTCAACAATTCGCATATGTAAACAATAAATTTGGTAGATTCCACATGAGCCTGCAAAAGAAAAGAAATAATTATATATATTTATACAGATAATAATTATGATTTTAATAAATTATACGAAGAATATTTACTGAAAAAAATGGAATGGCAAAATCCAGACACGTTATAAACCGATTTACTTGGTCTACATCTTTGGGATTAAAAAACACGTCAAGTTCAGCTGTATTTGCTAAGAGTTCAACGAGCTCTTTTTGTCCGTCCGGAGTGTTTATCAGGTGAGTTGACGACAGAATCGTCATTAGGGTTTCAAATTCTTCACAAGTGATGTTTTGCATGACTTTTTTGCATTCTGCAATTATTAAATCTTCAACGTCCTTCTTGATTATTTCTTTACCCAAAGCCATAACTTTATTCAATATAAACTTCATGGACCGTTCCCTAACGATTTCTTCATTTGACTGCATCTGACTAAATATACCAGTTAAGGCACCTAACAATTGACAAAATAAAATATAAGTGAATATATATTATACATTAGATACGATTTACACTTGTACTTTTACCTTTAGCGTCAATTTTAAAGAGTGCCAATAACGAATTATGTGCCGTTAGTAATTCTTGGGGATCATCGGCCTGAAGTAATTGGGCTAATATATCAGCTATTTTGGTTAGGTATTCTTTAGATTCTTTACACAATACAGGTAGATCTTTAATCGCTTGTTTCCGTATCTAAATATCGTAACAAACACGATTATAGTATAGTACAGTACCGCTAATCGCATTAACTTACACAAATGTCTTCATCTTCGCAAAGATCGAGCTGCGCTTCTAAAGCTTGAGCAGCAAGGTTCGGAAAATGTTTGAAAAACCTGGTTATAAACTGTGACGCGAGTCTTTTTTCTTTTGTAGAACCCTTGACGGCTGATAAAATTTCCAAATACTCGGGTTCTTTCTGTAAAATAATTTCAAAACAAGTACCTTCGATTAGAGTGCAACGATTCGGAACGGTTTTACAACTAGGTACTCGTATCGAAAACGAACAAAATACATTAATATAGTCCTTAACGAGTCGAGCATCTACCTATCGAATCGTTTGGAATGCTACTTACCTCGGCTATGTTTTCCTTGGCGTCGGCTAAGATACCAAAGTATTTGTACATTTTCTGTATGTTGTCTTCGGCTTCTGCCATTTTTGACGTCGATTTTTCCGAACAGCAAGGCGGTTATTACGGACGCTGATCGGCGGGGTAAAACGACGTTACTGGACCGAATCAATACTCGGGATATTGTCCGACAGATGAAACCGATAGGAAAAGTCGAATGAAGTAAGCACTAAAAGTGTGGTGTAAAACCGAGTGCTTTTACAGTGGTGAGAATAACACAACAAAACAAACAAACATAAATTCGAAATTTATATGTAACAAAAAATATGTCGAATGATAATCGGCAATCGCGATTTCCGTATGGGACGAAATAATAACAAATTATCAAACGAGAACGGCGTTCGTGCATGTATGGTGCGGTTATTGAACGTCGGTTAGTGTTGGTATAACAACTACAATGTGTACAATTGTTAGGTTATATATCGCGTTATTTTTAACCAGTAAAACTTTTTAAAAATAATATTATGATAAAAATAACATTATTACTGGAATGTTGTTCGCGAAAAATTGACGACGGCCGTTATAATATTTTATTCATTACTCGGTTTCTCAAGTTTTTCTTTATTTTTTTTTTTGCAGATAAATTCACAGCGTTCCGTGGCGGTGCCCATAGAAAATGCATAGGACCCCGCCCCCCCTCGTTATCATCGTATTCGTTCCAAAATCGTGATAAGCAAGCACGGCGACAGTCGCTGGAGCCAAACCGGTGTCTGTTCCAAATCAAATCTACATACCTATATAAAAATAGAGCCAAAAATGTATAACAATTCATGAATTGAGAACGGCTGGGCCGATTTGGCTCAAATTTTTTTTAATTGTTCGTAATTGCCAGGAGGTTTTTACGAAAAAATTTTGGAAAAACTCTTTTTTAAAAATTTTTTGATGATTGTTTTTTTTGGCAAAACAACGTTTGCCGGGTCAGCTAGTACGTAATATAATAGGTACTTATTAAACTAGAAAATGCGGAGTGACGTCAAGTACACTTAGTTCACACCACGGTTATCTTACCTAAAATATGCTTGATCCATACATCACATATTATGACCTGATCGCACATCGCAATCCGCCATATTCTGTGGTATTGTATACGCACTTTAAATACGTTTTACGTGCACGTGCGTTCCAGAACGAAAACGATTATTGTTCAACAATCGGCGATTAAAAAGTACCCGACTGTACCGATGTCAGCAGTGGCGTGTACGGGATAAATTTATGATGGTGGGTTAATTACATCACTGAACTCGGTGGTTAATATACAAACACATGATATGGTAGCTTTATCGCAGATTAAATGAATATAATATTTTAATATTCATAATCTAATCTGTGGCTTTACTGTATGAAGTTCTGGAACGACAATAAAGTTTGAGAAATAATCGTCGTTATCGTAGACATATAAATAACGTCTTTATATGTCCATGGTCGTTAATATTATTTTTGGTACAAGACATTTTTTTGTTGAACTTTTAAATTTAACTAGTTAATATTTGAATATTATAGAATATAGATTGTGTCATGGCGGGGGCCCCTAATGTACACGCCCAGAGCCGTATTTAGGAATTTGTCACCCTGGGGCCACAAAAAAAACGCCCTATTATAATACAAATCTAACGCAATAATCTAAAAACAAATTTTTTAATTTAAAATTAAAATTTAGCCGCTTCCTCGTAATCAGCCGCCCGGGCCAATAGCCCCCTGTTGCCTCGCCCCCCTGAATACGGCCCTGGATACGCCACTGACCGAGGTTTTTCGCAACAAATCGGAGGAAATTTTTCGTTTATCGATTGAAAAAAATCGGAAAAAAAAGGCGTCGGTAGAGTAGATTAATTGTTCCATGGAGAACGATTCCGGAAGAATTATTCTCTTACACAGAACCACGTTTATGGTATACTGTGATCCGAGTTCACACATTGTTCGTGTGGCGTCATTGATAAGACCGCGTACGCTCGCGTTATCACCACCGCGTTTGTTTCACTGCAATAATCTGTGCGTTTTGTGACGAGTGTCTGGCTGTTTAGTTTTTGGTAATTTGTTATTCGCGACCGTTTAATATTATTATATTTCAACGTTGTAATTATTATTATAGCCGTATTCATTTTTCGTGGTAAGTATAATTTTTTTATTCTTTTCTACAGTTTGAACGATTATAAATGACCAAAACGTTTAAACGACCATACGTAATAGAGTATTATAACCATCGTAATCGAAAATTCATTCAGTTTTTTCCACATTAATGTCGTGTCTGCTTATTGTATTATATGGGGGTTTGAGTGTCGTGGTTAACGTCTGAAATTTCCATAGAGTAATATGAAAATTTCATATGTATAACTTGTGGTGGTCACCTTCACTATCATTGATTTTATAATATCGGTGACGAATGTTTTATCGTCACTGTTAATAATAACAATTAAACGGATATAAATTAAATATGTATTCTGAAAACTTCAATTTGTTACTAAAGAAATATTTATTTAAATTAATATAATCGTTTTATGCGTTTCTGTTAACAATTGATCGCAATTGATATGATGAGTTGATCTCGCACTGAATTAAAATACTAACAGTAGGTCGTATACTATATTATCATAATTTTTCGTTTTAAACGTTTCAAAAACTTATTTCTTATTAAAATTCCTTGTATTTATATATATGTTGTGGTTGCTTACTTTTAGGTATACATTTTTTTATGGTTATAAATACAATAGCTATCTACCTACTTCGTGTCGTATCATGTTTTGTGCAAATTTGGCACGATTATGTATACTAATATTGTAAATTTGTTGTACAGGAAATTTTGTAATTGAATTATAACAATGGATTTCCAAAACCGTCCTGGTGGTAAAACGGGCGGTGGTGGTGTAGCATCATGGACAGAGACCAATAAGGATAGACGTGAACGTCTTAGACAGTTGGCATTGGAAACTATTGATCTTCAAAAAGATCCCTACTTTATGAAAAATCATTTGGGTAATTATTTAGCAACCGGAGTAAAACTTGTGTAATAAAAAACTAAAATATTGCAATAATTTTTTTTTTTGTAGGATCCTATGAGTGTAAACTTTGTTTGACTTTGCATAATAACGAGGGCAGTTATTTGGCTCATACACAAGGTAAAAAGCATCAAGCAAATTTAGCTCGTCGAGCGGCTAAAGAGGCTAAGGATGCTCCACAACAACCGGCTCCTGAAAAACCTCGCGTTGAAACTAAAAAGTTTGTTAAGATTGGACGACCTGGATATCGAGTTACCAAACAGAAAGACCCGGAAACAGGACAACAAAGTTTACTCTTTCAGATTGATTATCCGGGTTTGTAATTAATTTTGTTCATTAATATCGTTTAGATTTTGTCTGATTAAAAAAAAAAAAATAATAATTTTTTTTCCATATTTAGAAATTACTGATAATGTGCGTCCACGTCATCGTTTCATGTCGGCGTACGAACAGAGGATTGAACCGCCTGACAGGAAATGGCAATATTTATTATTTGCTGCCGAACCTTATGAAACAATTGCATTCAAAGTACCTAGTCGTGAAGTGGACAAGTCTGAAATGAAATTTTGGGCTCATTGGAATACTCAAGCCAAACAATTTTATTTGCAATTTGCATACAAAGTTGAGCAAATGAAGCCACCTCCTCCAATGAAACCTCCACCACCATCTTTACCACCGCCACCACAACACAACATGATGCATCAGCCCAGTTCGAATATGATGTCTCATATGTTCCCTCCACCACCCATGTTTAATCCAGGACCGCCTCCGATGATGAATAACATGATACCTCCACCGCCTCAATTGATGGGTCAATAAGCTTGTGAAAATAAATTTTCTTCGTGTATGATTTTTAAATATTATTTCCTTGCTTAAAAAAAATAAATTTATAATTATATAACTTAAATGTGTTTTTCAAATCGGAACTATGTACTGGAATAAAGTTGAAAATGATATAAATATACGATACAAACAAATGCGTAAAATGTCGTATATTAATATCGTACGTCATATGTAGGGACCGAAAAGATAACTTCAAAAACTATTTGTCAGATACAATATATTATATGGAATTAAATATTTGTTGACAATACACTAGAGATGCTTCGATTTTTTTCAACTTTTGGTATAAGTTACCAGAAACTATATTCTAAATACCAAGGTTAGGCATTAACGATTTAAAAGTTATAATTAAATTAAGTTCTCTGAGTCGTTACATTTTTTACAATTAACTTCTTAACCTATTAAACAATAGTATTTAAATTAAATTTTATCTGAAGAGCAATGCAATTATTTTGAATGTGTTTTTGATCTGGGTAATTAGTTTTTAGACGTAATAATTCATTAGCATCAGGTTTTAAAAAGTCACGAGGTACTTTATTTCTAGATTTAGACTACATGTATAAATACACACAACAATTTTTATTTTATTTTTAAGAAATTTGTTTTAAAAAATTTCTTTTGACTGAGATACTCTTTTTTTAAATTAATTTTTAAGTTCCTTAATTTACCAAAATAAACAAGTGACTTTTGACATGAGTTAAACTTCTCGGGATTGATAGATACTATCCAACCATCTACAGATATTAGTGTTAATTATTGTTAAATATAATATTGATCTGTAAACAAACTTAGAAAAAATGATTGTGAGAGTAATTTGTGAAGTAAAAAGAACGTTACATGTTGGTTATTAAAAAACAAAAGTAATAATCTCCCAAGGTACAAACGTATTTAAAATACTAAAATGCTGCATTTCTAAACGTCTGCAGTGTACGTATTGATCGATCACCGAAAACCAAACACACTTGTCGAAAATCACTAATTATTAATAGAAACGAAAAACGATTTCAAGTATTGCCGATATCGTATCGAAAATTATCGTGTTACATTATAACACATATTTTCCACATTTCTGATAGAGAAAATCAAAATACACCGATGCGTTTAATTATTATTGATTTTTGTATTTATTTATAAGTGTTATAATAAACTATAAGAAACGAAAATTATACAGTATTATAACCTTTTATTTATAATACGTAAAAAATATAAAAGTATTTCATATATTAAGTATATTATATTAAATAATTTTTAACGAAAGAATCCGATAATTACAAATAAGTCGGCTCGCCGATTGTTGTACAGTATACACATCTTAAAACCTATTCTGCGCATTAATCGTTATTATACGGTTTTTACAATGCGAAGAGTGCATTTTTCAAGGTGATACAATAATAATAACTAGCTCGACTCGGTTTAAGGAAACTACGGAATTTTCTCGTAGAGAATTTTGTCACGTTTTCTACGTACCTATACAATCGAGTAAAAATCAATATTTCTAATCGATTATACTTTATACATTCATATTATGCGTATTGTATAATGCTCAAGATTCTGAACTGCGTATAATTATTATAGAAATATCTGCAGTGGCGTAGCAAGGATTTGTATTTGGGAAGGGGCGAAGGAGAGCTGAGGCTGATAATTGAAAGTTGCCTTATTTTTTAATATTGAAAACATTAAATCTCGGGGGATGGGGAGCTGATGGGGCTGCATCTCCCGGCTACGCCAATGAATATTAATGTTGTTAAAATACGCACCGATAAATTCGCCGTTACTTTCGTCACAATATCGACGAAATTCAATTTCTACGTTTTACACAGCAATAGCGAGAACAATTTTTTTTTGGCGGTTTAGACGTGATAGGGGGGGGGGCACTCTTGCAACCTTCTCGTGTCTACGCCATCGCCACGAATACTCTCTGCCATTTACGCGAGAATTTTATAGTTATTTTTTATTACGTCGTATGTAAAGAGCAAAAGGGAGAAAAAAAAAAGAGCTCTACGAAGATTTCAGAGACGGCGGTATGTGTAGGGGAGGGTAAACGTTGGGTATATATAAACCGAAGTTCGAACGACGTATATACACACACGAGATACGTACGTTACACACAATACGACGACGACGGTATATTATATGACGTTACGCACGCAACGGGTGTGTGACAGCAGCTGCACGGGGTGACAAATGGACGTGCCCCGAGCTCCGCGCTCCGCTCACCTTTTATATACACGGAAAGCAATAAAGCACCCGGGTAATTGGATTTAACAATTTGTCTTTCTGTTTCCCAAAAAAAACGACGACGTGCAGCGTTGTATAGTCGTTGCTCTAGTGTCGCGCGTGTGTAAGTATAAAACGAATATACAGTGTCCGTGTACGCCGTGCGTCTTTGCTGTTCGCGCGATGAACAACGGGCGATGAACAACATCGTTTATCGATGAACGACAAATGGCCCGCCGTATAGTATAGTGCAGGGGTCTCCAAACTACGGCCCGCGGGCCGGATACGGTCCGCGAACAAGTTTTAACCGGCCCGCAGCACCCATAGGACGGTAAACAGTAAACTCATATTTGTATACCTATATTTTCGTAAAATTAAAAATTATATATTGTGTTAATAAACTTTTGGCCCGGCAAGAGCATTTGATATTTTTTGTGGCCCTTGAATAAAAAAGTTTGGAGACCCCTGGTATAGTGTATACCTACGAAAGTACGGAATTTATAATAGTCGCTTAAAAATGTTTCTGGAGAACGGTATTTTTTATTTATATTTTCGTCCCTTATTATATTATACCGTTCCGTTCCGCCGTATCGGTCAGCCGATAGCAGTGGCGCCGAGTTCATATATGCGTACATTATAAGTGGTTCATTTGAACAACCGAAATTTCCAGGGTGGTCGGGTGGCGTATGACTTGGTCAGTAGGTACTATTTCATTATGAAAAATAAAAACGAACAAAAATTATACGATAATTAAGCGAGAGAAATACGTAAGAATTATTGAAATTAGTGAAAATGAACCAGTACATTTATGAACGGAATAGCGACGTCGAATCTAAATTTTGGTTAAATCTTTTTGACTTCTTTGGCGAAACGTTATTTTATTACTATTACCACTGTTCTAAACAGTTCACGAAAAATATAAACACGTTTAATGCATGTGTTATATTTTGCAATCGGAAAACAAAGAAGTTTTTGGAAGGCGTGGCTACGACACAACACAGAGGGCGTGGCAACTATACAACATAGTGGGGGTGGTAGGAAAGCGCTTATAAATAGCGGTGAGTGACAGCTGACCGCTCAGTGTACTCAGTGCAGTCGCGCAATCAAGGAATGCTGAGAACACACACACACACACACACACACACACACACACACACACACACACACACACACACACACACACACACACACACACACACACACACACACACACACACACACACACACACACACACACACACACACACACACACACACACACACACACACACACACACACACACACACACACACACACACACACACACACACACACACACACACACACACACACACACACACACACACACACACACACACACACGGCGCGCGAGCACCGCAGTCAGACGCGAACTACGTTGTTCACGCCTGACCGCCGTGACTACACTGAGCGGTCCGACGGTTTCGTACCTCTATTTATAAGCGTCTGACTGCCCCCCTCTACTTTGTTTAGTAGCGCTATCTGGTGACTACTTTCTCTTTCGGTTTTATTATTGTCGGCTGACGCGCTATGTCTCTATACGCGGGTGTTTTGTTTGACGCTATCTGAGTGACTGATAGTACGCGCGTATAGAATCTTTATTATAAATATTTTTATTATTAATAATATTATTTCGCGTATTTAAATGAAATGAAATGAATGAAGGATTCGTCTTCTCCCGTTGTATTCTAGTTTATACGTTTACTCGTTTATTTTACACGTTTACTATTTATTTAATTTTTTTTCGTTTTATCTGTACACGATCACCGAGTTTGTCTTCAACTAACCATTAAAAACAGGTTTAAAATATTAAAATAGTTTTAACCATTTCTTTTTTTTTGTTCGAAATTTCGAAGAATTCACATTTCCTATCGCTTCCGCGCACTATATAATCTATACAAATCGATCGGTATTGGAAATGTAGGGAAACGTCTATATTTTATTATCGTTTATCCAAATGAAAAGGCAACATTATATTATTATATATAAAAAAAAAAAAAATTATGTAATATGATTACACATGCAACTAATGCTCGAGTTATTATTGATATTCTCTATTAAATAGTTTGCAAGAGACCAAAACTTTTGAAAAACTTTTTACTAACACAAATCGCACGTCCAGCTGTTATTATTAATTTCCTTAGAAAAATAAAAAAATTTAACTTTAAACGAATTTTAGTCGTATTTATTTATATAATATTGTGGCGTGGATAAATTTGAAGTATTTAATAAAATTTTGTCTATTTTCTAGTCTTACGCATTAAGAAAAAAATATTCGTTTCTGGAAATGAAAAATTATACAAGTTTGTAGGATTTTATGTGGAATTAATATTGTAAAAAAAAAAATGTAGAAATATTAATTTCGCAGGTGGCGAACCAGCTATTATACCATGAGCAGTTTACAATGTACTAATGAATTATACAATCAATATTTTTTTTACTGCATAGCCGTGTATTTTAATCATGCGATGTCTAAAAACTATTATTGTTGACGTTTAAAAAAAAAGAAGAAATATCATAATTAATGCGATTTTCGAAAACTAAAATTTTCTACCGAATTTTTAATTCTACCGAAAAAAATTTGTTTTTTACCGGAAATTATGCAATAATACTATTATTATATTACATTACCTTCGAAAACTTCTTATATATATATATATATATGTATGTCCGTTATAGCATACCTATGTAAAGTATGTAGGAATGTTTCTAGAAAAGCTGTATATATTAATATATGTAATAACAAATACCTAGTCGTTTTATTTCTTATATGCGAAACAATATGTATATATATACTGTATATAATTGAGAAAAATCACAGTAAAACTTTTCAAAATTTCGGAATTTAACGAAAAGTTCGAACGTATATTCTAATACGACGATTCATTCCACGACGAGTAATAACTAAGAAGAAAGATCTATTAATGTACCGAGACGAACTGAAGACGTAGAATAAGGAAGAACAACGTGCATGGAACTTAAACGAAATTACAATAAAATAGAAAAAGTAAGTACTCACCAGATAGCGCTACGACACATCATAGAAGGGCGTGGCAGAAAGGCGCATTTAAATAGCGGTACTGCATTGCTCGCGCCTGCCCGCCGTGACTACACTGAGCGGTCCGATGGTTTCGGACCTCTATTTATAAGCGTTTTCTGCTACCCCCTCCATGTTACGTCGTAGCGCAGTCTGGTGACTACTTTCTCTTCCCGTTTTATTACGATCGGCTGACGCGCTGTCGGTATATGCGGGTGTTAATTTGACGCTGACCGATCGACCGATCGTACGCGCGGATGCAAACTTTATTATTTATTTTGGTTCGTTATTATTATTATTGTTGTTGTTATTATTATTATTATTATTATTAATATTAATATTATTTCGCGTATTTCAATGAAATAAAATGAACGTTTATCTTTACTCGTTATACACTTGTTTATTTTACACGTTTACTATTTGTTAGTAAAACGTTGTTAGTAACGTTGGAAAACGCCTATAAATACCAGTCGGAAGCCAGCGGACCGTTCAGTGTTGTCGCGAATGACTGCTCTCTCTCTCACACACAGACACACACACCAGGCCCGTGCGCAAGGGGGGTTGGGGATTCAACCCCCATCTCATTGCCGAAAAAACATAAGTCATGTTTTTCATTTTTGATCGATTATATTAAATATTTTATAATCTTATTTGTAATAAATAATAATGCATAATACCTATATAATACTTAATAGCACACCACTATTATTGTGTTATCTTCGTGTTTGCTGTTTATCGGCTTTCGTTGTAGTCGTTATCGACAAAATATAATGACCGCGACCGCGACGTGTATTTTAAAAGTTGTTCATAATCATGTGCGAGACATTTCTATTTTATACATATCTTTTTCAAACTCCCCCATTATGAAATCCTGCACACGGGCCACACACACACACACACACCCACGTCAGTCAGACGCGAACGACGTTATTCGCGACTGACTGCCGCGACTACACGGTTGTTGATAGTTTGTCGTTTACTTTGATGACGAATGTCCTATTTGACAGAAAGGATCTTATAATATTGACTAGTTGATGAGGGATTTCCATGGTTAGAAGTTTGAAAATCAGTCCATTATGCCAAACTTTGTCGAATGCTTTTCTATGTCTAGGAAAGTGGCGGCTGTTTTATGTCTTATGTTCAGTTTGTTGGTAATTTTGTCTATTACGTTGATTAGTTGAATGGTAGTGCTGTGTTGAGGTCTAAAACCGTGTTGTTCTGGGCGAATTAGGGGCATGATGTGGATTTTAATCTGTGGAGTAAAAGTTTTTCTAGAATTTTTCCCATAGTGTTTAGTAGAGAAATTGGCCGGTGGTTTGTTGGAGATTTTGGGTCTTTTTCCGGCTTGGGGATCATTATTATTGTTGCTTTTTTCCAAGAGTGTGGAAAGTATTCTAATCTTGCGCAGCAGTTGAAAATCTGGCATAGGAAAGTGATGAATCTTTTCCGCAGTGCTTGATAGTGCAGTTCGTGATTTTGTCAGGACCTGGTGCGCTTTTGTTTGGAAGTCTTTTATTATGTTCCATACTTCTTTTGGCTCGAAGTATAGAGTTTTTTGGTAGTGTAAGTTGTCGTGGTAGTCTAAGGTCTCTTGGACCATTGTGTCTACCAGGTTGGAGAATTTTCTGTCTTGAATTGTTTCTCCATGTTGTTGGCAAAATGTTTGATATCTTTTCCGGTTCAAATTCTAGGTTACCATTTTCTTCCATAAGCGGGTGGTCTGGAGGTTTTTCCGTAGGAGTCTTCTGTTTAATTTATACAGTTTTTCCAGCCTTGAGCACTGTTGTCGATGGAGCCAAGGAAATTCATCCATTCATTGTCTCTATGTGAATGTAAAAGATCTTTTACCAGTGTTATTTGGCGGTTGAGGATTGTTTTGACTGTCGGATCCCTTGTTCTTTGCCATATGGCTCTAAGTTTTCTTTTTTTTGTAATTTGGTATTGGATGAAATTCGGAAGATCATTTTTTGCGTCTTCGGAGTTGAAAGGAGTTGAGTTGGCTTCGAGTATTTTCGTAATAGTGTTAGTGACTTGAGTTATTGCATTATCAATTTGAGATTTTGTGATTTTGGTTGGCAATGAGAATTTTGAGTTGACATTGTTTCCTCAATTTATTCCAGTCTGTAGAGTATAGTGGTTTTGGAGGAGAGGTCTGAGATGCTGATTGGTGTATATCTAATAGGATTGGAGAGTGGTCTGATGAAAGTTCCGTTGGGAAATTTGTTATGTGATATTTTATTTTTCCAGTCTTCATGATTGCGATGTCTAAAACATCTGGTCGGTGTCTGATGTCAGTGGGATAGCGTGTTGGAGTGGTGGGGGCTGCAACTGTAGAGTCATTTCTGGAGTTTATATATTTGTAAAGTGAATTTCCTGCTTTGTTGTTTTTGCTACTGTTCCATGATTTATGTTTTGCGTTGAGGTCACCTGCGATTATGACGTTTTGTGTGGTGTTTAAAAGAGTATTTATGTCTTCAGTTTCTAGGATTTTACTTGGGCTTTTGTAGACCGAAACCAGTCTGAGATCCGCGCCTCCAAGTTTGAGTTGTATTGTAGTATTTGTAATTGAGTTGGTTTGGACTGATTCGTTGTGGTGAATGAAGCGTCTGTGAATGAGGATAGCCGTTCCTCCGGCTGGTGGCTGACCGGTTATTGATTGTTTGTTTGTTTTATGGGTGAAGAAGTTTGGAAGATTGAATGATTTGTTGTTTGCTAAATGTGTTTCATTGAGTAATATTATGTCTACTTTTTTTTCCGAGATAAAGTTGAGTAGTTCGAGGCGTTTTTGGTTTATACCTTGACAGTTCCAAATTAAAATTCTTGTGCTATTCATCTTGTGTTTTTAGAAGTAGCGGAATGAGGGCTGTGAAGGTTGTGATTAGGATATCTCTGATGTTTGCTTTATTGGAAGCCAGGTCTTTGATCAAGGTGGAGAGGGTGTTTATGATAGATTGAATGTTGCTTGGACAGTTGGTTTCATATTTTAAAACGTTTGCATAGGAGTTTTGCAGCCGAGGACTTGTGGATGGTTCGTTTGGTTTATTAGTGTTATTGATGGTTGGTGTAAGAATTTTAGTTGCTGGGTGTTTTGCTGTTTTAATTTTTAGGAATTCTGGGCATTTCTTGTAGTTTGCAGTGTGTGAGCCTAGGCAGTTGGCGCATTTTGGATTTTCTTCTAATGTTTTGCTGCAGTTTTTGGCTTGGTGGGGTCCCGCGCATTTCACGCAGCGGGGCGTGTAGCCACAGTATAAGCTTGAGTGTCCGAATTTTTGGCAATTAAAACATTGCGCCGGATTGTTGTTCCTGTACGGTTCAATTTTTACAGACATGTAGAATAATGTGTGTTCGTTGAAGAGACCTTTGTTGGTTGGATTTGATTTTAGGGTGACCATGTGTACCGGTAGTTTTCTTCCGTCTTTTGTGAATTGTCGGACTGATGATGGTTCGTATCCCTTTTCTTTTAGTTCATCCATGAGCGGTATGCTGATTTCTGACCCCTATTTATAGGCATTTTCCTGCATGTGCGGTGTGCCACGCCCCACTATATTGCACTGTAGCGTTATCTGGTGACTAATTTCTTTTCGCGTTTCATTACGGTCGGCTGACGGGCCATGTCGGTATATGCGGGTGTTTAGTTTGATGCTGACCGAGTGCCCGATCGTTCACGCGCAAGCAATCTTTATTATTATTAATATTAATTAATTTACGTAAAAAATGCAGTGATCGACCCATTATGATAACGATAATTATATATATATATATATTTTTTTTTACGATGGAAATTTATTGCTTTTATACTCTTGTGCTGTAAATCGGTATATATATTATAGTACACGCGTTTTTTTCCTCCGAAAATTATTTTTATTATTAGCAACTTTTTATTATATACATATACCTAGTTAGTTAAGCAATTATTCTAGCACGGGACAATATAATATAGGAACGCGTTGTACGAAATAATTATAAATTAAATAAATTAAGATAATAAAGTATAATGAAATACCGCGCAATACAATGCAGTTGACTGGGAAAACGGCTTTATATACATGTAACGATAATTATATATTTTTGTTGTATACGAACAAAATAATTTTAAATCGAATAAAAATATAAGACGAGCCATAAAAAAAAAAAAAAAAATGTTAATGTCAGAAAAAACGTGTACTAAATACACATTATATAGTTATCATAAAACAGTCTATTTTATATAGATTTCATAACAGCTAGTGTGCAGTAGTGATTTTAGAACCGGTGATATTATGAAACAATTTATTATAATATGTATTTAAAAAAAAATTTCTGAAATTTAGAGATTTTCAATAAAAATTACTTTGTGAAGAGAAATCGAGCGTAAAATTAAAATAAATTATATTGTTCTCGGAAAAAGTTCGCTGCGGAGGATAATACGTAAAATTAAAATATATATATATTTTTTTTTTGCAAGTGCGTCGAAGAAAAATATGAAAAATTCCGCGTTGATTCGTTTAACAACATAATTTCGTAGAACAGATATATATATATATATATATATATATATATATTGTCGTTGTTTGCCAGAATTGTTGTTCGAAAATGATTTTCTCCGAAACATGTGTACAAATATAATATAAGAAATAAAAATTTAAAACGAAATTCGGGAAAAAAAAAATTATGATTTATCTTTTGACACTGCAGCAGACTTCGCGTGTTTACTGCACGCGCGTATAAATGTAAAAAAGAAAAAAAAAATTTTTGTTCTCTCGTAAAACGTATACATTTATACGGAAATTTTAATCGACTATAAATAAGATTTATTTAACAATTTTTACTACTATAATATCGTCGTTCTGAAGAAAATAATCTTGAATCCTCTCGACGGCGGCTTTCTGCGATTATCGGTAGTGAATTTAATATATCTGTACAATACGACTTGCAATGGCATTTTTAGACTATTCCTTGTATAGTTCGAGATTAGAAGCGAGAAGTCCGCGGTCTTCGGGATTAAAAAAAAAAAAAACGTCGTTTTCACGGAGTTTCTAAGCAAAAGGAAAAAATTCGAAGCCAATTTTTTTTTTTTTTTGGAGTTCAATATACACAATTATATATTTAACTAATAAGAGAATATTTCGAAATATATATTAAACTAGCTGCTCCCGTGCACTTCGTTGCCCGTAAAAAATGCCACATCCTACAACATACAAATTTTGTTCAATTCGTTATTCAATACATTTCCTATTTTTAATTCCCGGCTTTTTAGCTAAGCTGAGGTAACATTTCGATCTATGACTGACGAATAAAACGTCACCAACTTTTTAAAACTTATTTCATTATTAAATAACTGTTATTGTGGACGTTGTCGGCCCCCGACCCGCCGCGTCACATCGCCCGCCCGCGCTATTACTATTCGTTTTCGCTTAGCGTTCTTTCCGACTCTTTTTTTCTTCTTCTGTTGCTCGGCTCCTATAAGGGTCGTAGCGTGATGTTAAATAACCTTCCTCAAGAATTGGGCTATTGAATAAAAAAAAAAATTTTCAAATCGGACTGGCAGTTCTACTTTCCTAAGATTCAAACAGAAAAAAAAAAACAAAAAACTCTTCAGCTTTATTATTTTAGTGTAGATTATAATTATTACCTATATTAAGTATCGATATGGCGGCGGCGGCGGCGGTGGGTAGTGGGGACGCCTGACA
This sequence comes from Slavum lentiscoides, assembly GCA_032441835.1. Lineage (NCBI taxonomy): Eukaryota > Metazoa > Arthropoda > Insecta > Hemiptera > Aphididae > Slavum > Slavum lentiscoides. Next base: position 4,541,905 of record CM063713.1, read on the forward strand.
GTGGGAGAGCACACGTCTGTTTTTTTTTTGCCGCACTGCGCCGCGGGGCATTGAAAAATAAACAATTATAAATAAATTAAAACAATTGACTTACAGCATTGAAATTAAGCTTAAATCCTGCTCCGCGATGTACTCTTTCATTAAGAAAAAAAAAAAAATTAAGATAATCCGATGAGTAGTTTCAGAGAACGTGTGTGACAAAGATTTCCATTTTACATATTTTATAATATATAGATACGCGTGACCCGTAGTGGACTTTTAGAGTATAAATAAAAACGAACTGACGGCTGCAGCTGAGCTCGAACAGACGAAAAGTAATACCGAACAGATTATACGACGATGACTACGGCGTGCGTGTGGTGGTACTTATACTCTCTTCTCGAGTAGGTATACTCTATTTTATTAAAGGCCTGTATACGCAAAACTTCACAGCATTCTTGCGTGATGCGCGAGAATAGATCTCGTATCCATTATTATCTCGACCTATACGACTACTATTATGCAGCTCCTGTATAGAAAACACTCGACTGCAGAAAACTCGCGTTGACGGTGAAAATTTAATTAGAACCTCGTATATATTATTATTATTATTGTTGTTGTTTAAACGTGTATTATAATATTATATACTACGCGAAAATTCGTCGTCTGTCGTAATTAAATTTTCTATCCGCCTAACGTTCGGAAAATAATTATTTATTCGTATATATTATATAATTCCGCGTCATTCGAATTTCTGCGCAGTAAGTTCACATACCAGCCACGGATCCAGAGTATCGATTCGGGGGTGGGGGGGCGAGGGGTCATTTATAAATTTTGAACACGCGTTATGTTTTAATATATCCTATAATAGTCTTAGGACATACATATTTTTAAACTGAATATTATTTACTAATTAGTTATAATAACTGAAAACTAACGGTGTCAGTACTTGTACATTTTGATTTTGAACCTTATTTCAAATTTTACGAATAACTTTAAAAAAAAAAACTAGAAAATAGAGATGTAAATTGTTTAATTTATTATTTGTTAAACATTAATACAAAAAGATGCCGAATTAAAAATTCTAGATTAAACTCTGATTTTCTTTTGGTTTTTGCAAATCCGTCAATATTGCTTTATTTAACGTCTATTCATCACGGTGAATATTTAAAAGAACAATTCCAGTGTTGATCTTGATTCCAAAACATTTGATCTGATGAGCCATGTCTTAAGAGGATGCTATACTGAAAGTAAAACACATGCAATTTACCGTAAATTTGTGTAAAAACTAGTTTGCGCGATTATGAAACACCGGGGTTACAATCAAAATAAAAACACCAAATTTTGGAACTACATAGAAGAGAACTTAATCTATGTCGTAGCGTTTCAATTTTGTATTATATATGTAAAAAAAAAAACACAAATCATAAAAGTTTAACAGTCAATTACTTAATTTAAAATGACTTAATAAAAAAAAATAAAAACGCCACGACAAAGATTAGGTTGTCTTCTATGTGGTACCAAAATCTGATCATTTTATTTTGATTGTAGCCCCGGTGTTTTATGTTCGCGTAAATCAGTTTTTAGTCTCTTATTTGAGATGTGTGTAGCATCCTCTTAAGTGTTCGTAACGTTGAAAATGTTCATTCAGCACTTGAATCGCTTATCGCTATATTAAAATGCTCAAAATTTTAACGAATCAATTGCAAGAAATTTGTAATTTGGGGGGGTGGTCCCATGGCCATCCTCGTATTCTGGTACATTCGAATATTTCGTTATCGGGCGTAATAAATCGATGGATAACGCGCGCGTTATAAACGTCGAAATTTTTATACGTAATTTTCATTATTATTATTACTGGACTGCGGATAATCTAAGATTGTTTTTAAATTTAAAACCGAATTTAATATTATATTTATTACGACACTTGGCGCGGTACGTGCAGCTCGTAATACTCCTCCGTATATTTTATTTTGAATTTCTGCGCTATATACGGTGTTTATTACGGTGACCTATGGATTGTGAGTCAATACCGCAGCGCGTTTGTTGTTGTTTTTTTTTCCTTTTTTAAACATTTGGTCGCAGTTACGTAAAATAATATTTACTCGTTTGTACGCGCGTTTATAATAATATTTAGATCGCGCGTACTATCCGCAGTAATAATAACAATATATTGCTCGTCGATTATTATAATATGTAATGTGGAAAAAAAAAATAGAAGAATATTACTCATAACGCGCGCGCGATTAGTCATAGCGTATTTATATACGTATAATTGTCCGAATTAAACTCGATTAAATTTATATTGTCTAGAAATAATATTATTTTTATAATCGAACGTTGTCGCAGCGCGGTGTGATACATCACGCAATATATAACTGTAGGTATGAGAAAACGCCGTCTGGATCAACACTTTTTTTTTTTCGAGGTCGTAAGAACGAAATTTGTTTTTTAGATTCTGAGCAGAGCGAGGAATCTATTGGTTTTACAAAGCTGTGTTTTTTTTTTTTATGTCTGTACCCAAAAATTCTACCAGAAGGAGTGCTCCGATCTTTACAGTCACGGTTTGTTTCCGGTATAGCGAATTGCGTCTAGTTGGTACTTTTACTAGAGGTCATTTTTTGATTTTCTCAAAAGCGCCTAAAAATAGAACTCAAAAACTACCGAAAAATTAATATGAAAACGGTATAAAAACGCGATTTCGTCAAAATCGATTGTCGTTATTTCTTCGTAATTTTGAAACTAATGGGTATAGCAATTTGAAATATTCATCGAAAACGTAACTGCGTTTATTATTATTAAGGGGGAAAAAAATTCTCAAAAAATTTCTTTTAATTTTGGACTATTTATAGCAATTATAGGTTTTGAGATATTTAATTCATAAAAAGAGTTAGTTTTAAATTATATACCTAAAACATTGCACCGAAGCTCCGTTCAGAATCGTTTTATCGAACGCAATGATTTACCATTGCTTTCAAATTTATATAGTGCAGATAACAATACACTCTAAAATCTTTATCCAAGTAATTCACGTGAGCGACATTCACAACACCCCACGGCTCGTTACCTTTTTACCCTATGGGAACACAAAATTTATACTTTTAAGAACCGGTAAGTACCGGTTCCAGAGCCCAATTGAGAATTAAAAAAAAACGGAATCGAAACCGAAATTTTTATTTTCTAAGAACCTGAACCGGAACCAGGACCGATAATTTGTTAAGGTTCCTTACATTATGTACCACACAGTATGGTTTTCGAGAAAAAGTACGAACGGCGTCTTATTCGTTATTATTATTATTATTAAATTTTATCTTATAATCCGCAATCGAATAACGACGAATTAGTTGTACATTTATATTTATCTGCAAAAAAAAAAAATACCGTATAAACACTCGTGGTTAAAAATATATATTCTATATTATAATTAAGGTCAATAGAAAATAATAAGATTTATTGTATTTTATTGTGACGAAATAACAACATAACGCGCGAATATTTATAAATCCTCGATATACTACGACGATAGTATAGTAACGCGTTAAAAAAAAAACAAACAAATATATAGTTGTGTGTATATACTCGTATATAGGTACTTGAAACGATATTTAATTTGAAATATAGGTACAACGTTTTCATCGATTAAAATATACGCGTAAAAAATCAATTCTATCCGAAAATATCATATATGATTTTAATATAAGTCTATTTTACTTCTACTTTAAATCAAAACGTATTTCAACTCGAGCTTATACCAGTTGCGGTATTAATGTAATTTAAACTTTTACTAGATGACTATTATTACGCCGAACGTCAATAATAACTATATACAATATACTTTGGGCCAATTTTCAATATTCGATTTTTGTTCAAATAGCGAATAAGTGTTATAAAACGTTTTTTCTTTTTACTTTCGCTAACAATATATTTGATATTATTTGTCAGGATTATATTGAATCGTTTTATCACCGAAAAAAGAGCTCTCGCGTAATAACTATACGTTTTTTTTCCATTGACATATTTTTTCTACGGATATTTACTGAATATCGAACGCGGTTATTGCAAGATATTATATTATATAATTATATATATATATATTAAAATCGCGTATTATTTGAACGGCCACACCCGGTGAGCGTCTCGTATTTCAAAATTTCGGCAGAACGGAACAATTTAAAAAATTTGCTGACACGCAACGATATAATATAGTATGTCGCGAGAGTAATGGCGTCGTTCGGTTGCGGGCCGCAACGTGGGCATTTATAACCACCCTTAATTTCGTGGTTACGACTTACCGCGGTTCCGGGTGTTTTTCATAAACACGGTTATGGTTAAAGGCACAATGCGTTAATTCAAAGAACGCGTTGACTACTGGCGCATCACCTACGGCATTTTTTTCAAACGTGTGTTTTATGTTTATACGATAAAAACAAGTGTTGAACATAAAAATGAAAAAAAGGCGAGAGGGGGAAAACAAAATAAACTCCAACAAACAGCTCAAAACAGGTCACAAAACATTTCTAACACCTTTCGATGTCGTGACAAGAGAAACTTTAAAACTCGGATCTCAGATAATACTAGTCGTATATAATATTATATAGGTGACAAAATAAATTAATTTCCTTCAAAAAAAAAAATGTCGGGCGATTCGTGCCTATAGGACAAAAAAAAAATATCGAAATTATGTAAAGTGGAATTGAATTTAATTAGTTAAACGGGCCGGTTAAATCTTTTGCCTCCCTCTTTCGAAAAGCGAAACAAAGCCACTGGTTGAGAGTACAGAAAAAAAAAATTGAAGATTTTTTTTTTAAATTTTTCTATTTGTTTAGTTACGTTTTGCAATATTAATTCCAAACGTTCTCGAATGTTCTCAAAAATCTGCGTAAGCTGTACATTTTTTTTCTTCTGGTGATTTACGCGCGAGAAATTCAACGTGGAAATGAAAAATCGTTTAAACGTACCGGCCGAATTCGGTAGAATAATTCGTCGACAGACACGCGCTTTTCTAAAAGTAAATATAAAATACTATACACGTGTTGTGTAGTAAAAATAATCGTCGAGGAAAGGGTGCGTAATTTATTGCACGCTGTTGGTTGGATCGAAGGCGCGTTCTTATAGCTGTGTGTAGCACAGTATTATATATAGTAATTGTAAAACTATATAATGTAGTAATGGTAGTATGAAAAAATGCACCTTGGGAAAAAGCCATTATTTAAAACGTTTCTTTGCCCGCCGTCTCCTATGCCGAGGGATTAAAAAAAAAAGAAAATAATCATCCCTGTCCGTATACAGGCAAAATATCTCGACGCGTATGCTTCAAACACATTAAAAAAAAAAAACCAAACAATAAACGAAATAACGTGAATTTCGGTTGCTTTTGTGCCAGTATATTTCCGAAAACGACTGAATAAACTCTCTGTAATAATCAATATAAATTTTAAAACTTTTTTTTAGAAGTAGTCTCAATAACGTATATACGATTTAAACGATAAATAAATTACATATCTGCAAATTGTCCCAAACACGTTTCGTTAATTCTACGATTCATACGACTTGCATAGAATAAATTCTCATATGTAATTCGACAGGAATTCACAGACGACATCAAGAAAAATCTGTGTAAAATAAAATCTTAAATATTTTGATATTCGTACAGGCAGATTTTAAGAAAAATCTAAGATATTTTTAGTCAAAACCAAGAAATAATTAAGATGCCTCTTGCTCTTACTTAAAGAATATACTTAGGTGTTTTTTGCTCAGAAAATTTGTATTCTGACGTTTGTGTATTTAACTGAATAAATAAAAAAAAAATATTACCGTTTTATGATGAATGACTATTACGAGTATTCAGAAGAGTTAGAACATGTTTATGATTGGTTCGATCATCATGCTGCAGTGTGTGACGATTGATTTGTACACAGTTAAATTCGCCCTCCGTCAGCTTTCCTCCTTTCTTGTTTCTCTTTTTTTTTTTCTTCTTAAAAGTGAATAATAATAATAAAATGTTAAAAATACAAAATTGTTGTTTTTCTTAGACAAATCTTACATATATTTATGAATGGGCATTGAACTCGTCATTTTCCACCACAATCCAAGCTTTTTGCTTTGATGCAACTGCGTGGAAGCATTACTCTTTTTTTTCATTGTACTTTAAGACCAACGTTTATGGCACAAAACAAAATCACGGAAAGAATAATATTTTTCACCGAAAAATTTCTAAGATAAGTCAAAAAAAATTCTAGTATTGTTTATGAATATCGATTAAACGTATGGCTGCTATAAGACTTTTTCTTAGCATATAGTAATATTTAAGGGAAAACTTAGTGCTGCTTATGCAGAATTTGGCCGCAAGTTTTTTGTTTTTAATCGTTGATTTTTGTCGAACGCTCTTTCAAAAATGTTTTAATTTTGTTTGATTTGCAAACATTTTCATTTTTCTACGACGCTGTAGTGCAGAAAGATGTTTATATCCATTAAACTATATTCGTAAAAATGAGCTCTCGTGCTTTTTCATCTTACGCGCGTCTTTAATCGTTTCCGATTTAAAATTTATGAAGACCTATGTAAATTTTTTGTAAAACATAAAAAAAAAAGAATAAATAATTATAGTAAAATACTTCACCGATTTATAAGCAGTTAAATATATTAAATATCTATAATATCAGTATGACGATAGAAACTTCTCAGCGTACAAACGCATATTTGATTTACAGACAACACTACGTCATAAAAACACATTTTTTTTTTTGAAATTCGTATTTTATCGGAATTTAACAAAAAAAATGTTCTATGTGAATTTCTAAATAACGGCCGATACTCCGGTCACTGTAATTCTTTACATTATATCGCGTTTAAAGTAAAAACTTACATGAAGTAAACGTGGTGGTACAATATAATATAATGGACGCGTTCGGACCGGAAAAATTGTTTTCTTTTGCACCGAAGCGTTCGATTTAATGGCGCGTGTTTCTTTTTCGTTTTCACCTCGGTATATATAATACTCGTATATATATTATATACGCCTATATAAAGCGTTTTTTTATTTTTTCCTAGATCCGATGCAGACTCGTGATAACAAAACGAATTAACCGTGCACATTCATATATATGAGATATATGGGATGTCGGTGGTAAAAACCTTGTGAAAATGTCGAGTCCATCGTACGTGTATTGCCCTCGATGACGACACGTCGGCTGCAGCGAGACATGATTCAACATAATAATATATATGATAACGTGCAACGGCAATTAAAACGCGTAATAAGATCAATTAATTTTATTAATTCTATTTTTTTTTTTTAGTGACGCGTCCAGTATTTTTAATGTTAAATGACGGATTTAAAAAAAAATATTATTCGCAGTATATATTATAATCCGTCTTAACAACAGCACGTAGACCCTCCCAAGAAAGTCTTCTGGGATTATACTGAGACTCTAAATAGAAAGCTCCTGTTCTTATCCCGGACTAGTGTCCGGGGAATTGTTCTATTGGCTTTCGAATGTCCGAGTTCGGACCGTCTGCAAGACTATGAGAAAAATGTCTTAAATGTGTATTCCGTAAAGGTCTCAATGATTACTTTTCAATAATTATTATAAACTTAATTTTTGCTATAATTGGTCATGTCAAATTGGCGACTCCTGCAGTAGACTTGTGTTTTTCCGGCTCTATATAGTTTACTATTGAAAACAAGTGGAATGTTGAAATAGAATAATAGATATTATTTATATTTTATAAGCAAAAACAAATTTGTTGGTATTATTGACATACATAGGTGTACCGCTGAAAATGTCAATTTTTAGTTCTCGTGGCGCCTATATAGGTACGTATACATTATACAGCCATTATTAGCGTTAATCGAATAGTCAATATTTATTTAAAACAGACCTAAACGCTAATCCCCCAGTTCAAAATCCTGAGAACTTTTGCAGGTACCGCCTGCGTGAATTATTTAGGTAATATATATTTTGGTTAATCTCTTCTTTCCTGGATCAGCTCTTATCAAATAGACAACAGTGGGATTAAATCGAAAAATCCGTTGTACGTTCGTCGGATGTTCATCAAGGTGCAATCTTACCACCCCTCCTGTTTTTGCTGTTGGTCAATAGTGTACCGTCCCCGTATTATTATATATACCCCATAAGCAAAAATACTAGTATTCGCTGATAATAATATAAAAAGCTGTACACGAACATATTCAATCTAGTCTTCACTGTGCGAAATTACAGGCAGTCCTTGATCGGCGGTTCGTTAGTTGGGGCAAAGGTGTTCAACTTAACGCATCTAAATGCCAGGTCATGACTTTCACACGCATTAAATTCATCTACACAATAAATGAGTCTGCAATTTCAACCGTCGCCGAATCAGCTATCTCGTACACATATTGTGTGCCGGATTACATTCAGATTTCAGGTTAATATATGTTGCAAGCAGTGCCGGATTAAGAGATTTAGCGCCCCTAGGCCCTGCATAAAATAGCGACTTTAAAATTTAAGATTTTTTCCAACAATTTTTTTCTTCTAAATCGTGCCGAATTGGCCGAAAATTTTTATTATTTTAGAATTATTGTAAGGGAACGCCAATTTCGTATTTTTGCCACTAGTGCTGGACATCGTGGACAGCGTCCTTTATACGATTTAAAATTAAGGCGCCCCTAGGCCCAGGCCTGCTTGGCCTATACGTTAATCCGCCACTGGTCGCAAGACACTTAAACTTCTATGGTTTTTACAGAGAATTTAAGTTGACTGTTCCTTTGAAACTACTTTTTCGTACTTTAGTTAGGTCAGCTCTTGAGTACGTTTTATGTGATCCGTTGACGTGTTGTCAAACGACTACACTACTATTAGTCGGTTATAGTGCTCGACCTATAAGCACTAATGGTCAGATCGTCGACAAACGACTTGCACGACGTTCCGCGTAGTAAACTATAGTATCTGCAAGTTCTGTTGATTCACCAATGACCAGCTGATATCAACTACGCGTCCCACTCCTCCGAAACTCCACTCCATTTAGGGTACCTTTGCTGCTTTATAATATTCTCCGCTTTACCCGCGTTTAATGCGTCTCGTCAACGAGGACATTCTCAGGAATCTATAAACAAACCCGTCGAACTAAATGCGGTATACGTTATTAATTTTTTAAGAGTTATCTATATATTTTTTTTTTCGGATCGAAAACCCCGTTCTCTGTATGCAGCGCAAACAAATATTCGGACGTATTCGCGGGGTTAAACACACGTACTGCAGGCGCACTGGTAAATATTCGAACATACTTTACGTGCGCGTGCCACGCTGCGTTGCGTATGACGATGGTGGGCGCGAGCACATTTTTAGGCGAAACCCTTTGGGAAATATTCGCTGAAAGAAGAGACGACCACCGCACTGGGTAGGGACAGAGAGACGTACACATAATATTTACTCGCGTGTTTTTAATACACACACACTAAGGCTCGCGCGCGTATAACGTACAATATTATTATAATAAATATTATTATATCGGCGGACGCTCGCAAAATTATGAGATATAATAATATATTTATATGTGTATAGAAATATTAATATAACGGAGAAACGGTTTTTGTGCGTGCGCGTGTCGGTAGACGTTTATAATATAAATGCGCGCGCGCGTATTATAATATATATATATATATTATTATAATACGAATAATAATAATAATAATTATTATTATTATATTATTCGACGGAGAGATAAACCGAAAAAGAGAGTATGGAGTATGCGAATTATTCCGGAACGTCTGCTGCAACGAAAATCACGAGGAATGCGTCGAGTTTTCCTGGCCGCCGGCTAAAATCTGGCCTTTTTCTTCCTTTCCGTCGGATATAATATACATATATTCATATATATATATATTATATTCGTATCTCCTCTCCGGCGTATATATTATGTATATGTAAAAAAAAAAAAACTAATAATAATAAATTAATAATGGCAACTGCAGCTCGTGTATATTTATATACTGTTGCACGATAAAACGATATGGAATTATTTTACCACCGCATATAATATACATTTAGCGCTCGGATTTGTGTATGTATTTGCATATATTTTCCGGTCGATCGTATTGAAATATTATGTTCCACCACCCGAAGACGCGATTAAAAATACGAGAATTTTTTTTTTTTTTTTTAGATTATATATTTTATTTTTGCATATTTCAACACGCGTTTTACACGTTTTTTTTTTTTTTTAGAGCCGCATAATATTTTACATATTATTTCAATGTCACGTTTGGCGTACGGGCCGTATTGAAATGTATTCCGTGACGCGCAGCATTTGGCAAAAATTTTAAGACGAATTTCAAATTTTTATCGCGATAAATGGTGAATAAAAATCGTCGACTATAGTACGCGTTTATACCGTCCATTTATTAAAAGTATTAGAAAAAATAATTTTTCTAATACGGTTTTTACAGGCGTATTTTTCGCACAAACGCGCGTATTTCGTGATTTTTTTTTCCATTCTTTTGGTCCATATAAATACGAGTCTTAAATTAATAATAATTAAAAAATAACGAAATAAATCGCTTAAAGGTAAGTGCGCGCGCGCGCGCGTTTCGCCGCGAGTCCGTGACGCTTCGGCTCACCACCGCAACTATATGCTTTTGTACTATATATTGTTAAGCTCTTAGTTTTGTGTTCATTTATATATATATAAAAAAAAAAAATTACTCTAAATTTTTACACTCATATATATATGTATACAGTAGAACTTCTATTTAACTCGGTATATAAACGAATTTTTTTTTTTTTAGTGAACAGTGAAATTCTGTATTTAAAAACGTTTCTATATTTAACGAATTCGTTTTGTAACATTATGTACAAACACGCGATATGAAAAAAAAGGCTCCAATACAATTTCGGCAATCCAAATAACATAGATACGATCGTGTGTTGCCTCATTAAACTTTATTACCTTCTATTGTTATAGTATTTAATTCTACGCGTTTTATTTTTTTATTTTCAGTTTTATTGCAAATTATTTCACTATTATTCTGTACAACGTAAGTACATTTATATAATTATAACTATTTTTTTGTTTTTATAACGAAATTTTTATTTAACGAATTATCGTTAAACGCGACATTCGTTATAGCTCGTTACCACACCCGAAACGATTTGTTTTTTTTTTTTTGCGACACGCTTACGAATTTTTCTATTAATCCAACTACAGGATCGCTTGTCGAATAATAAATCAGGGCCGAATTAGGCACGTAGAGGCCCCTGGGCGGACATTTGACATTTTGATGTGTGTCCAAAATAAATGAACAAGGCACACGTTTTTTTTTTTTTTTTTACTCATACGCGAATGTTTATTGATTGAGTGTTTTAGTAATTATTCAACTGAACGCGAATTTATGCGACAAAGGATAAATAAACTTAAAATAAAAATAATATAAAAAAAATCGATAGTTAAAATTACGAACCTGAGAGTTTTCCGGTTTTTTTTTTTTTTTGTACAAAATCGTCTTGGAAATCAAGCTTTCTTAAAATATCACGCTCAGAGTTCGTTCTGTGTAGTAGAAAGTATTGGTCAACTGCAGTCGATCTTCTGCAGCCGTCGAAGTGCGTAATTAATTTTTACGTGTTTTATATTGGAGAACGATCTGTAAATGCTGCAATTCGATATCACGATTACAAAAGCGTTTACAGCCCTGCACTCAGCCATCCCTATTAGGTCTGGCCTCGCTGAATACAACACAACGTTTTCATATTATAGCGAGTTTTTATTTACATATTATCGCACACACATATACATATATATATACGGATTTGACGGCGGACCGCGACGTCATATTATAATATTATATTTATTATAATAAGTCAGTTGATAGTATATACGCATATTATATCTGTACTAAAGGTGGCGACGATGACGAGAGAGAGAGAGAGAGAGAGAGAGAGAGAGGCGCGAACGGTAAAGGGTCCGTTTTAATAATAATAATAAAGGGCGGTACTCCGAATTCCTGTCATGCTTTTACATTTACCTATACACACACACACACACACACACACACACACACACACACACACTTCGTTATCGAGAATTGCGGCTTTTAATAAACACGACTGAAATATTTGCATTCTTTGTTTGACACGCGCCTACGCACATCATAATAATATAATAATATGTACTCCATAAACACGCGCATTTACAGTAATAATAATAATAATAATAATAATAATAATAATATATTTATATTAATAAATATATTATTATATTTATTTTTATTATTTATAATAATAATAATAATAATATATTATTATTATTATATTTTATAATATATATATATATATATATATATAAGTATATTATACTCGTAATAAATCGATCTGTGATCCGTCTGCGGAATTCCACCGCACATACCTATCAATCGTCCGGCAATCAATTTGTTTCTGCTGATAAATTATTATCGGCTCCTATAAATATACATAAATAGAGAAAAAAACTTATTATACATTCGAGGAGACTTTTGTACGCAGAAAAATTGCATTTCTCGTCCGGCCAATATATAGACTTGCGGAAATACTATTTTCGTAAAGTCGTGATATAAACTTATATATGTGCGCTCAATCTTTTTTTTTGAATGTAATAGCTAATGTAGTAGTTATAATTATTATTTTAAATACGAAAGCATATAACAAAGTTTTATAATTCTTATTGGTATGCGATCAGAACCGAATTAAGTTTTCTATAGGACTTTATATAAGCCGTGTCTTCGTCCATTAAATTTAATTGTACTTTTTCGACTAAGTATTCGCGAAAAATGTCATGTTTTACACAAGTTAATTTACAAATAAAATTGAAGACTTACGAACTGAAGACGGGGGGAGGGGGAAGTCAATTTAATTACTTGAACATTTGAAAAAAAATAATGTCAATCACACATTATTGTGATTTCGTTTATTTGTAATAATTGCAATCTGTACCATAATTTTTGGAATGAAAAGTCTTATAGATACAATGTTCTCGTGTTGAATTCGATCGTTTTCTATATTACATATATATATATAGTAATAAATACATTTATCGCATAAGACCTAACCGTGACAACGAAAAAAAATTATTTTATTTTAAAAACGTTTTTATAAGCATTTTTTTTTTTTTTAATTTTGGACCGAATTCTTTTTTGTCGGCTCTGTGTATTAAAATGTCGTTTTAAATGACTTTCGTATTCTCGCAAAAATGTAAAATTATTCTTTATCCGGCGTGATTATTCGTGACAAGCCGTGAGATTTGATTGAAATCAAAGTATACGCATTGTGATGGCAATCGAGTTTCAAACATTGGATTATAATATTGGCGCGAGTAAATAGTTACAAAAAAAAACGTACTTTTATATACCCACGAAAGCTGTTTGATAAAATCTTTGACCGTTCTTCTTGATGTTTTTTAAACAAATTAATACATAATAAGTCAATTTTTTCGCATTATATATGTCGCCGGCTGTTACAATACGTTTATAAATTACATAATATTATATTACCTGTTTATAATATTATATTTATATACACAGCGCCCATCGTATATATTATGGTCTTTATACGAGCTATAATACGGTAGAATAATACGTATTAATACGATATAAAATCGATAAAAGCGCTATTATTATTGTTTCACAAGTTTTTCCTGTTCGCGTCATACACGCGTAATAATCCAATCCGTTGTCCGCGGACTGAGATTATGCAATTGGAATTTTCATCGTTTTATCACCAGGCGCTCGACGTTTTTTTTTTTTACTAGTAAATTCTGATATTCCGAAGAATCGATAGAATCCAAAAAAAAAAAATTTGTATACTTGAAACGAGTGCGTCATTCATATAACTCATACAGTAGTACAGAACATAAAAGCTAAAAAACTTTTATTGGAAATATATATACTATATCATTCGTTTCATTCAAATTGCACGCAACGTATATATATATATATATACTAGCAATATAAATAATGAATACTGAATATTTTAATTTAATATAAATATAGGCCCGAAATAAAATTGAAATATATAAGGGGAAAATGTGTCTGTGTTCCGTTGTAGACTGCAGAATTTGAACACGGGCAAAAATTAATTTATATATTTCTTTATGGCTTTACATTTTAATTAAAATTTATTCTCGTTTGATTATCATAGCGTAATAAATTTAAAAAAAAATTTTTTTCTATCATTTTCGTATAATGATATCGTGTATGTATATTTATTTAAATATACGTATTATTCGAAAATTTTACGCGTATTCGCATCAATTATAATATTTTAATTATTGTGTATTTTATTTATTGGTAATTAAATTAACACTCAATATCGTTGTACAGTACACGATATAAATATAAATTATTTTACATTTTAATTTATATTAAAATTTTTAAAATAAAGTAAATATAAATTTTGTAGTTTGTATTATTTGACGTTATTGCGGTATTTTTTGCATAATTTAATATTTATAAAATATTGTATATTAGACCAACTGATCGACCTGCGTGACTAGAATATGGAGCGATTAAAAAAAATAAAAATATTAAAAACAATTGCACGTATAAAAAAAAAAACTATAGACACAATTACACAATTACACGTACAATTATACTAGAATTTTTAATATAACGTATATATATTGGTATACATATATAATTTAGAGCTTATAAAGACGCTATGATTATACAAATCCCTATGTATTCTTAATCGCACCAATATGTATATTTGAAACGCGTTTATATATATATATTAATTAAAATTTTCAACCTATTTAATAATAATAATCAACGTGAAATGTTTTTCTGGGTTCAATCAATAAAATATATGCGTAATTATTTATAAAGATTAAATCACAAAAATAAAATACGCGCGCGATTGTAAAAAATATATAATAATTTATAAGTCATAATACGTATTAATTTGTTTTATCTGTATAAATTACCAATAATAATTAGACTAAAATTATTTATCTGCAGTTGTTTGTGAAATCGTTCGAATAAACCGTACACTGTATTCGTCTGTTTATATATATAACCTATTTCTTTTTTTTTTTTTGTGTTTAATCTTAATTTCATATTGAATTCGATTTCTATATACGTGTATGCAGACTATTTTATGTATGCGTATTATTTTTCTTTATACAGTATTTATATGATGTTTAAACAATGTTTTTCTAATAGATATTAATTTTTATATGACGTCACATGTTATATTACTGCATGATTTGCGATAATCTTATTTGTGTATTTTATATAACATATATATATATTTTTTTTGTTACATTGCTACATTGCGTGTAAAACTAAATGAATACGTACAAATTCCTCCTGCTCGACCTGACCAAATTTTAGTAGTTAAAGACTTGAAGTGTTTGCATATTGTGATATCACACAATATTGTGGAAAGCAACCGACTCGCGCGGGACTCTACAAAAGCGTCTTATAGGACTTCTTAAACTTTTCATTCGGTGCGAACTACTCGGAATTGCGAGTGCGATGCAGATGACGATGAGATTGACATTTCAAATGAATTTCCCATTTACGTTTTCTGTACAATATACCTACAGTTTTGCCGGCAGTACGTGTATAGGTTTGTGCGAGAAAAAGAATAAAATAATATATAACGATTCGCGGTGACGATTGACAAGGAAGAACTAACAAAATACGATTTCCAAACTTCACTCACCAGAATATTTCGATATGATATATATATAAACCTTTCTTTTACTTATACATGTATTCCCAGACAAAATCAATGAGACAAATTTCGCTTGATAACGTGTGACGCGAATAAATTATTACATATACTCCGAGTGAAGCAAATATACTATTCAGTTATTTCATATACTATTAAAGGCACGCCTATGAAATATCGTGTTCAACCGAAACTTACTATATAGGGGAACAATCGAGAAGATAAGACTTGAACACATTATTGTTTCGCAATTTTCAAAAATCGATAAAAGAATCGAATACATTTTTTAAAACGAATAATTATTGACCGTTCGATCCTGCAGTAGTTTTATTTCGTATAATATAGGGCAGTGGACGTATGTATTTACGGGTTCTCGACCCCCAAGAACATAAAAAAAATATATATACAAATTTAAATGTCAATTATTAATTTTAATATTTAAAATATACACTCGATTATCAATATTTGTATATAAATATCTAATATCGTATTATAAGCGTATTCTTCGGCGTTATGAAATTCGTTCATTCGTTCATGAGCTACGTTATTTCGTCCTGATCGTTAAATCTCGCATTGCGGGATAATATTATTTATTACCTCTTATAATGTGATATTTAAATAATTTTAATCAAAAATAACGAGAAGAATAAGCAATAATAAAAAACAAACGTTCACTTTTCTGAATATAAAAAAATATATATATATTTTTTTATAAATATAATACAATAATTAAAATTTTAAAAGAATGTTTTAAATTGTATACTCTTAATTAAATCCACATTTAACGATATATAGATTATTTGAATAATTATTTAGAAATAAGATTTTTTAAATTATAAGAATAAAAAATTTAAATATTTCTTCTTTTTTTTTTTTAGTCGAAATTTATAAAATAAAGCAACATTACGGATCTATAGTTTTTAATTTTGAATTATAACAAAATGAATCTCACGGTACATAAACGAATTTTGTTTTTTAATTTAATTTTAACGGATAAAACCCTCCTCCAGTCTTCCCATAGAAAAAAAAATTCAAAATATATTATATCTAAGACAAATTGCACTCTTATAAATATTAATACATACCGTTTATTTCATGATTTATTGTAGGCATGTAGCGTATGTATAATACAATATATACTATTGAATATTCCGATGAGATATAAATGCGTATTGGAGGTATCGGGCATATCGCTTTAGTGTTGTAATGATATATAAACTTTATCGAATGGATGTAATATAATATAATATGTGTGTGTACTCATAGCACACCATTATTAATCGGAATGTGCAACATATTTGACGGATATATATATATATATATGGGTAATTCGTTGCATACCTGTATATTATTAAGACATTGTAGGTACAATTTTTAAAAAATTTAAATTTAAATTTTTTCGCATAATATTATTACATGTTAAAGGCTTACAGTTATCGGTATAAAATAACTGTGTAATATATGCGTGACGGTGGATGAAATATTTGATTTATTTTTCATATTTTGTAGTATTCCTGCAATTATAATTATAATATAATTATTATTATTGTTATTATTTTTATTCAAAACGATAATAATATTATATTAAACAATAAACGTGTCAGATTATTATTACATAGTATATAGAAATAGGTTTGTGTACAATTTTTCAATTGTTGTACAATAATTATGACTCTTTGCAAAATTATTATTATTCATTAAATACAGGTTTCTTGCATATGTTGATTTTATCCTTAATTTACCTAATCCTTGCCACGACTATATACGCAATTATGTACGTGAATTTTTTCAAATGTCCAGTCTACACTTCGTTCTCGTCGCACCGGAATTCCGACCAAAAATTTATGGTGGCTGCTTAATGGGTTATTTGATGCATCTGATACTGCAGCAGTGGCGGAACTACGAGGAAGGCGATCCAGGTTTAACTTTTGTAAAGGAGTCCCAAACAACAACAATTCCAAAGTATTTGTTAAAAAAAAAAAAGTTCGATCTCGGGGAAAATAATATTTATTAACACGAATATAATGAAATCATATATATACCTTTTTCATTGCAGCTATAACTCAATGCTGATGAAATACTGTTTAAAATAAACTTTATTATAACGTTAAGTAACGTTGCGTTATAGTTAGTTACACGACGACGGCAATATAACACAACCGAGATAATATACTGATATTAGAAAAGAGATCAAATTTTGTTGTGAAATATTTTTTTCTCAGCGCAAAACTTCTCCAATAATTCTATCATTTTCCTTCTGTCATTGTTATATTTATCAGTATTCTTAAAATTGTTTCTGTACATACATATATAATAAACCACATATTCTATAATTGTCTTTTTTTTTTTATTCTCTTTATCGCTATTTTACTATCGTAAATGTTTTTATTCGTAAATTTTATAAATAAAAAAAAATCGAATAAAATTACTGTATTATTAATATTATTAGGTGTATGAAATCAACGAAAACATGTTTTAGTATAATCTATGTTATTATGTTCACCGGTTTGTGATTGTTTCTTAATATTTATTATATATTATGTGTATTTTGTCCATTTGTTTCATATTTATTTTATATACCTTTTTTGTTTTTATTATTTATTGTAACCTGATGATGACTTACAGTCGAAACTAGTTGTTACTATCTTAAAATTTACCAAATACTCTTGGGATTTTTTATAATATATATTAATTTTATTTTATATATTTTGTTTTTTAATATATATATATATATATATATATATATATTATTTGAAAACAACGTATTTTTTTTCTATATCGCCGATGTATAAATTTAGCACACACACACGGCGTGAAAACTTGTAAAAACATGTAATCATTTTCTCATTTTTTTTTTTTTTTTGAATCCAAAGAATGGATTATAACAAATTTATTTACAAAATCGTCCTCTTCACGTCTCCCTGTACCGTTTCCCACATCTTTGAGCTCCCTGTAGAAAATATGACTCCTGCGTCATTCAATGTTTGGCTGATGTACCTCGTTCTGGGTCTTCTTCTTGATCGTGTTCCTTCTATCAATACTTCAGTTATTAAACTGTGCAATTCGTCACCGTGTCTCGACGTGTGTGCCATTTCCTTTTCTTTAGACTATCTATTAATGTTCGTTTTTCTCGTGTTTTCTTTAAGACGTCTCCGTTTGTTCTTCTTTCAGTGCAAATTATTCTTAGCATCTTTCTCCAACAGTACCTAAATTTATCATCTAGAGCCTCCAGCATATTCTTTTCTTTTTTTATTTATTGTCTATGTCTAGCAACCATATAATGCCGCGCTCCAGACAGACACGTTTTTATTAGATTCATGCGTTCATATTAATTTTTCTTTATACGCGCGTTTATCGACATATCTATTCGCGAGAATTATTTCATTCAACTCGTTGGTTTTATACAATTAGTTACGTGCTATATTAATTGTGTATTGTAAAACGGTATATTTGTGAAATATAATAATTATGGTCGCTGCACTAACGAATAATGCGTCAGATGCTGTTAATATATATAATACTACTAATTATAGTACACTAATCTTGTATAGTTTATCAAAAGTTCGTATATATAAAAACTATTAAAAAAAAAATCGACCGTAATGTTTCTTCTATTTAATACAATATGAATTAGAACTGTTTAACTTGTATTAGCCGTTTGGATAATATTGTGAAATTCGATTAGACCCGTCGTTATATATATATATAGGAAAAAAAGAAACGCGATGCCTGCAATTTATTGTGTGAACTAAAAACATTACTCCATCTTTTATAATAATCTTGTACGTTTAAATTATAAACGACGGCTACACATAACTACGTTTTTCCACCCCTTCGGATAACAGCATTCGGATCGGTTTTTTCCACATCAATTTTACTGCGATAAAGTTATAAACGATATCGATTCGTATAAATGTTATGAACAGTACAGTGCGTTGTTCCATATACCTACTGCCGCGTATCGAACGGATTTCGGTTTACAGATCTGGTGAGCTTTTATATCACTTGTATAAATACATTATATATGACTTATAAATAATTGAATGTACGGTGATACGTTCGGTTGTAAATACGGCATATTGACAATTTTTTTGTTTTTTTTTTTTACAAATAGTTTTACAAAAATTATAGTATACTGCTATAACTCCCACGCACTATTTAACTATTAAAATATAATATATTTTTAATCGACGGTTTAGTTTTTTTTTTTTTTAATCGTCGCTTAGGAATTACAATTTGTTCGTAACTCGAACCAAATAAAAATTCTGTAAAAAAAAAAAAAAAAACTGGAAATAAACTGTCAATTCTTTATTTTGCGCGCAGCTTATATAATAATATTTGAAACACAGCTATACTCGTATCATTTTTTTTTTTTCACTATCATACACGAAGCTGTTATATGTTTTGAATAGTCAGGTATATAAATACGTATATACGAGTACACAGTGTAAGGAGCACGTATTTACGATAAAAAAGAAAAATAATAAAACAAGAGTTGTTAAATTATTATTATTATTATTATTAAATGTTTATACGTCAGGCATATCGCATATTATGTGTGTCAACGTGTGTGTGTATATATATATATATAAATTATAAACGATTTTATACGTGGTAACTAAATCAAGAACGGTGAGATGTGTGTATCTTGTAAAAAGTATAATATAGTAAACCTATACGTTTTCTATAGTACAATATTATGTGGACGCGTTAAACGTTTTAAATATCCTGCAATATTATTTACTCTGTATAAGTTTGTACAGAGCTATAATATATTGTGTAGACACCGCGGATTCATTAAAATATCGCTGCAGCGTGCGTACATAATTTATGGAGATTTCGTTGCGAGAAAAGCTAGGTGGACCTCGAGAAGTTGCAACGTTTTTTTTTTAAGTGATGAAAAATAATTCCGAGAAATAATATCTCGCGCCGCGTGAATATAATACACAATAAAACGTTCAATTCCGATTATGTTAATTATATAATATTGTACTGTTTCAGCGCGTTTAAATTAAATATTCCAAACATTCGAGGGAAATTTTTTTTATATACACTTTTACGCGTATATACGATACACTTATAAAATATATACCATCATACACACGGCCGGTGCCCGCTTTTAAAATCAAATTACAGCGGTGTTTCTCGTCTGTTGTTCTTCGCTCCTCTTTTAAAATACAGTCGAACGTTAAACGAATTAATTGCAAATATCTATATAGATATTATTATGTATATTATAATAATATCGACGTGTAAAGGGGGTCGAGGGAAGTCGGTGAATTGAATTTCGTTGCGATGCCTATCGACGTGCACAGGGGAAAAGTTTGACGCGAGTGTTACGCGTATATATATATATATATATATAAAGTAATAATTGTTTGATTAAATTTCAACGGTATATAATATAAGCGGCGCGATCGAAAAGAAATAGGAGAATTTTGAACAGGACGAGCACTGCTGCCAAAGACTGAAACTATTCCGGATTTCAAAAGAATTTTTAAATTTTTTATAATTGATTAAAAGGCTTCGGCAACAATGGTTTTTAGCCTACAATAACTTAATGATAAAAATAAATCTTAATATGATATCTTAATGAAAGTAATATGAAAATTATGTTTTTGAAAAATTACAATCCATGGCTTAAGTTTGTATTGTGAAAAAACGTACTGATTGCAGCAGTGTTCTACTTCGTTGAGGGCCTGTTGAAGTGTAGGAGGGATGTTAAGGATCTTGTGTACTTCGGTGTTCTATTGACAGAGTTTCATTACGTTATATCGCATACTGGTGTTGGTTCATTTATCTAATGAGGTAATAGCATGCGCGTAATGGGAGTGGCTTATTCTAGCTATACGAATTGTCGAGAAAATTATTTGTATAAATAAAAATAAAAATTATAAATCGATTTGTTCGTACGAAAAGAAAAAAATGTTAAATTAAGTCAATTTTTTCAACCGATTTATTTAAATTTCCGCAATGAACTCTCGCAACTCGGTTAAAACAATTCGGTTAACCTATTATTTAGTTTGAAAAAAAAAAAAAAAACCTAGTGTGAAAACTTATAACACTTGTATTCACATAACATTTAATATCGAAAAATGTACGTAAATTATAATATATTATGAGCAATGTCATTTAAGATTTTCGCTATACACCTTTTCCGTGTAATTTTTCCAAATGCCTAATTATTATAGCGTGCGAGTATATTTATACCCTTCAGTGGCGTAATGTTATAAGGGAGGGTATATACAATTTAGCATTGGATAACCCATAATATATCGTAACAACCCTTCCAATATTATTATCAGAGTTAAAGTGATCGATACTATAGGTATTTTATACTTTTATTACATTTTCTTTAATAAAAACAATGTATTTAATAAGAAAATTTCTAATTTCTAATTTTCTTAAAACTCAAGGGATACGCGCCATAGGCGCAACTAGGTTAAAAATTTTAGGGGGGCTAAGCCCTAACCCTAATCAATTATGTAGTGAGTAGATAAATCTAGGTACACCATTTTTAAAAATTTTTCTAATACAGAACATAATGTAAACACAGAATATATTAAAACATTTTTTTATATTATAAATAATTCTGTTTTCAATTATAAACAATATATTTTATATATTTGGCAGAATTTTGATTGGGCACCCGTAGGTTTCTGCCATACACGTATATATTTATCAATATATAAAAACTACATGAAAAAAAAATTAAATTATTTATATAACATTATATTTATAATTTATTAAGAAATACGCCTATTAAAGTATTAAACTTTTTGAGGGGGCTAAAATTGTTTTGGGGGGCTAAGCCCTCTCTAGCCCCACCCCCCTAGTTGCGCCAATGATACGCGCTCTCGATCTGTGTTATGCCGAACCGGGCAATTTAAATCGCGCGGTAAACCGTTTCTCATAGAGTTTTTTTTTATTATTCATTTTTTTTTTCTTTTAATTTTGTGTAATTATACGACAGAAATCCGCTGCGTTGAGGTAAAAGAAAAAAAAAAAAGTGCGTATTAACCGATTTATGCGTAACGACGACGACGTTCATTCGTATAAAGCGATTCGTAACAACGAAAAAATATGTCATCGGTAAACGCGCGCTTAATCTCTTCGTCGTCGTGAGAATAACAAAAGTATAGGCGCGATAATAGCAAACATTTGTATATCACCGATATACAAACGACTTGGATATTTTTAATATACAAAACATAATATTTATATATATATATACATATATAAATTCTGTTTTTGAAAGAGTTACACACACGAATATAAAGAAATAAAACGTAATGAATTTAAAAATATTTTAAATATACAATAATATTTTTATATCGATTTACATAACATATTGTTAGAAATAATATTAATAAAGTAGTTGTATTTTTATTTTTTTTTAATTAATTTACTATATATACTTCGCTGCTTTTAATTTATTTTTATTATTATTATTATTACTTTTATTATTGCGATTTTCGTACTTCTCTCTCTATATATACTAGTATGTAAATAATATATATTATGTAATTATTATTCATTTTTATTTTTTGTTCCGTTGTCGATGTCGTAACATTTTTTTTATCCGATGACGCGAACTTTTTGTCGTCGAAACCGGTACAGTAGTGTAATTAATGTTTATTATACAAACATAATATTATATTTTACATGGTTCGCGCGCAAATCACGAATATTATACGCATTGTCGTGGATTCGTATAAAAGGAAGAGAAAAAAAAACGACGATTAAAAAAAAGAAAATGGGAAAAAAAAAAAATCTAATGAAAATATCGTGCGAATAGCGTTCGTATATTATTATAAAATACTCTATATTTATTATATTATAATCCGCGTTTTATATTGGATATGAATATATATATATATATATATAATAAAACCAGATAGCGCCGCCATACGTATTACGAATATCGTGAATATTCGATTTCTCTAGCTTTTTTTTTTACCCCTTCCGCTCGTATATACGACGTGATGTTATATCGATTACGATCGTTGTTTTTTCTAACCCCTCTCCACAAATTGTTCTCTCGATTTTGTACACGATTTCTTAACTATTTCCAACCGATAAGCCGCGGTGCTCGCACCAACTGATATAATATAATATATTTATGCGCCTATATAATAATAATAATAATACGCGCGTATAGTATATACAAAACGGATTACAATAATAATATATCGGTTTACTTATCGCTCGCGTATACATTATATATTATCATATTATATAGACAAAAATTCGATATAAATATGCGTATATACCTGCAGTACATGTTTTAATCATATATATATATATATATATATATACAGTCTACTGGCGATAGGAAATGGCGTCAAAAATATAATATATTACCAATATAGATTTTTTTTTTTTTTATTCATCGACGATACCGCGTAAAATAATCGCGCACGGAATTATTTTAATAACTCGCTCAGTTTAGATAGGCGATAGGAAACGTTGCGTTATATATATATACTGTTGCAGTGCTCGAATCGGTAGGTATATATAGCGAGGGACGCAATAAATTAAAAAAAAAACAATTTTCGTTTCAAAAGACTAAAACGCGTCTCGCTTAATTCGTGGTAAAGGTTTCTGCCACACTGCACCGGTGGACGCGATGATTTTTCCTTGTATATATTACAACCTTTGGATTCAGAAGAAAAAAAACATATGCATTTAAATGTGTGTATGTCCGTAAATGATTATATATACGCTAATATATACGATAACGCGGTCTTTTTAAAACAGTTTACTTCGTTTTCGTATACGATTCTTTGTCCGTATATTAAACACAACTCTAAACGTATATTGGCCTCCATTCCAAAAAAAAAAAAAACAGAAGGTTTAGCCACAACCGACGTATTATTATATAATATATTATGTTCCGAAACATCCGAACGCTTCGTTTAGATGTGATTATAATTCGTTCACGGTTCATAAACTATATATATATATATATATTGTTATAAATCGTTTTCATCCTGTTATAATAACAACAACAACATAATATAGGTATGTAAAAACTTTTTTTTTTTTTTGTTTGCGCGAGAAAATTATGAACATAAAAATGAGTCGTCGACCGTTTAGAAAATTTGTTAGAGAGGGACGTCGAAATATTTAAAGAAAAAAGAATAGGTACTCCCGCGTCCTCCCTCGATTCAAACACCACTTGGTCGCATGGTGGGTATTGAAAGGAGAAGAGGACACTGGAAATGGCGATATATTTAATTATATAGGTATGTAAACTCCGACGTACGTATCATGTATAATAAATAACGCGCATAAGTACGTTATTAAATAATACACATATATAGCGCGGAGCAGATGTTCGTCAGCGTTTTTTCTCTATATATATTGTAACACATAATATGGGAATATATGTTGCGAAAAATATATAACAAAAATAATGTTCGCAGTGTATATACTGTCTATATATAGTGTACACGAGCAAACTTATTATCTTTTTTTCTTTCTGTAAATATCCGTATTTCGAAAAATTACAATCTATACATCGAGCACGTTGAGCAATTTGAACATGAACTACGGAGTGAAAAAAAGACACACGAGAGGAAGTCGTTCAGTGTACAGAGAGAGAGAGAGAGACACCTAACGATTTTAATATATAAATTTTCATGTCACTGCACCTGCAGTAACGCTGAAGTCGTCCTAAGGATGGGTTCCCGCGGAAAGAGTGTTTGAAGATGTGACTGTAAGTATTTGAGACATGATTGATGGAATTTTGCGTTTTGTAAAAAAATTAGTAGCAGTTTCATCGATGGAGTTGATTTTGAGGTCAGTTTTTTAATCGATTGTTATTGAAACGAAGTTCCGGTAATTATAATAGCGAAAACAGATGGTTTTTTTTTTTTTGGAAGGCTCATATTGTTCGCTTATTAAGAGTTCTTAGCAGAACTCCATGTAACAATACCGCATAAGCCCATGCTGCAGTATTATAGTCGTATTGAAAATAGCAGTTTAAGGGATAATATGTTGGGTTTGAGTGTCGAAACAGTGTCGTTAATAAGACGCGTGAAACGTTGGAGTTCAGATTTTTGCGCAACCTATATAATCGTAATAATTCATGACGTTTCGTCGGCCAAAGAGTTTTTGTTGTATATAATATGGAATCGTTTCATGCGAGAAGCGACACTCACAAGTCCACTTTTGGGTATACATTACGACGACGATTTATTACGTTTTGTGGGCAATTTCGTCGCGTTTTATTATGTAATAACGACAAAACAGCATACTGAGCCAAATACAGGCACCTCGTTTTTTGCATTTCATGCGGAAAAGTATCCAAAATCCTGGACATTTATAACACGAATCCACAAACGGATACACCAGGTATACGCGTTTTATTATTGATGACGATATAATGTGTTTTAAATATTATATTAAATAACACCGTGTAAACCTAACTACTGTAACTATAACCACTTAAAAAAATTAATTAATTGAAGGTTTAAACATTTTTTAAAATAATATATCGGCTTTTCATTAACACGTCTTCTCCTTCGTGCAAAAAAGCACCCGAGTCCTACAGCAGTTTAGAATTTCGTAAAACAAAATTTAATAATATAAATAATATGAACGTAAACGAATTGGGTCTTAACTTACGGACGTCACTGTTCAGGTGTACCGAAATCAAACAGATCCGTACAGTTTTTTTTCGCTATTGGTCATTATTATTGTTTAAAAACGTTATTTCCGCATTATTTAGGGGCATTATTATCCCTTTTATAATATCGCATTTGTCGGTGTATTTTACGGGGGAATCAAATCCGTTTAATACAGCGTTTATATTAATTGAATCGGTCATTTCAAAAACAACATAAGTCATCAAATTGAAATTTTATACAAACCACAAATAACTTCATAACTCCAGAAATTTAACTTTTTTTGTATTTTTACCTCTTTACACATTTATTTTTAAGGTTTATTACATTCATAATTTGTGGTTTTTGAATTGTCTATGTTTGACTATATTTCACTAAAATAATATAAAACTTATTTGACTTGTGTTGTTTTTGAAATGACCGATTCAATTATTATTTAATTTGGAATTCTGTACGTCGATGGACCGACGACGGTGGATTCCGCCGCGGTATACGCTGCAAACACATCATAACCGCGCGCGGTTAGGATATATATATATATGTACTTACTTTTTGGCTGAAAGCCAGTCCTGATTTTTCGAGACGCGTTTTGGCGTGTGTGTGGTGGGGGGGGGAAATTGAATTTACTGCGGTGAAAGGGCGTGGCGAGAAGGAGGACATGTAAATGTGCGGCGCACCGTCCAGGGTACCTGGACTATCGAAAGAAAGGAAAAAAAAGTGATTATTAGGCGTTCACCGTTTTGGCCGAGGGCCTGCATCCTCTTCGATCGCGTCGAAGATCCCTTCGTGCGGCGCGCTTCTTGTGGTCTGCAAAACCGCATCATGATAATAATAATATTGCTATTTTTTATTTATAATATATTTAAGGATTCGCGCGTGGATTTAAGCGTTTTCGTATAGCGTATATGCTGCATTTTTCGAATTAATTGTTTAAACGCCGCAATAAATAATAATTTATTAATAAATTAATTAATAAATATAATTATTGCGTATAGGTATAAAAATTGTAAGTGTGGAATTGAGAAAATACGTGTGATACTTACAAACAGGCATACAGTTATACTTTGATATCATTTTCTGCAGTTAACATTTCCCTACCTACGAGATTTATAACAATATATACGTTATTATTTTTCGCGTATTTTTTAAAAAAAAAAAAAGTTACAGTTATAAAATTATATAAATTTTTTTTGTAAATGGGCTGAAAAATATAGGTAATCAAAAAAAAAAAAATTTTCAAAACATTAAAATATTACGTAATAAACATTGAAAAAAATATATTTATATCGGTACAGTAAATTGATTATCAGGGCGTACATCACTTTGAAAATGAATAAATAAATTTTAAATGGGGGATGAGTGTAAAATAATACTATAACGATAATCCGTGTAAGAACAATTCAAATTTTACGGAAAGTGTGTATTTTTTTTTTTATATATATATAACACTTTATTTTAAACGTAAACTAATAATGTATACGTTTTAAGGGCATTTTCGTGGCAAAAATGCATTTCGAAGGGTATTATCGGCTATTTTTTAGAGCGTTTTTCGATGGTTTTTAGCGCATTTAAATCCGGGCCTTAAATTCATATTACTATATATATACCGGGCGATTATATCACTTTGGCCGGCGTAATACGCAACGCATTATAATAATATGTAATATAACATACCGCGAGATACGTTCGGATTTAAGACGATTATTCTAGGCTCGAATGATATTTTATTCGCGGATTTTGCAGGGACACTCTTTTGCATCATCATTACACGGTGTACACTGCAGACGCGCCGATATTTCCAGGGTGTTCTCATATATATATATATATCATTCGGGTTTGATACACGCGCTGTATTTAAATTCATATGCGAGTTTTTATTGTCAACAGTCTACGTCGTATAATGTACAATAATAACAAATCGTTTTTGAATTCCAGAATTTATTCGGGTTTTTCGAGTTGGAAAAATCATTTTTGGTTGTTCCGGTTGTTCGGATTTTTTTTTTTTATGGGTTAACGGCCGGTTATCCGAGCCTTATTTTTTTTTTTTATAAAGCTTTTCGACAAATGCAGACCTACGTATAAGATATTTAATAAAAAAAAAAAGTTTTTTTTATATAAGCGCACTATATATGGCGAATTTCACGCGTTTCTTCAGTCGGTACAGCAGCAGCATTCCGTAGGTATAGGCATATGAAAAGTATTCCGAACGTCTAAGCGCGAGAAAAACAACAAAAAAAAAAGTTATTTTACGCGTATATATATATATATATACAATCAAACATATCACAAAACAATTGACAAAACAATATTTACGGCAATCTAAACATATTTTACACGTTAAAATAATTACTGCGCGAGACATTCTGTGCAAAAATTTACGTATACGTGTATAATGTGTATTCGAGCGAAAATAATAAATTTAAAAAAAACCGCTGCAAAACGCCGGCAGTCCGTTTTTAAATTGCGCGCGCGCCGGAGTTTATCGAACATACTTATACGTGCCGTAATGCCCGAGTCGTCGTAATACCTCCTTTACACTCTTATTCGAGTGCGAGTAGAGAAAAAAAAAATTTTTTTTAAAAATAAAGAATTCGGAGTAGTATAATGTACTCTTATTTAACACTGTTTTTTTTTTTATTATTATTATAAATACGCTTTCTAAAAATATTTTGAAATGATTTTCGAATACTCGGTAAAAACGTATTACCTAATAATACACGTCATATACAAACGCGTTTTGAAGGAATTACTTTTTGGAAATGATTATTATTATTAATTATTATATGTATACGCCCAATTTGCAATATTACATTTAAAAAAAAAAAAAAAAACGTTAAGATTCTGTTTAAATAAATGTTTGTAGCTTATTATTACACCGATAAATCGTATATAAATAGCTGATTTTATAATAATATATATTTATTTTTCTCGAAATTATAATTCGCGAGATATTTTGATTTCCGTAACGATATATATATAATAAAACGCGCAACAGTGTAAATACGTATAAAAATATAAAAGTATTTAAGATATTAATATATTCGATACCGTGACAAAAAAAACAATTATTTAACTAGGTACGAGAAAGAAAAAAAGTATAAGATAATTGAAAAAAATATTTGAATACCTGCACCTATATAATATTCAAATGGTACTTTACAACTCTGTGCGTAGACCTAAACGTGTGTGTATATAAATGTGTTTAATATTCTCCGTCATATTACTGCAGATGCCCTTTACCGTGTATAAAGAACCGAACTCTTTATTTCTGTATACACTTACCTGCAGTGGCGGTTATACGTGATGTTCAATGGGGGGCGAAAATAGAGTCAACCCCCTCCGCCAATGAAATATCCACATCGACGAGTAATGACCAAGAAGAAGGATCTATTATTGTACCGAGACGAAATGCAGATGCAGAAAAAGGAAGAACAACGTGCACGGAACGTAAACGAAATAACAATAAAACGGAAAAAGAAAATAGTCACCAGATAGCGCTACGACACAACATAGTGTGCGTGGCAGAAAGGTGCATATAAATAGCGGTCACTTTCGAACGAACACCGCAGTCAGACGCGAACTACGTTGTTCACGCCTGACCGCCGTGACTACACTGAGCGGTCCTATGGTTTTGGACCGCTATTTATAAGCGCCTTTCTGCCACGCCCTCTATGTTGCGTCGTAGCGCTATCTGGTGATTACTTTCTTTTCCCGTTTTATTACGGTCGGCTGACGCGCTATGTCGGTATATGCGGGGTGTTTAGTTTGACGCTGACCGAGCGACCGATCGTACGCGCGTATGCAATCTTTATTATTTATTTATTTTTATTATTATTTCGCGTATTTCAATGAAATCAAATGAACGTAAAGACTCATCTTTCCTCGTTGTACACTCGTTTACACTGTACACGATCGACCGAGTTTGTCGTCAGCTATAAGCACTAAACGCTAGAACACGACCGCTGATCGTCGGTCGAGCACTAATTCCAGACTTATATACATGATGTTCAAAGGGCTGGGGATGAAAATGGAGCATAACCATAACATAATTGGACCAACTTTCATGTCACAAGTCGGTGCTGATAGGTCAGAGATATACTAAATTTAAAAATATCAAATCCCATGGAGGAGAATCTACCTATCGTCCCCCCCCCTTATAACCACCAGCACTGATACTTTCATATGTACTGTAGAAGAAACTGCAATCAGTCGCTACCATCATTCTTCCTCACTCCGAAATCGCGCACGAATCCAACTCTAGTCGAAAAAGAGCTGTGCCTCCTGAAAGCCCATTCCGCGGTCGCCTTAAAAGATTGCGATGGTTTTGTGACAAATAATTAAAATAAATTACATCTCCCGCGGTCGAAAGCGTGCAGTGATTAACGAGTGACTATCCTTTCTCGTATGTAATTTATACGCAGCCAACATCACTATCTCATCACATATTGTGCTGTAGGTACACATAACGTATTTCTTCTAAAAATATATGAAAAAAAAAGTTGTGGACGAGCGGTGTCTCCGCGCGTCTCACATCGAGTACATTTTGTTCGTGTCCAGCATTTTTTCTACTCGAATAAGTATATTATTATAATATATATTATATATACGCCCGTCTTATTCGTATTTTTCGATTTCGTTTCTCGATTTTTTTTTTTTTTACTGTGTTTCTCGGAACTCATTTCAAATAAGAAACTCGACTCAAATGATCGTTATTTTTTTTTCATACCACCCGAAATTCCCAGTAATTTTTCAGAAAGTCGAGATCGTTTACGCACCTGCAAAAGGCACGCGTTATAATAATAATAACACTTTTCGTCGCATTTAAATTTAAATATAAAAACCACCCACTCTTATTTTTTATATTGATTTTTTTTTTTTGTGGGTGGATGGAATCTTTTGTAAACGTAATACGTATAACGATTTTATATTTTTCGACTATATTTCCGGCAAATATATACACGCGGATATTTTTAAAATATCGTTACACTAAACCAGCAGTTCGTATATAATGTTTGTTATATACTCTGCAATGGTGTGAACTGAGAAAAAACTTGAGGGAGGTGTGGAGCAAAAAATTATTTTTTTTCATCATCACCCCCAACTACTCCACGTTCTCCTTCATACACTTAAAGTTGCGGTGTACACTGATCTATACCGCGGTTATAATATTATATAATATATATATATATATATATATTTAAACGAATAACAAATCGTTTTGAATATAAATACATATTTTATTTATTTATTAATTTTTTTATTTTATTAAAAGAAATTTTGTGATACCACATTAAATGTCGACAATTATCTCAATCTACAAACTAAATAATATTAAAAACAACGATACAATGCAATAGTCGTAACAAGAAAGAAAAAAAACTAATAACTACACTAATAAATTAAACCCTTAAGCCATAAGATTAAACTAAAAAACCAGCTAACGAAATAAATCGAATAATTATATGTATATACAACCTGTGGGGAAGTAGGACCAGTGGCGCACACTGAACTACACAGTGATGGGTCTAACAATATTTTGCACACCTTGCCACCACCCAATAGACAACCAGTAGACACCCAATGACAACCTTGCATGCACTATAGTATTAATTATGATTAAAAATATATTATTTAAATTTTTAGCTCCATAACACCAGTATCACTCCATCCACCCTTTTGAATAGGGGGGTCGATCGATCCCATTGACCCTTAACGTGTGCGCCACTGAGTAGGACTTCAAATATTTACAGTTGACAAAGGGACTCCAAAGGAATGTAACTGCACGAGCAATGGAGCCCTAAGATTGTCCGAGGCAGGGCAATCGAAAATTAAGTGGGAGAGATTGCAAATCTGTTCTTCCTCGTGTCGGGGGCATATAGGAGAGTTGTTCGAACCTAACTCGAAAGAATACGAAAGAAAGACGATTCTGACCTAGACGAAGCCTAGTAAACCGAGTAACGTATGCTTTAGTTAAATTAAGATTATCAAACCAAGTGCCAACGTTGACGGGAAGAAATGTAAGCAATCTTTTCGCTGAAAAAAAGATAACTTTGCGTCTTTTCTATAAAAATTGTATGGGGGTGCGGTACATCTCTCTTAATCTCTCCCCTACCCCATGTAATTACGCCACCGCGCTGCAACAGATTATTTATTCGAATGGAATATTAGGTTACTATAGGTACAAACTCTGAAAAGACATATTATATTTCGTTAATGACGAAGATTTTATAGGTGCTCAAAACACGCGGAACTCGTGTTTAATTCGTATTATTTCGCGCTGAAACACACTGCAGCATCACACTAATAAACATGACTTTTGTGCGTTGGTGAGTATATAGGCGTACTGACTATATAACTCTCTCTCTCTCTCTCTACATATATAAATATTATGTACACGGACGGAGTGTCGCATCGAAATGTGTTATTTCTGCAGCAGTTGTCAAGCAACTGTTGTTTTTTCGAAAAATATAGTCGTTCCGATTCGAATTCCATACGCGCGTCATTCGTTCTTTCGCCATTATAATATTTTATATATACACCGCTCGATTTATACGTTAATTAAAACAACGCGAGGTGTATATAAATATAATATAGTTTGCCACGCGAATTGAAATATTTGTTATTTATCTCGCGCATAACACGACCATTGTACTGCGCCAGCCAACACTCTGCAGCAGTGAAGGTGTTTGAAAACAATGTGCGAATTCGCAGCATATTCGCGAGCGCGCAAGATTAAACGCGGAAAAATTCGGCTTACCCACTATATTGTACGTAGCGATTTAAGAATACCGTTTGCCTACGGATTTATATAATAATAATATAAATAAATGAGGAGAAAACGAAAATAACTGAAGTAACGTTGGCGGTTAGAGGCGGAGGAGACCGCGTACGGCGTGGAGAACTGTGTTATTTTCGAGAAAAGTATATTGATTCGTATTGAAATGGCGTGAGTCGCGCCTGCTCAATACTGCAGAGAAAGCACGTGTTTTTAATACTTCAAATCAAAGATATAAAGAAACAAAATATATACACGGCTATTTTAAGACCGACATTAACTTATGGATGCGAAGTATGGCCGATGATAGTGGAAATCGAATAAAAACTAAGAAGCTCTTTGAGAATACTATAAGGACAATATACATTATGTCGACCGGTGTTCGATAACGCAATAAATAGATGGAGTAGAAGAAAAAACGCGGAAATAAGAGACATTACCTGCAGATTATACCTTATATAACAAGCTACAACTGAAGGGTCTGCAGAGAATTCAACGGTTTGGGCACACAATGCGAGTAGAGAAGAAACCAACGAATATCGACCAACAGAAAGAAGGCCCAGAGACAGGAAAAAGAAACCATGCATCCATGCAGGATGGAATACATCCAGATCTGGAGAGGTTATAGAAGTAACGCGGGTTGGGAGCAAAGGATCCAGGACCGTGATTATTGGCAGCCAAAACTCTTACAGATTTGTAAGAGGCTACACGATGATGATGATGATGATGATATAAAAAATATTTGCAAATACATTCGAGTAATTGTTATTGTCGACCGAATTATTATAATATACTCGTCGCGTATACACTGCAGTGACGAATATTTTTATTTATACCTATAGCCGAATTTTTTTTAAAAAAATACTCTCTTTTCCTCGAACACATAATTTGTAGAAAAATTCGGATGTCCTTTCTGTTGGAATTATACATATTATAGAATAATTTGTAAGAGAGGTATGCGTTAAATTGACAAAATGTTGTATGGCTTACGGTAAAAGTGAAAATAATAGTTAACAGCAAAAAAAAAAAACGAAATTCGACTAATTACATTTCAAGTTACGACTGAAATTTGTTTATTATAAAATTGTTTTTAGCTAATTCCACCCATTTTAGGTCTATCGCGCAGTTTCCACGACGCAAGACTCCCCCCCTCCGTGCTGCAGTTTCTCTATATTATCCATTCTGTGTGTACTCCTAACCCGACTTCTTCTCGACTCGATCCTCCTAACGTTGTCTACTGCTGCATGCGTTCCCCTCGGTCGCGCTTTATTTGCGGTTTCCGTTTCGTGATTGCATACGTCGGTCATCATCTGCTCTCCACGCACGTGTGTCCGTCCCAACTATTCCGTCCTCTGCGGGCTCTTGAACACTTGCTTCGTGTCCAATAAAGCACTCATAGTTCTATAAGTTCGGTATACATTATTTCATACATATTGTCATAGTCCTTCGTTCCTCTTTTTTTGGACCATATAAATTCTTCTTATACAATTTCGGAAACCGTCATAATATAATACAGTTTGCTTTCGTCCGATTTCATCGCAGAATGCCGATCGCGTGCGCCACACAAGCACAGAATATTCGTACTATTTATCTACGCAATAACGGTCTTATGCGATCTGACTTTTGTTCTTGTCGACGAATATTTTATATATATATATATATAAATGTGTTCGCTTTTTAACTTTTCAGACGCGTAGAAATAGTATGGAAATTACAGAGTTATTGCGCAGGCCGTTTTCTAAATACTTCTAATACGCTTCTACACTGCAGTGTTAAAAAACGAACAAGTGCGCCGATTTAGTCGTTTGCTTCAAATCGTCAATTCAGTCAATAATTATTCGCCCAATCGAATAATATTAAAAGAAAAATACACTGACACGGACATTCAGTATAACGAAATAAGACTTTATCTGGGTACGATACGCGTAGAACAACGTCGTTAACGCGTTAGTGCGCCATCGTGTATAAATAGAATTAAATTGGTACTTGGATAAAAAAAAAGAAAATATCCGGCGCGTTAGCCAAACCGTATAATTTTAAGCATTTATTAACTGCGAGTTACGCAAATTTAAACGAGTCGGGTTGAACAACTGTTTTTTTAAATTATTTTCTCTTAACCGCGCATTTCGTAAACGAGCCGACGCGTAAAAAGTAAAAATGGCCGGGTAAAAAATGAATTAATTATTATTATTAATGTGTGTTCGGGAAACGCGCGATAGTATTGTCGCATAATATTATTATTTAAAACGATTTAAATTCGTAAACGTTATACGAAAAGCAACGGCGGCGCGAAATTGCCAATACGTTTTTACTCATCATAGACGAAAATCCTTTCACAGTTCGGCCTAACCATGGGCGTAACTTGGGCAGTTTTTATGGGGAAGGGCAAACTGTATTACATAAATTATATATATATTATATAATATATGACTTCGTTATTTGATACAGTGAACTAGTGAAGTAGCAGGTAGATAAAGTAGAGGAGGTTAACGCCATCAATATGAAAAAATACTATTGTATAAATTCATTGATTCTAAAATGCACATTAAAACAGACGGAACAAATAGATCCAAGATCAGGTATCTAATCGCAATAAAAAATATAATACAAATTTAAAAAAAAATTAATTCACAATAAATATCAAGGGGGGCATGGCTCCCTTTGATTTATATCAAGGGGACAACCGTTCCTCTCGCCACTCCCAGTTTACGCCCGCGAATGTAACTATATGGTCACGCGCAGTGTCTTCACGCGTAGGGATGAGAAGTTTTTAGAAATCGCATACTTTTCTCTATATGTCTTCTACATATACATATAGGTAGGAGAGGTAAACTTGACCAAATGCAGGGTTCGTATTTGTGGTTTTTTTTTTTTGCATATTTTTATAAAAACATATAATAGAACAAGAATAATACTTATATCGAGACGCGCTGGTATGAATTTTCTGATTTTTCTTTTATTATAACAATGCAGGATTATTCGACTTGCAAGTCATGTGCTTATATATGAACGAGTGTAACGCGATTATTCTTTTTCCTTTCGCGACCGTCAAAAATACAAGTCAATAGTATTCATTCAAAAAAGCTTTGCGGTGGTTCAATAATGCAACAAATTTTCAGGTATTAAAAAAAAATTCCGCCCCCCCCCTCCCCGATTATATGGTTGCAGTTGAAAATATCAATTACACGTTAAGATTTTTTTTTTTTTTTTTAATGTATATTAATTATTAATTATCTATCAGTCTATCATAATGTACATTTTGTTTTTCAAATTATTTATATACAAATAAAATTCCATTTTTTTCTCCGTATTTAGTGCGTTATTATTTTTTTCATTGAATTTAATGCACATTTCGCCAATTTTACCTCCTACACAACTTCTCATCCTAATATATAGTCACGAGCAGGACCGGATTTTTAGGGGAAAGCCGTGTGAGCTGCAGACCAGGGGCTCCCATAAATTTGGGGTCTCCACAATTTTCTAATTATTTCACAGTTACGGATAATAATAAAAAAAAAATATTGAAATTTATTTTTCTGTTTCAAATTAAATTTTCATCAAACAAATATGTATACAATGTGTAATAGAAGATTTTGTAAATATAAAATCAAAAAAAAAAATGCGGGCATTCAATTTTAATTATTACTCGTATACATATTATTTTTATGTTTGTGTCACTAATTTTTTTTACCAATTTTTATTTTTACAACGCAATTCGCCATAATATGATATTATACTAATTATACCAGTTTTCACTGGTTTTATTTGAGTAAATTATAAATAAGAAATAACAGCTGTATATATATAGGTACTACAGACAATAGTAAATGATATATTTAATATGAGCAAAACAGCGGCGTAACTTGGAGTCAATTCTGGGGGCAAGCAGTAGTAAAACTAAAAATGCGTTAATAAATAAATAATACTTAATAACTCGAAAAATTGTTTTTTTATTTTACATTATAAAATTATGTTTATGACACGATGAAGATAATAACCGTCCGAATGAATGATAGCTTATATACCACAGAAAACGTTATGAACATTGTACAATGTACATATAGGTATTTTGCTTGTGTGTAATCTTAATTACAATATCATAAGTAAACACATAACTTTTAAAGGGCGGGGGGGGGGCAAAACGATACTATTGCCCCCTCAATAAAATATCTGGAGGGGCAGTTGCCCCCACCCCAGATTACGCCTATGGAGCAAAACATGACGTACATTGTCCTGTTTATTTATTTGGGGCCCCCGCATTATTATTATTCCGCCCGTAGGCCAACCGGACATACTTAAATCCGGCCCTGGTCATGTGTATATTTTTTTTGTAAATAAATTTAATCAAATATTTTAGCACGGATCGCCCCCCGATGATGTGAATGAAAACGTTTTATTGTGAAAATCAGAAGAAAAAAAAAAAGAAGAACGGGCCAATAAGCGTAATTTGGGGGGCTTGGAGTGTATGAGCGCCCCTTAAATTTATAGGTAGTTTTAAAGAGGCTTGTGAACTACTGCGGGCAAAATTTGACCGAAAATACAATTGTACCGCAAATTATTCTAGTCCACCCATTCAAAACGAACATGTTATAGAGATAATAAATTATTATCGGATGTATACAAACGGTTTTTCGCATTAATGTGTGATGAACCCATAGGTAATTTTAAATTATACTTAGTGGTATTATGTCATACTTTTTTTTTTATAATTGTTTAATTACATTCGAGTTTTGTTGTTTGTATTTCTCTTAGTTGCCATCATAAGGACCGACTAGACGTCTATTTGTCTGTGGTACACTAAAAGGCCTTGAAATATAAATGCAACGATTCTTAGAAGTTTTGTAAGTTTCCAAAAGACGTGACTGCATGTTATAATATACATATTATTTTTTCTCGTATACATTGTAAGTCATATTATCTATATAAAAATGGAGCCAAAAATGTATAACAATTCATCAATTGAGAACGGCTGGGCCGATTTGGCTCAAATTTTTTTTCATTGTTCGTAATTGCCAGGAGAAGGTTTTTACGAGAAAAAAATGTTGGAAAAACCCTTTTTTTAAAAATTCGATTTTTAATATTTAAAAAAACTTTTTGGCGAAACAACGTTTGCCGGGTCAGCTAGTATTATGTAATAATTGTCGTGCGTAGTCAAGATAATTTTCCGGTCAATGTAAATTATATTATAGCTTATAATAATTTTCTTGAAAATGACCAGAAAAAAAATAAAATCTGTTTAGAGCTTAAGCAACCCCCTTAGATTTTTGTCGAAATCACGCCACCGTCGGTGCGGCAACAGCGGTGAAGAAAAAAACGGATTTCGACGGCGGCGAAGCGGTGCACAAAAAAAAATACGTTGCGTTTCGCAACGCAGTCGGCGGCCGGTCGGACCGTCGTCGGTGGCGGGGCGGGGCGGGGGGGGGGAACACGGTAGACGTGCTACGGCAGCTGCCGCGCGGTGTGTACGCACAGTGTTGCCGTTGGCCGGCGACCGAAATACCGGCCGCGACGTCCGCACTGGCTGCTGTCGCCGCCGCGGTGGGGGTAAGCGCGCTAACACCATAAGCTGCGGTGACCGTTGGGCCCGCCGCCGCACATCCCCACCACGGGGTGCTGTGCGTCACGCGATGCGCGCGCCACTCCGGCGTACGTTGTCCGGATTCTTTTCGCCATTCTTGGCATTCCACAAACAGAGCGCGGCTTCGTGTTTACCAGTTGAATACGGTGCGTAAAAATTGGACGTCCGCACACCGGCAGGCCGGGGCCAACGACACACGCACGCACGCACGTAAACGTACGGTGGTTTTTTTTTTTTTGCGTACAAACACTCGCGCGCGCGCAAACTGCGTAAGAAATAAAAGTGATTTCCCGAGACGTCGTACGGGGTAAGTGTATTATTTATTATTATTATTAATATTTTTTAAACGTTGAAAAACGAAGCCGAATTTACAATATAATTTTGAAAAAAAGAAATTATAATATTCGGATGACGGTCGGTTTTTTTTTTTGTAATAAATACAAAAAAATACGCTGGTTTTTATTTTGTAACGAGAACGCGGTTTTCGTATAACGGTCGGCGGCGGCGTCGCGGCGCGTGTCGTAATAACAAATAAAATAATTCTCCCGCGCCGCCCGCCGCCCGCCACTGTCGCTCGACGACGACGACGACGACGACGTCGCGGGAACAGCGCGGCCGTGTGTAGTCTCCGTCCGTTCGCCGCCGTCTTCTTATCGTCGTCGTCGCGCGCGCGCCCGCGCCTTTTTCAACGCAGTCGACGACGCATTTTCATTTCCGATCCGTGTGTTCTGCGTACGGTCGTGTGCGTTACGCGCGCGCTTCTCCCCCCCCCCCCCACACACACACACACACCCGAATTTCACGGGGTTTTTTTTTTTTTTTGCGCGTCCGAATACGAACGTGTATTGCTACCGTTTTCGGATTTCCGAGTGGCGGTGGGAGAAGAAAAGAGAATTTCGTTTGGCGCGGGCGAAAAAAAGCGAAAAAGGACGCCGCCGTCCAGGTAAGGATGTATAAATAGTGGCGGAACGATTTCGTAAAATAACGGTCGTTATAAAACGGCCGCACACCGTGCAGACGAGGCGCAATGCGAAAGCCCGCACGTCCGTGCCCCCGGTAGCGTTGCCGTTCATTTATCGTCGTCCGTACGCACAAAACCGGTGTAAACGTTTTTTTTTTTGATGCCTTCCGACCGGGATGTGTTCGTTTCGGACGGCGGACGACGCTTCACGTATAGGGCGCCAAAAAAATATTCCCTCTCGACGCGACCGTGTGCGGCACGCAGTGCCGTCCTTACCGCCGAATAACGCCCTAGGGCATAGGCGTGTCCAGACCTCCATGGCTGGAGAGGCCAGTTATGAAATTTAAATTTTTTACTCGCTACAGCGATCTATATTCTATATTTGTGACTTTTTTTTTTTGTTGTATGGCAATTATATAGCACCTGGAATTTTATTCACCCCACAAAATTAAAGATGATCTTGATCTTAAAATTGGTTTCCTATGCTACTAATAAATAAGGCCAATCAACTAATGCGCTACTTAGTTATTTTTTAAAAATATTTTATATTATTTTATGTTTATACTTCCAACCACGGTAGATTATAAGCCAAGAGGCCGGTGCCCACCCTGCCTCCCCCGTAGACACGCCTATGCCCTAGGGTTCTAATGGTTCTCGGTCTTTTTAGGACCGCGACCCGAATTTCCTCCCGCCAAAAATCTTTTGCGACCCACGTGCATTGGTTTCATTTTTTCAAAAAGAATAGTTGTTATAAAAAAATTTGTTTATTACTTTTATTATTCATTATAAATTGCTCGGAATCTGTTTTATAATGCGAAAAATTGTTCGCGACCCACCAGTTCGAGAAACGCTGCCCTAGGGCAATAATATTTGACGCCCCCCAAAAAAAATTCACGACTAACGCAATACCTAATTACATAATTTTATATATTTTAATAGTGAATACACTTATCCTCGAAGAAATCATCGTATAGATACGAGAGAAATTAATATCTAAAATAAAACAAGACATTTTTTTTTTTTTTTGTCATTCATTTTTATGACGCCCCCCGCATTCGTAATACTTCGGACGCCCTAGGGCACTTGCCCCATTTGCCCCACCCCCTTGGGACGGCTATGGCGGCACGCGCGCGGTTTGCTTTTTGAACGCGAACACACTACTTTGTTTGTACACGCTTTTCGTTTGTGTTTAACGTCCGCGGCCGAGTAGTAACTACTAGGTCTCTGAACCAGTGGAGGATTTTTATTAAAACATTTTTTTTTTTTAATTTTCATTGAAGTTTTGTAGAAAATACCGTACGTTTTTAATGTAGTTGCCTTTTTTTTTTTGAGGGGGGGAGGACTAAATCGGATTAGCCCCACACTCTAATTACGGCCTCGTTAACGTCTCAAAACGGCCGTTTTCGCGCTCGAGTATTCGGAAATATTCGTTTTTACCGAGAGAATAATATTACGGTACGCCGAGTGACTGCAGCCGTGTGCCCGTTAAAAATACAAGTACATACACAAATAATCTTCTTCTTCTCTACTATAGAGGCCTTGCCTCGTCGTTGCGATTCCGGTTCTCCGTTCCTCACTGTTAAAAGCCAATCTTTTCGTCGTGTCTACGTATCTGCTGCAATAAACATTTTTTTTTTTTATAGATTTCGAG
Organism: Slavum lentiscoides; assembly: GCA_032441835.1. Lineage (NCBI taxonomy): Eukaryota > Metazoa > Arthropoda > Insecta > Hemiptera > Aphididae > Slavum > Slavum lentiscoides. Next base: position 4,583,160 of record CM063713.1, read on the forward strand.
CGGAGCGATGATGAATCCGTTGGTTTTACAATGATGTGTTTATTTATTTATTTTTTCTATCCTGTGTACAGATTTTCGACCAGAATGAGTGCTCCGATCTCTTCGGTCACAGTTCGTTTCCGGCAGCGATTCGCATCTAATCGGTACTATTTTTAGAGAGGTCGTTTTTCGATTTTTCTCAAAAATATAGCTAAAAATGCAAAATTTCGTCTTAACCGATTGTTGTTTATTTCTTCGTAATTTTGATGAAACTAATAGTCGTAGAAACGTGAAATTTTCACCAAATACGTAACTTCAGACTGTATTTACGAGAAAAGTAACTCTAAAATCTTTATCCGAGTAATTCACTTATCCACAACACCCCGCGGCTCGTTATCTTTTTTTATCATCGCTTCTATATATATATATGTTTTCCTCGGTCTTCCTCTGTGTCCGTTTTTACTCGTCCTTCAAATACGTTCGTTATAAACGCATTATGCCTCGGTAGGTGACCAAACATTTTTCCACTTCTTTCTTTTATTATACTTAACAGAATCCTTTTCTCCGCTACTCGATCCTAATACATTAATGTCGCTTTTCCTTTCTGTCCAGCTGATTTTCAATAGTCTTCTCCACGTCCTCCGCATTTCCATAGTTTCCAGCTTCTCTTTGTCTTGCTCATTGATGGTCCACGTTTCACAACCATATACCTAGTTAGTGTATATAGCTGCACTCGTAACATTTGACAATATTTTTTCTCGTATTTATTATACTCGGTTTTTTTTTTTATTTGTAATCGGCTGCCTTTTTAAAATATAAATATAAATGCTCTTTTTGCCATACTCGTTCGTTGTCTGATTTCCGTTGAGCATCTACCATCGGTAGTCGATCAGAGAATTTCGATTTCGCGTGATTTTTCGGGACGCTTGAAACAAAAAACGCGGGTGTCGAGAAAATCGAAAATTAACGACCCAAAGATTGCCGACCGGATGAGATTTTCTACCGAAAACCGCGTACCGGACTGTTGAACGTCACTCGCGCTTCTGGTATAGAATTTTCGGGTACAAAAAAAAAAAAAGCGTCGTTGTATGAGACCTGCTGCAATAGGCACCTCGCTCCGCTCAGAATCTAAAACGTTGTTTTCCGACCGTCGATCCGGAAACGTTCGCCGCATAAGCGTGCGCAGACATTACTGGCAGGGTAGTCATAAATGATACATTACACATTGACATTTAACATGAACAAAAAATTTTAGATAGGGTAACTTTATTTAACCGCATTTACCATAGTAAAAAATTATTTTATGAGTAATAATATAATGTAATGTACCTACCTAAATTAGTCAATAAGTAAAAATTTAACAACACTATTTTATATATAATAAACATATTAGATATGTTTTAATTATAACTCCATACGCCTTTTGGTCGGTGTGTTGATTTTGAAATATTCAATAACTTCTTTGTATTATCAATGGTGATAGCATACATAACGTACTGTTGTGATATCGGGTTTCGTAAACTAAAATCAACCAGTATGGTTCGCGATAGGATTCAGTGCTTGGACAGCGGTTACTATGATAAAATAAATAAAATAAAATAAAATCATGATAAATTTATTTTATCATAGCAGTTACTAACGACGATATATATTATATTTTTTAATTTTTCCAATATTCTTGTTTCTTACATTTTACCGTTTACGGACGTGTTGAAATGGTCAAACATAATATTATGTCGAGGGCGGGGGAGTTGTTCGCAGAGTAGTCAAGTGCCTACCCCGACTACCCCGTGCGCGTGCTTATGACGTTCGGTACGAAGCGGTCTGTGTGCTTGCGAGTCGCGGGTTTCCATCGTCGTCGTTTGTACGCGCATATAAAGCGTCACGTGGACGGTTCGTCAAATCGTGTGGTAGAGGAGCCGGCTCGCGGGCACCGTTACACACACCGCACTGCACGTCGTACAAGGCGTTTGATTCGGTTTTTTTTTTTGTTTTTCTTTTCCCTCTCGCCGCCTTTACGTCTAATAAAGCCGTGGAAAATATACGCCTCCCCCTCGGTGCGAATTTAATAATATCGTGTAGGCGATATTATAAGAAAATAATACTCGTTTTTTTTTTTTTACAACTCTCGACGACCGTCGTTCCCCGCGGTGTGTGTATAAAATATTTCGGGTCTTCCGCGCGTTAAATTCGTTTGAAAATCATTTTTTTTTTTTTTTTCCGAAACTAGCCTCGAAATCGCACTCGAATTTTTATAATAATATACGGTCGCCGCTTCTTCGATTCCGGCGTATACGGAAAACCAGCAGCGGCGGCAGGCCTGGACTGAGGGGACGCGCAATCGTTTATGTCGTTGTCTTGTGAACGTGATCTATCGCCGTCAATACCCCGAACCGTGTATTTGTCAGAGATGAAGCGAGGAAAAAAAATAGTGTTTTTTTAGATAACACTTATTTACGCGTAATGTGGATGGTCAGCGCCGTCTTAAGGCATGGGCCTGGAGGACCCGGGCCCGAGGCCACCAAATTCTAAGGGCCCCCAATTTATTTACAAAATACCATATATTCATTTTTTTTTTTTTTTTTACTTAGATATTTAAATAAGTAAATAAATCTCGAATGATAAAAAATGATTTAAATTTTTAAATATTAACATCTCGAAATTATCACAATGAAAAATAAAGTAATGGAGATTCTAATAAAAATTGGCGATTTTTATTTTTATTGATAAAAAGTATAAATTTCTAATAGCTAATATAATAATGTGTTAAAATATCATCGTAATTTAAGTATTTAAAGGCCCCCCAACCATTTTGGGCCCTTGGGCCTCGCATAACCTTAAGACGGCTCTGGTGATGGTGTAATGCGATGGTATACGAGAAGAATTATTAAAACTTTGTGCGATGTTTCCAGTAGAATTGGTTACGGTTTTAAAATTTCGAAGCGTGCTATTTCTAACGTGACCGTAATTTTTTTTTTACTCCAACGTGTAAATTTTAATATGAAAACCGTAATGATTTTTGCGTTAAACGACAACACTAGAAATATAGTAAAACACAGTGCGTGTTTAAATTTTATTGAATTTTTTTAGAATACCGTACGCGTAAGACGTATTGTTTTTGGTTGTGACGAATAAACACGCGCTCTTTTTTTAGTGGAATAAAATGCCGCAAATCGCCTTTTTTTTCAAAGCGGGACATTTTTGGGTTCTTTGGGGACAGCGGGACACGAAAGCTCGAAAGCGGCCGCGTTAGCTATTCCGGATTTGTTAAACGATCAAATGACGCCGTGCCTGATGTGTGATTTGTAATTTCGTTACCTGCTTTTACGAGAACGAATTATTATAAAGGCCGAAAATATCGATGGGTTCGCGGTGTTTTGTATTTTAGAACATTTTATACGTGTGCGTTTGATAATCGTTTTCTCACTAGGTACACACTCCTGTAGTACGGTATATATCCTTTGAATCCGTCTATGAGCAGCGGTAATTGTACGAATCGTATGAATAATAATCGATTGCCGCGGTGTGAAACGTCGTGGAATTCGGTACGGTTACGATGGAGAAATTGTATTTTCGTTAAAAAAAAAATGAAATTACAACAATAATACCTTCGGTGTACGTGTTTGCCGCCGTCTCCTATTATTATTATTATTATTATTCTAACCCGTGCGAATCGCGACGATTAGTCGCGAAATTTTCACCAGTTTATTATTAATTGCCGATTAATTATCGCCTTGTTCGATATTCGCGATCGGCGCTGCTGCTGCTGCTGCAGTTGTTTTATTTCTATACGGAAATCGATATTATTTTCGAATATTGTACGAGTAATTGACGTTTTTTTTTTCAAAAACTTTTATGACGTGTAACGTTTCGAAATCGTTTTGTTCGCCGCTGCCGCCGGTATAGTAAATGTATTATGGTTAAATGCTATTAATAATAATGTACAAATCCGAATGTCCATATTGAATGTGAAACGACCGGTTTTTCGTGACGCTGGTGGTCATTAGGTACAGTGTAATGTGGTGGTAATTGGATTGTAATATTTTCGTCGGTGACGATCGTTTTGTGATTTCGGTTTTGTTCTGGCGGGAAATACATTGGGGCGGACAGCATAATAATATGTATAACTCGCCGCTGTGTGTTTTTTTTTTTTGACGTTTGGTCAATCCGTTTGCTCTTGCGCGTATCGGACATTTTAAGCGTTTCACACTTTTGTCCACCCGATTTCGGTTTTAATTCATTTTTACGTATTAAATTATCGCGATAAATCGCTTAAATAAAACAAATTTATATATATATATATTTTTTTTATTCGGTCGTATTTCTGATATTTTTAGCGCTATGAAATCCCGAGCCCCCGGTTAATTTTACATAACGTGTATCGGACGCAGCTCAATATGCGTGTATACGAATATTATTGTTAAATTTTTTTGTGTGTTCTAAATAACTTCGGAAGAAGAAGAAGAAAAAGAAGTCTTTAACGATACACGAGTATCGTATTACGTGTTATTTGTGGAACCTGACGCGCGTACATATAATGTGGTGTCGATTAGAGAACTCTTATTGTCGCGATTACAGTATTTTGTATAAAGATGCGTTTTAGAAATCTTTTACAAACGAGGTCGGAACGTGTTTTTTTTTTCGCGTGTCTCTCTCTCTCGAAGTCTTTATTAAATTATATTAAAACGCACGCGCAAATCGTGTACGGTATTTTCACGATAATGTAATAATTTACATTTTACGAACTGAAAAATAAGACGGGAGTAATAAATGGAACAAACGGACGGAGCCGTTCGCACAGCATGCGATTTGCAGACGACATTGTACTGATAGCAGAGTCTGAAAATGATACGAATAAAATGCTTAATATGCCTTGGCAGATATGTGCGATAAGTACCGTTCGAAGATCAACGGACAGAAGACAAAAACGATGCGAACAACTAAAGTACATAATAATGAAGAAATAAAATATGCCGAATCGAGAAATAATCCTGTTCGGCGAGTCAACGAATTTTGCTTATTTCAGGAAGCGTGTAATTACAAATAGAAACCAAACAACAGCTGAGAGATAAAGAGCTCTCGCCCAGTAAGCTTTTCGCAAAAAAATGTAATGTAATAGACACTTCAAACTTGAGACTCGTAAAAAGTGTATTAATACTTTTGTACGGAGTGTTACGCGTGTGAAACGTGGACGATGACGCATAGAGACAAAAACAAACTGAAAGCAATACGGAAATGTGTTGTTTGTGGAGGAGGACGATTGAGTCCAAATGGACGGAACGGGAATCGAACGAAAGAGTTCTAGGAAAAATAAGAGAAGGAAGAAGTGTAATACGACGAAAAGGAAAATCAAATTTGTTGGGCATATTGTGCGTCACGATGATTTTCTTAATAACATATTATGTTTGAAGGAAGCATTTGAATGACGACGACCAAGAGAGGAAATCCGAGAATCGCCCGTTTCCATGACATATAGAAGAGAAGACCGGGGGGCGCACATCCTACCAAAACCTAAAGGAAGCAGCGAACGATACACACACACACTGCTACTTGGACGAGGCGTTGCTTTTAGAACGTGATGATGTTGTAATAATGCAGAACGTTTATTTGTTAGGTACAATTGATAAATATCCCGTAAGATGAGATATATGTCGGAGAGGAGGACGACGGTGCGGCGTAGTAAATTATATTTTCGCGATAACACTGGACCTAATAGAAAAAAGTAAGGATACGGGTTTAGTAATAAACGCGAACAAAACAAAGTATATAATATTGTCACGCAGGGACCAAAGTCAAACGGAATTAGTAGTAGGACAAATGAGATTTGAGAGGGTGGGAACTTTTAAGTATCTTAGAGTAGGAGTAGATACAATCAGTGGTGGACGTGAAGAAGTACAAAGAAGAACAAGTGCAGCAAATAGATGTTTTGGAATGCTGAAACCACTTGTCAAATCTAAAACCTTATGGAAAAAATCAAAAACAACCATGTGTAAAGTTCTTGTTAGACCAATTGCATTATATGCCCGTGAGTCGTGGCCTTCTACGAAAATCGATGAAAAAAGGGTAGCAATATTTGAAAGACAAATATATGGCCCCAAAAAGAGTACGGAAACCAACGAATACGAACGCAGAACAAATGAAAATTTAAATGGGTTATACAATCAATCGGGTATAGTGGCAATAATGAAAAGCAAAAGGATTGGATGGGCAGGACATGTCTGGCGGGCAGAAGGAAAAATGTTAAATATAATAACGTCATGGGTACCAGATAGAAAGAGACTTTTGGAACGACCGAGACAACGATGGCGTGACCGTGTACATCAGGACCTGCGTTTATTAGGAGTAGAGAATCCAGAAGAAACGGCGAAAGACAGAGAACGATGGGTAGACGTGGTAGTTGCGGCAAGGGGCCTACATTAAGCAAAAAAAATATATATATTTTCGCGACATTTATTTAATTTTAACTCTACTACTTGTTTTTAACGGGATTTTGAATTTTTCGCGCGACCACGCGTACGTCTCCTGCTGCAGGACTATCGCCGCACGCGTTTTTTAATATTTAAAAAATATCAAGGGCGTATTTTTATCCGGTGGATGATTACTTCGGCGTGTAATTACGCGCGGCCGACTCGGAGTTTTATCTGTTTTTATAGGTTTTTTTTATAATAAGTGAATTTTGTCATGTTTTTCAATTTGTAAAAGTACCGCAGAGCTATACGCGCCAGTCCCCGCCGCAGTTGTTAATATATTTATCGTAATATACATTATAATAACGGTTAGATAAACACGTACCCGGCCGTGTTAATTAATATAATAATCGTATTTTATATTTGCACAAATATACGCTGGATACGTCGGGGATTTAATAAATCGTTATATTATATATATATATATATATATACGGGTTTTTTTACTGTTTTCACTCCGATTATTTTAATAATTTTTTTTTTTTTCGTGACGCTTATATAATTATTATCAACGCCAACGCCGCGATACTATTCGAATTAAATAGATACGCGCAGTCAGTTATATAATATTCGCGCAGGTCCCGTGCAATTTTCGTGTATGAAAAATTTGGAGAATAAATTTTCAATACTTTACCGAGTGAAAAAAAAAACGTGTCGCGTTTTGTTGTACATACAGAGATTTCGTTGTGTGCGTATACGCGTCTTCGGGTGCTTGTCCTAAACGAAGTACGTCTGCTCGATATTTTGTGTACTTATAAAAAAAAAAATTTTCTTTTTTTTGTCAGAATCAACAGATGTTTTTTTTTTTTTTGATCCGATAGACGAATTGATCGCGCGCGTATATGTTGGACGGAGAAAAAAAAACCGTGAAAATAATTCTTCATTTTTTCGTTTATTGATATCGGCGGTGGTATACGAAAGCGTGCGCTAGTTGTTTTTTCTGTACCGTTCGGTTTTTGGGCGTTAAACATGATTTATTATGTGTGGTCCAGCGTGCACCAGCAGCTGGTGTCGAATATTAAACGCGTTTATGTACTACACTTACGGTGTTTACAGTGTGCGCGTGTACTGTGTACCTTTTCAATTATATAATATTCGACGAAAATAATCGCATTTATTGACTTACTCAAACAATAGTCTGAAATAGTTTTTCCGTATAATAATTTTTTTTTAGAATTATTTAGAAATTAATAAAGACCATAGTGCGGGTGAATCAAGTGAGAGAAGCGTCTGGTGTTCTGTGCGATAAGAGAATTCCAATTAGGCTGAAAGGTAAGTTCTGTAAGAGTGAAGTGAGACCAGCTGTGTTGCGTGGTTCAGAGTGTTGGGGGTCGGACAAGAAAATAGAGCAGAGAATCAGTGTAGCAGAGATGAGAATTCTTAGATGGATGAGTGAGGTGACAAGCTGACGTTTATTGTAAATACGGGCGACGTTAATTTTTTTTTTTTGTTAACCACGTTTTTTTTTGCAGTATGTTGTTTTATAATAATTTGTTAGTTACACACTGCAGTTGTGAGAGCCGATTATTAAAAACGGGTTAATATACGGTGATGTATTTTTTGTTCGCGCGAATCTCTCCGTATAATAACGCGTGGTCGTTACTGCAAAAATTGGCTTTTGGAATGTGTATAAAAAAATTCCGATTGATGTTGTAATAAATAGAGGTACACTAATAATGAACAATCACAGCGCGTAATATAATAATAATTAAAATATATTATTTTAATATAAAACGCTTACACGTGAAATGCGAATAATAAACATACGTGTTTTAAACGCTCGGTGTGTGTTTATAATATTCACACATTTAGGTGTAAACGTATAATAATAATATTCGATTATCAATCATTTATCGCGTTTCGTGATAACCGTTTCTCTCTCTCTCTCTCGGTCCGCCCCGGCTATCTGCAGCAGCGTGTATAATATTTCATACATGTGCGAAAATTGGCACAAAGTCGAATTTTTCTTGTCCAAAGTATCGCATATATTATTATTTTTCTACGATATTATTATTGTACCTAACACATTAATATTATTATTATAGTACGAGTAACAACATATTATTATTATTATTATTATTGTAATGTTATTGATAAAAATAAAACCAACACCTGTGTGTATGTAGTTTATATGCTTATACTCGTACATGTGTGTGCTTCTGCATATTTTTTTTATCGATTGGTCAGAGAAAAATAGCTGGTTTGTATCAAAACGCGTTTTTTTTTTTTCACGTCCTGATTATAATATAGTTTTCGCGTTTTTAGGGCACGTATTCGAAGGTTTCGAACGTTTTATAATATCGAGGGAGGTTTTTTTTTCAAACGAATTATAAAAGGGGAAAAAAATCGTAAGAATCTCAATAACACGTTAAAAAAATAAAATCGTTCAAGATACATAAATATCACGATAACTATTTTTACTTTTTTTTTACCACCCGAGTTGTTTTGGCGTATCCCGTTCGTTGTAAGACTTTGTTTTCGGAATAAAATGTTGCGATTTTTTTTTTTTCTAAGAACATATTTTTGGTTATTTTTAGTGTATATCCGCGTACATACTTAATCTGGTTTTTTTTTTACGGCACGTTATTCTTTGCTCTAGTCGCGTACGTCGTGCAACTAGAAACAAAAATCTATACACCCGAATAGTACAATCTTTAAATTTTTTTTTTTTTTTGTTTCACTTCGATAAAAACGTCGTACAAAAGCCCTCTTAAGGAGGGATTGGAATCGAGTATTTTCTTTCTTGCGCACACGAATCGTAGTAAAACAAACGTTTCGACGAAGCTGTGCGATAAAGATTCTGAAAACGGATTTGAATTCGTCGCGAATTTTACTATAGAACGACGAATTTTTTTTTTTTCCGTTTGAAATTTGTTCTGGTAATTCTTTATGGATTTACGAAGAAAAGAAATTAATTAGAAACGTGGGAAATTCGATGTGTCCGCGACGAATTCGAATACGCATATATATATTTTTGACGCGCGCAAAAGAAGAAATGCGAGAAAGGAAATCGGAACTCGCGGGTGGTCGCGATATCGTCGACGATGTGATGCGTTTTGTAAGGTCACGAAACGGCGATAAAATAAACCTCGGACTCGATGTGTTTTTTTTGATAATATTAATAATAATAAATAAATAATAATTGTGTGTATCGAAGTGTGATGTGCTGCAACGCCTGTTATTACTGTATTACGACGGCAACAGAGAGCACCATCGTGTCGAGGTTTATTTTACTTTAGATTTCCTCGTTTTCATACAATTTCGATCGACCTCCGGCGATAACCCAATCGTTATAAGCGGTCGCTATATTATTGTGTTTTACTCGGTTTATAATATGTGTTTTGCATGACGTGTATGTACTCTAATGTACATAATAATATATATTATATTCGAGCGCGTAAAACCGAGGTACGTACTTTTTTTTTTTCAGTATTTTTTTAACCGATTAATCGGTACGTATATTATCAACGTGTTTTTTTTTTTTCAACTTCTATATTTGGTTTTTTTTTTTTTTTATACTTATAAATACGATAATATAGATAATGTACGGACTTTTTCGTGATATATAGGTACCGGAACATATTACAATATATATATATGTTCTCGAGAACCGGAAGTGTGCACTTCAAAGTCGTTGCGTGTATCGAGTTATCCGCTCGCGTTTTTTTTTTTTTTTTTATCTTTTAAATACTTGAATAACGAATCGCATTTATTTTACATTACGATATATATAATTCAATTTTATCTGGTTAACGGAAGAAGCTGAAAAAAAAAAAAACGTTTTATAATAATTGGATAATAATTGGCACTGGCGCGCGTGAACAACACACTCGGTTCAATCCGTATTTGTAATAATAGTACGTCGAAGTGGCTTTAGAAAAGAAAAAAAAAAACCAGGTGAGTAGGTGTTTGGAAATCCGTCGGTACCGACGATGCGAATATCGTCAGATGCCGTTCGAAAAATGTACCGATCGTTGTCGAGTTTGATCGTTTTAGGAAGTGTACATGACGCGTTTCTGTAATATTACAGCGCGCGCATAAAATACGCGATAAAATCGTTAAAAAAAAAAAAAAAAAGTAGGTATCGCGGATATTTTTCATAACCTCGCGCGTATCGAGTAACTGCAGCCGAGAGCTTATTAAAAAAAAAAAAAAATTACAATTATCGTATCGTTAACGTGTGTGTGTGTGTGTACGTATAGAATTTATTATAAGCCGCGTATTATATTTCCAATAATTTTTTTTTCTTTATTTTACCCTACAAAACTCTGTCGCGTATATCGTTATTATTTACTAGATATTTCTACGTATTATTATCACACGGTGTGTACATTGTGTGCGGATAGTTAAAAAAGAAAAATTATTGTTACCGCGTTCGATAAAATACCGTCGCTGCCGGGGTCATAATATTTAATATATTTTTTTTTTTCTTGAAGACCTTCCCTCTTAGCACGTATCCCTTCGCCCGACGTATACGGGATTAAAGTAAAACAGTTTTCCCCTCTCCCCGCGGCACAACTGCAGGCGGAGTCTCGTTAAGATTTCGGGCGCGAGATTATTTTGAATAACGTTTTTATGGAGTATATAAAAAAAAAAATCGTTTCGTAAATCGTCGTACGCGTTTATTTGTTTATTGGCGCAGCGCGCGTTTTGACAGAACGCGTACTACACCGAATGTTTTTCGCGCTATATAATATTATACACACGAATATATTGGTGGAATATCGACGCGAATTATAAAATAAATAATACACTGCTGTATGGATCGAATTATTTACACGTAAACCGATTCGTGTTGGAGTACCACCACCGCGGCGTAATAACGGAAAGAAGAGGAAAAAAAAAAAACAATGATTTTCTCACTATTTTCCCGGCTGTTGTCGTCGTTACTGGTGGTGCGCGTATGTTATTCGGCCTGTCCACAGGATTTGTGTTGTACGACGAGGGGCGATAGATAGGAGATTGTGCGTGTACAGGTGGCGAACATAAACGTTTTAATGTGTTAAGGCCGTGTTGAAAATAATAATTTGTATAGCGAATTCGTTTCGCGCGTTTTGTGTGTACGTATGTACGCGGCGCGTACACGTAGAAAAGACGCGTGTCTTTACAACCGGGGCTGTGAATTTAACGCGTTAAAAAAAAAATTACCAAATATGCGTGTATTTATGCGTTAATAAACGGCACAGTGTGCACTAAAAAAAAAAACGTTAAAAATGTAAAATTATGCACTTAAAAACTTGAAATACGCAAATGTATATTATTATACGACATTCGATAGTACACGCGCGCATTCATTCTCCCCGTGTCCAATTCACTGTTGACGAGTTCGAAATAATAATATTGAATTTTACTTGAAAAAATTTAACACAAATGTCAAATTTTCCAAATAATTGATAAAAAAAAAAAAAACCAAAACTGTTAAAGATTTACAAGAAAATATGCATTATTGTATACTCTAAACATTCAAATAAGCAAAAATATGCGATATAAATTTTCGTATATATATATGTATTCACAGTAACACGAAACAAATTTGTACCGAACTCGTATTTTACTTAAGAAATAAAAAAAAAAAATTCATTAAATTCACAGCCCTGGTTATAACAATATCATGTAACGCGGTAAGTCATATTAAATTTGAAATTGAATTTTTTTTTTACGCGTTTTACGATATATTTTTTAATCGCGTTTCCCTCCGTTTAAATAGCAAAAAATCAATAACCCGTTATCGTACGATATATTATGTGTTTCGAAATTTCCTCTCGTAAAAGCATTATTCCGCATATTAAATAGTATATTTTGATTTGATTAAAAAGTATAATATTTATATTATTAAACGTAACTCGCGTCGAATTTTTCGACGAATCAAATTCTCTGTACGAATTCCACAACGCTTAAAATCCATCTGTTCATTACGATTTGTTTCGCGCAGAGTTAAATGTTTCTTCGACCTAAAGGAGAAACGCGTTTTTTTTTTTTTATATATCAAAATTTTGTTCCTTACCGCGCATATATCTTTAAAACCCAAGAGTCGTAGGACGCGTATTTTATTGAATTTTTCCGACCGATTATTATCGTATAAATCCATTGAAAAATGTCCCCCGAGAACATCAGAGAAAGGTAACGAAGCGTTTGCGGACATACGTTTACATTGAACATTTTCGATTATTTCAATGAGATAAACACGCCGTATATACGCGTGAGTAATTTTTCGTTATTATTATTAGACTCGGGAATTTGTATCGAATTTTTTTTTTTTGTCGAGTGGGAGGATTGAGAAAAACGCGTGGAATTCACAGCTGTGATTATTGTGTGATACACGTTTCGGACAGGATTTGAAGAACCGACGACGATTTATCGTTCGTCGATGTAAAACGAATTCGTTTTTTTTTTTTTTACTTCGCAGAATATGTTGTATGAAAGAGTTAAATATATCGTTTTTTTTTTACCTTTTGTGCCGTCGATAAAAATCCATTCGCGGCGATCCCGTAGTATTTTTTAAAACCTTGTTGCGACGAAAAAAAACAAAATAATAACGTAAAAGTTTTAAACTATTGCGTCGAAAACTGCAAAGAGTAGCGTTTCTATATTATATATAACTGCCGTGTTACATATTCGATATTGGATAGAATTAATGTTCTCGGAACAGATCACGTCGTCGAATACGAGATTTTAACCAGATACGCGCGCGTTATTTGAACGAAACGCATTCGGACACGGTTCGTATTTGAGGAAATCAAGTGTACGTATTATTACGCGAAACACTAGTATAGGTAACGGTATAAAATCGTAAAAATTATTACATTCGTATAGCCCGGGCACACCGGTCGCGAGTATCGCCGTGTTGTTGTAAATCACCGGCGATATTTGTGTATAAATTACGTGAATTCAGTCGTTTAATTTATTCACAATGCTTTTATTACGAAAAACGAACACCGTGGTCCAGTCCTTTAAATCCCTTGTATCGCGCCAAAGTATGGTCAATCGCGGTTCGTCGTATCAGTATAATATATTATTATCGATTCGCGTTGGCGGTTACTCTGCTTACGCTAGTTACTATATTATAATTATATACCTCTGCGTATATAGAGTTTATCTGCGGAATACACATTTCATTAGTCATTTATATATATATATGAAAACAAATACTATAAAAACGCGTAAATAATAATAATAAAAACTCGGTATAATAGTCGGATATTTTATATTATAATATGGTGGTAATCTGTTGTTGTTGTTGTTAATCTTGCGCGCGATCTGGTTTATTATAAGAAATACGATTAAAAGACAAAAAAAAAAAAAACGAAATTGTTCACTATTCGATTTCAGTTTACGTCGGATTTATTGTGAATAATGTACGTAAATATTTTATAAGTTAAAACCCGGCTTATGTATTAAAATTTCAATTTTTTTTTTCTATTCGTCGTAGAATTATTTTTTTCTGTAACGGAAGTCGTTCGAGGTTATTGTTTTCCGTGCAATAAACACGTCGTTGTACGCGATATAATCTTTTTATTTTATCGCGTTCTGTTATCAATACGTATCGCGACGGAGAGAATGTTTAGAAGAAAGAAAAAAAAAAAACCGAACGTTTATACACTAGTATAACGTATCGCGATTATAATAATATATTATATGGGTTTTGAAAATCAAACGCTATGTTTATAAAATACGGTGTATTTTCGATATATTATATTTTCTAGGAGGTCGTTATAATAAGGCGTGTGCGTACGTATATAAAAAAAAAAATTTAATGAAATTCATACGCGATATTAATCGTGAACATTGGATTCCGAACGGTTGTAAAATTTGGATATTATGTATGGAAAATGAAAAATTTACACGTGCCGTGTTTAATATTTAATACGAGCGTAACGTATTATAATATACCAGCGCTACGTGGAAAAAAAGAAACGCGTAAAACAGATTTTATTTTTTTTTAATCGAATATTAAATATATATATATTTTATTATATTAAACACTCGTATTAGTATATAGTAGTTTAGTGAATCACGAGCTTGAAATTCGAATATACAACAAAATATGTGCAATTAACGCGTGGAAAAAGAGTTAAATACGCGAAATATGCGAGACAAATGTTTTTTCAATATGCTCTTAGTAGTGTTACGAAATAAATTTCTATATCATTAAGCTGCTATGTGTTTCGAACGATTATTTAAAAAAAAAAAAACGTGGCAACTCCTATAAGTCCCCGTTCATAACGTATGTATTCGCGTTTTTCAAACGCATTTAAACGTTTCTGTGAGAATAATCGTTGACAAATTACATTATATACTTATATTTCTTCTAATATCGTTGTTTAGACATTTAGTGAATAAAGCTTTATATCACTTTATAATATAAGCCGACGGGTATGAATATTAATAATCTCAAGACAATATATGAAATTACAATTACGCCGGATTTGTGTTGATTTCCAAAAATAAATAAATAAAACGCGCTGTTAATTAAATTTTCGGTATATTTTTTTTTAAACGCTAATATAATAACGTCCGAGCGCAGCGGATTATATATAAACAAGGCTGCGGGCCTTGGATAACTAATATTATATAAATTCGTTTGATTCGGCAAAATAATAAACGATGTAGTCGCGAACACGAGTACGTCGAAGATATCACACGTTTTCGCGTTATATTTCCAAATTTTTTTTTAACGATTTTAATCGAACCGAGAAAAAGGAAACGAGTTTTTATATACGCGCGTATAACGTGTTTGGATTCGATTGGACGAGATAAAAAAAAAAAAAAATCCTTTAAACTCGCCCCGCGCTGAACCGTGCGCGATTCGCCAACTACTAATAATATCTTTACGGGTCGGTTGCCAACGAATTTGAAGCGTTGACGCCGCCGTAAGTCCCCTCGCGGTCTTGTCGCTTTCGTGTGTGTTTTTATTTTTAACCGAACAACATTAAAAAGATTTTTAATACTTTTTTGAAACCCAAGAGTTTCACACTAAAATAACACGTATAAACACAATTTTTTTTTTTAGATATATTCGTATTTTTTATACGCGCGACCGAAACGCGTGTAAAATAAATCTAATATTAATTGTTTTTTTTTTCTATTCAGGTCTGACGTTCGACTGTTGATATTGCTCCTTACCATATGATGGGAGTAACTGAAGGTGAGTGGTTTTTTTAAATACGTGCGTTATTTTGTTTAAGACGACGATTTTAGTGCTGGACGGAAAAAAATTGTATTATAGCTCGTATTAAAAAAATAATAAATATTTACACTTTTTTTTTACTTACAAACGTTATATTTTCGACGGCAACAACAGTAACGCAGTGTATACACACGCCGTGTGAATATCAACGATTAAAACTAAATACAGATGGACAACTACAGAAAAAAAAAAAAGAGAAATAAGACGCGCGGAGACGCCTTTTAACCGCACCGATTTATATAATAATCGTGTGTGTTTTATTTTTTTATTTTTTTTTTCGATTTGTAATTAAGGAACAGAAGAAGAAAAAAAACGTATTTGTATTAATAACGGCGTGCGGTGTTAGTGCGATATAATTGTTCGACAAACGTTTTATGGATGATAAAACACAATTAATTTTCGTCACTGCAGTATATTATAATATAACGAGACATCATATTATAACGCGCGATTACCGTATAGATAAGACGCGTACTGTGCTGCGCAGGTTTTATTAAACGAATAATTATTATTCGTCTGGGGGACGATTATAGGAATAACGCGCGTTCGTACATTATTTCGCTTATATAATATTTTCGTGTGTCTATATTATAGAAAACGGTATACTGTTTGGGTAATAATAATAATAATATATTGTCGATTTGGATAGCGATTATTGTACGATTCCGAACGGGATTCAGTGTTTTTTTTTTTTTTAAATGTATTGAAACAAATTCGGTTTGTTTCGTGAGAAAAACGTAGCGCGTAAATAAAAAAAGCACGTCGTTATCGCGAAATAATGCACGATTGTATACATAATCACGTTGACAGTAATAAACACAGAGTGAAAACTCGAAAAAAACATTTTTTTTTTTTTAATAGTTCAGTAGCGCGCTTTTTAATTATTTCTGTCCAGTCTCCTCCCTTCTCACCCGGTCGATTGAGAAATTTATCTAGATGAATTCATCAAAAAATTCCAACGTCGAAAATAGTGTGCACCGTATTGTTTTACTCGATATAATTGCCATACGATAAATAAATAATAACTCGATATAATAATAAGTAATACAATAAAATTGGAAAAAAAAAATTTACCTACGATTTTTCCGATAAGTGCGTACTATATATATAAAGATCATTTAAACGAAATACGCGCGATGAATTTAGCCTAAGAAACTAATATTACAAAAATTTGGTGAAGCCGGATTGGAACTCATCGTTATGCACCTGGTCGCGTCGAGCTCTGAGAGACATAAAAAAAAAAAACAATACTGAAAAATGGACATATCCGGACAATTCCAGTAGGAGAGCGAACAAATAGTTAATCAATAGATCCGGAATAGGACACGCTCGCATCTTAAGCGTCATATTCGCCCTGCATATACTCAACGGCACCTAACCGTGTCCACAACAACAACGGAAGTCCTCAATCACTTGACGAATTCACGAAACACACAGATCTAGACGAAAAAAAAGTCATAATTCAATAAGCTACGAATATCGTATAGGCTAATAATAATGGATATTGGTGTCTGTAAAAAAAAAAATCGTTTTATATCCGTATGTTAATTGGAAATACGAATCGATGAAACACAGTTTTGGTTTTGGGACGCTACGCGAATATCGTTACGTGTATAGAATCTTTAATTACGCGCGTGCATATTTTATTATATAGTGAAACCGACCGATTGTGTTCGAAACTAGTAACCGTATGTATAATATGGAAATGAAATTAATTATAAACGTATTATTTATATGTACGAGGGGGAGAGACAGACTAATTCACTGGAGAACAAAAGTGTACTCTTTGTTCGAACGCCCCGTTTAGCCGAACAATAATAATATGTTAAATTTTCCCCGAGCCTTTCATACGCGTGCGTATATCTGTCGGATCGTTTTTTTTTTTTTCATATACCGCCGACCGCTCTTCATCGACTTCCGACGCCGCCCATAAATACATATATTATTATCAACGTTCCGCGATCCACCGTCTAGTCCACACACATAAATATACAGTCCAGACATTTTTTTTTTTTCCAGTGGAGATGGTGTTTTAACGAAAAAAAAATATAATCCATTTTTTACATGATTGCACCCGTTTTTTTAGGAGAAAATTCATTTATTGTATACGGTGTGTGTATTTTATTAGCTTTCAGTTAAAACTATTACAGCTCAACATTGTATATAGAAAAGCTCAAAAGCGTATGGTAAAAAATTAAAAACAAAAACGACGGCAGAAAAATAACGTTTATAAACGATTCTGGCAGAAATGTCAAGCCCGTCTCGCATATATTATATAGTAGTTATAAATTTTGAAGCCCCTTTATGTTAGGTTAGAAATTTAAGATGGATTTAATGAGGAAGAGGGGGGTTTATTGGAAGATAAAGAATTCGTGTAGAGTTGACATTTTAAAAAAAGAGGGGGGGGGAGCGAAATTTTAATGAGTTTCTGTTGAGATACAGGGTGGCCCAAAAGTAGGTATACAGTTACATATACATAACTGATTGTACCCTTTCTTTTTGCGATGGTGTCGTGGCTCCTGTCTTTTTTATGGAACTGTTGATGGCTCCTGCAGGTATCTGGACATGTTGATCGAAGTTGTGGTGCCACGGCCCGACTTTGCGGAATTGTTCTTTCAACAGGACGGGGCCCCACCGCATTATTCTTTGGCGGTCCGTCGATTCCCGGATCAGGCATTCCCGCATCATTGGATGGAGAGACGGGGGAGCATTGAGTGTCCACCACGTTCTCCGGAGTTAACTCCAATGGATTTCTTTTTCTGGGAAGTAGTAAAGGATAATATTTATTCCAGAAAACTCGTCACAGTACTAAAGTTGAAGAATTTCATCGATGATGCGTTTAAAGACGTTGGTTGTGACTTGAATTTGTGTCGCACTGTGTGTGAGAGTGTCGGGGGATAGGTTGTGCAGGAATGCGTCAATGCCGAAGGTGGACATTTTGAGCACCTTCGGGATTAAATATGTAATTATATGCGTGTAATGAAACCCGTAATAAAAGTGTTGCTGTATACCTACTTTTGGGCCACACTGTATATAGGACCGGACGTATGATACATGTTAATTAACTGAAATCGCAGTATTCTTCTGACTTGGACTGTTCGTTGGCTGCCGCTCCAAAACGAACCGATTTATGCGATTTTTGGCGAAAAAAAAACAAATGTTTTCGTTTTCCTGCACTAAAGACGTTTCGACGTCATTAATCAATAATAACATCACGTTGGAGGTATTACATATGTGATATATGTGTATAAAATTGTGTATATTGCTGCTGCTGCTGCTGTGCCGCGCGCGATCGTAATGACGGCTATTAGAGCGGCACAAAATGCGCATATTATTATTATATTCATGTTAACGATTGTCGCCGAGAGTCCAGTGAAATTTTCGATTCGACGAGAATATATATACGACAGTGTCTTATAATAATTTATTGCAGTTTATAATAATATTCGATAAATTATAAGTA
Source organism: Slavum lentiscoides (assembly GCA_032441835.1). Classification (NCBI taxonomy): domain Eukaryota; kingdom Metazoa; phylum Arthropoda; class Insecta; order Hemiptera; family Aphididae; genus Slavum; species Slavum lentiscoides. The sequence goes on from CM063713.1 coordinate 4,602,256, forward strand.
CAGCACATTATATACGTGGTCGCGGTTGTCCGCGAAATCTATATGTGTAATACGCGTAACGTTTAATCGCCGCAATTAAAAAAAAAATTATAAAGATATAATATGCGTTATTTCGAAATTATAATATATAATAATCATATTAATATATATATAGATTTGGTACATTTTTTTTACCGAGATTTTTAAATTCACTGTGTAAAAGTTTTTTATATATATAAAAGCGCTTTTCGACTTTATCTCTCGTCTTTCAAATTGAATTCGCATAAAATACAAACGTCGACTGGTCTATATCCCGTAGATATTTATTGTCCTTGCTATTATTCTTCTTCTCGGAGCTTTCGGGATGTTGGAAATCGTAGTAACATTATATACATACTGTATTTTTTCACCGAGATTTCCTTCTTCTTCTGAAACGTCTTTTCCTTTCTGTTTTTCCACTTATAATAGTCGCAATAGTAATCCGCGGTATTCGCTTTTTGGTTATTTCTCATAAGAGTCTTTTTTCCTTTTCCCGAGTATATATTTGAATCGGAAACGCGCGATATTGTCCTGCGTATTCAGTAATCTTTTATACGACAACACACGACCATCTGCACATTTCTAGAGCCTCGGATTTTCCTGGTCGCGTTTACGTTTCTGTTAACGTCCGAATTTCCATATTATATTATAATAGGGGAAAACGTGTGACTTCCATACCGGTGTATTGATTTTCCTTTTAATATTGATACACTGGAACAAACTCGGGACGTTTATGTTTTTTCAATCCTTCGTTTTTATTTCCAACGAACGCAACGGTCTTCGATATGGCTGTACTTTTGATGGACTTTTTCTGTTTGTCCTAACTGTTCGCTCGCGGTACGCTTTTCATATTGATATCGCCGCGTGTAAATTTGACATGTTTTGTAAATTTTTTTATAATATTTTCGCATATATATATATTTTGTTTTATCTGTATCAAGAGACATTATTCATAACTCTTGACTTCTATTATTTCATATTGAAATCTCTGTGAACACTTATCGTTTGCAAATATCATGATTAAACTATCGGCGTATCAATAATATCCAATTATGTTGATATAATACCGATATATCGTTCACTGGTCCAGCAAAAAAAAAAAAAAAAAAATCGATTTTTCCACAACGTGCCGGACAAAAAAAAAAAAAGAAAAAGAAAAGAGAAATCGTTACAATATAATATTCTGCTGACCTTTCGCGAAAATCGCCGACTGTATTGCAACAGTCGTCCGCCTATAATAATTATATATCATTATACACGGCGGCGGCGGCATGCGCGCGCGTTTATTATATATAAATGGCCGTTGCCGGCGGCGAGCACTTGATTATTATTTTTATTACCTATACGCTGCGCGTATTATATAGCGAATTGCAAACAAAAATCGAATTTGTCGTCCTATCTGTATATATAATAATAAAATAATACATTATTAATTGTCGCGCAGCCGATTGAAATTCATCGAACGCTCGGTTAGACACTCGGTGAAAATTCTCAATTTTTATTTTTTTATTTTTTATAACCTATTTTATTATTTTTTTATACGTTCTAAGAACAATAATAATAATAATAATAATGTACTGCAGAACGGCGTTATTGTTGAGTTTTAGATGATTTGAGTTTCACGATAAAAAAAACTAAAAACGGAATCGTTTAAAGAGTGGTGTGTATATTGTCACGCGCGTTATACCGACCAAAATTGTGATATGGAAAAAAATTAATTGATACCCGTATGTTAAAGGCTATAGGATTTCGTTAATGGCCCGGAAAAAAAAAAACACGTTTTTATAATCAACACCCGAATACGAATAAAAACGTTTTTGATCGCACAGATTTGCCGGCGAAATAGACGGATTTAATAAAATCGAAAATATTTACAGTTTGTGTGTACATTTTGGACGATATTTATTTCAAAACTAAATTACGTAATGTTATTACGTACAACATATTGTAAATATTTATATTTTTAAATCTATGACGAATCACACCGTTTCATTCGTGTTTTTGTACTGCGAGGGTAAGTGATCTAAATGTGTTTTTCGGAGAACGTCGTTTGTTTTCGCGAGAAAATCTACAAGATTCGAAAGCTTAAACATTATAGCTGCCCGTATAGGTACGATCAAAACGTTTTCGTAATGCACCTTATTGTCGAACCACTCCACCTCGTAGAAACAGATAAAACCGACGATGTGATAATATGAAAAATATTGCCCAGAAACAAAAAAAAAAAAAGTCATTGGTCAAACGCACATTTCTACTGTAGCTCGGCAAATGTATCGCGTCAAACGTTCGTTAAAATTATGATATAAATTAAATCAAGCTGTATTACAGACTATTGTATTTTAAAATATCTGTATATGTATATATATATATAAACAATAAATATACATACATATAAATAAATAAATATACTATACTGCCAATAGTATTACGTAAAAATGAAATAAAAAATATAAAGTTGTTGTATAAAAAAGTTTATTTCAACAACTTCTTTATACAACAACTTTATATTTTTTATTTCATTTTTACGTAATACTCATTGGCAGTATAGTATATTTAAGTATACATTTATTTATATGTATGTATATTTATTGTTTATATATATATACAGATTTTTATTATTCACGAGTATTAATTTTAATTTTAATTTTTTTTACATATCCTTTTTATTTTATTTTTATTAATTTATTTATTTATTTATTTTAATTTTGTCTATATTTTATTATTGTATTTTGTTGTTCGAGTTTTTCTGGATGGTTTTTTTTTTTTTTTTTTTAATTTAGACACAGATTCGGTGAAAACAGAATTTCGTTTACAGTAATATTACCCATTTTTTTTTTTTTTATTACGTTATATAAAATGGTTGTTCATTGTCGTTGATTGGAATAGTTTTTTGTATTATTGTAAACGGATTATAAACGGTTCTCTGGATTTTAATTGCTATTCTCCTCCATACCGCCTCTAACCGCGATGTCGTGTGATTATATATAGCGTCAAATTCACTTGAGCCTAAAATTTCTGATTTACATATAATATAAACGCGCGTTATTGAACGAGCTACGTAACGTACGTGTATTTTTTTGTGTGCGGTGAATAATAAAACTATATACTGTTCAGTCGCGCGTTGCGAGACGAGAAAAACGCGTTTGTTATTAATTTTTTATTTTTTTTTTTTTTTTTGCCATAATTATTATAATTCTATTTGAATTAAATCGATCGATATTTATTATGCGTGTATAGGCGTTACGCGATAATCTCGATTCGTTGAACTTTGTATATATATATATATATAAATAATATACAATTATTAATCACACGCCGCATAATTATGTGATTAAGTGATTTCGTATATTGTACTGGCTGAGTTTCGACGTCAAATCTATAACCACCAATCGTGCATTGAGTTTAACCATTTCGTGTGGGATATAATGCAGTGGAACTTGTATTTATCGAAGCTCTCCGTGTAACGAATTTTCGTTTGTTTTAGGGAATCGTGAAATTTCGTTTTAAAAATGTGTTTCTCTTTTAACGAAAAAAAAATGTCCATTTAATTTTGTAACATTATTACGATATCAGTACTACTCCCAGTACGATTTTATGAAATCCTGCTGCAAGTACACAGATGCGATCGTGCGCTGTCTTGTTTAAATTTTATTGCATTTTTGCGTTATCGATTAATAAAAACAGCGTATAATGTATATACGTTTTTAGAAATTTATCGAAAAATTGTTGATGCGTCGTTGCAGTTGTTGTAGTCCATTATAGTGTTTGTCGCGCCCTGCAGTACGCCCAGAACGTCGTTATTGGCATTTCGAAAAGTTTTCATTCAAATAAGTAAAAGTTTAATTTACTAATAATTGTTATTTTCACTGTTATTCTGTATAATAAATATACATACATTCATCCGATGTGTAATAAATTCGAGGTTTTAAGTGAAAAATAAAAGTCACGTTTTTATAACGAAATTTCTACATAACGAATTTTCTCAAAAGAATCTCGTCAAGTTCGTTAAATAAAGCTGATTCGACTGTATACGTTTTCATAACGATTATTGCATTATACATTGTATTTACATAGCGAATTCATTTGCGCGTTTTTATTAGCCATTTAAAAAGCGCATATTGTTTTTCGCATCGTTTTTTAACGCACTGAATATTTCGGCCGCGCACACGCGTGTGATCGAGTGTCAGTTGTCAGGGGAAATTTATGATTTACATTTTAATACTCGAAATATCGATTTCGTAAGCTATATGTACGTATATCCGCATAGTTTTCATTCATTTCGCAATTTATATACAATACTTTTTATGTAGTTCTCGTGCCCAAATATTTCGTACTTTATTGACGTCTCCTTGCTGCTGCTGCTGCTGCTGCTGCTGCAGTAACGCTAACTTTCTAAGGGAGTAGATCAAATGATATTCGTTGGCGGATATTCCTCTTGAAAACGTTACTTATTAATTATGTATATGCGCAGATGACGTGGAAAACAGAAAGGGACTTTCGGGTAATGGCAGAGGTTCTCTGATTGCAGAAAGCCAATTATAAGTGAAGAAGAAAGAAGAGACCAAGTTCGTGGCACTATCACGGAAAAACGTTCGACTTGAAAATAAGAGGTGTGGAATTGGAAAACTTTAAATATTCAGGAGTGGAAATGGACGCGCGCCGGACGATAGTCACATAAGGAAGTCCAGAAGAGAATGAATTCGGCTAATAATAAGTGCTTTGTTGTCGCCTTAAAAACGGTCTTTGAATCCAAACCGACGCTATATAAAGTATAATGATACGCCCAATCGCGCTGTATGCACGCGGTGAAACAATGGACTACGAGAAAAACTGATGAACAAAGCCTGGCGAGATTTGAAAGAAAGGTATTGCGTCAGATATTTGCCTCCTCCCTCCCCCCCCCCCTAAAAAAAAAACCAAAACGCGGGAGAATACGAACGAGGAAGTATAACGTGTATACGTGTTGGACGATGCGGACATTAATAGTAGAGCAACAATGAAAAGCAGAAGGATACAAGTCGGGCAGGACACGTGTATAATCAGACAAGTCACAAAATGGATACCCGCAGAGAGCAGCAATAGAGACCACCAATACGACGACGATATGGTTAGACAGAATTCAAAAAGACCTTATCACGCTATTATATAGGAATATATTAGTTATAATCGTGAAGAGACGGTTGATGAGAGACAGACGGAGAGGAGTGGTGGTTGCGGCGAAGGACCCGAACGGTATATATTAAGCCCAGAAAAAAGAAAACTTAAATGTATAACGTCGTCGGTATTTAAAAAAAAAAAGTAGAAAAAACCGCGACAAAATATTATATTATTGGTGCAGAGAGAGGTTAATGAACACGCCGGAAAGCGGGGGGGGGGCGGGGGGATATTTTCGACTCTTCCGTGGCGGAGCGTGTGTTTTAACGAAGAGGTATTATATACAAAACAACGACAAAGACAATAGGAAACCCGAAGACAATGAACTTGGTGATTTGTTTAACAACTTCCGAACGACATAACACATGTGCACAGAGGAGTGTGTGTGTATTTTATTATAATATATTATAAATCCTCCGCGCGCGTCATACAATTTATATATCGTGTTGTCAATAATAATCATAAACAACCGCGCGCACAGAGCAATATTGTCACCGCACAACGTGACTGCGCAGGATTTGTCGCGTGGACGCGTCGAGAATTAATAAATAATTCGTATTGGTTCGTCGCTCGTGTCGGGTCCGTAACGAACAAATTTTTTTTTTTTGTTGAAAATTTCGATCGGACGTCACTGGGAATTTTGTACATCTCTGCTCTTCTCGACTCTTCGCATTCGTTCAATAATTCTTCTTTGTCTAATAGGTTATTCGGTTAAAGATTGATGCCAAAGACTCGTCGCGGGTATTTCATCCGGGAACGAAATCGACAACGATTACCGATTCAACTACACAGACATTTTCCTCATCAGCCCCCAAAACATCGTCGACTCTGAATCGTTGACGGAAAAAACAGACACTCATCGTCCTTCGCCAAGTTCTGTCTTTCCGTGTTGTCCCGAAGTCCTTCCTTCCCCCCTCCCATCGGTTCGGCATCGGCTCCCGTTATCATCTTGCCGCAGACAATCGTTCTCCCGTTCATCCCGTAATCTCTCGTTTGTACTGTCCGTATATCACTCTCCGTTATTGCAAAACCACGTATTTTTTCTCAGTATTCATTTCCTCAGATTTTACAAATTTTCCAATATCTCTCCTTTATACATTTCTTCCTCATCTCTAAAGGTCTCTCATTATTAGTCGACGACATCGTTCGTAGTTTATCTTTCTAGTTCTCTTTTTTTTTTTTTTAATTATTTAACTCCATTCATTGTTCCTCCTGTATTGTAATAGTCGATTATGCGTACAATATTTGTAAAAAATAGACCCCTCTATAAATTCTCTGCTCTTACGAAACGCGCTCGTCCGAATACCGTCGTTCGAGTGTGTTGCCCCGAATTTCCAAAAACCAAAACTCCGGTGAATTCATCCCGTACCCCCGAATCGCGGTTGTGTACACAGTTTGGAAGATTGGGAAGAGAAAGAGAGGAGGTGCTCTCTTGAGATGTGCTCTCGAGTCCTACCGCGCGTCATTCTCGTCCCGTATAACACACTATTTCGCACGCGGTATTTTTTTTTTTTCCAGTACCATTCGCACGTCGTGTATAATATAAAAACAAAACAATAACAATATAAACTATTGTATAATATACGATATATTATTATTGTGTAATAATACTTCAAAAATACTGCGTATAGAAAGAAAAAAAATCGTATTTTCGAAACGATTGTTATTTATTAATGCGGTATATATAGCATTATCGCGTTATTGGCAAAAAAATTATTATTATTATATCATCTCGGCGTCTTTAACCGCGCATATAATAATCATCTTCGACATACTGTATAGCCTATACAGTATATATATATTATATGAAAACGTTTACACGTACCGAGATGTCACGGTGTTTGGTGGTCGCACTCCTCCGAAACGACTCGGCCGATTTTAATGCAATTTTTTTTTTTTGTACATTTGGTAGTTATGAGAATAGGTCGTAAAGTATTTTTCACTCTCCTTCCTACCCATCCCGAGAGTGGTAGCTAATACGGGAAATCCTAGGATTCTAGGCGTTAAACAGTTACCATGGTGACCATTTAAATTGTTATTAAAAAATAATTTATAAATTATTAGTTTATCGTTACAGGTTTTCGTTGAAAACTGCGCGAGTTATGCGAATAGCGAATACGATTAAAAATATTTAAAAAAAAAAAAAATACAAAAAATATTATTCTCGTGGTACTCGTAAAAAGATTCCTTATATTTCCACGTACTTAATGAATATAAAAAAAACACCAACGAAAATCGTCGTGTACCGTCGTTTTTATTTTTGGGGGGAAGGGGAGCCGTTTAAAATCGTTTTTTTAACGGTCAAATGTTTTTTTTTTTTGTACTTTGTCCGCGCTGCAATCGAGCTGCTGTAAACCGCGATAATCGTTTATCGAATTTTCGTATACGCTTACAGCGCATATATATAAAAAAAAAACTATAGAGATCAACGATTCGGTAGTGCAGTGTGTACTATATACTAATATAAACCAGGCGCGGATCCGTGTTATACAGTATTAATAGTAGTAAAATAATCGTTTCGCCGCCGCCGTGTTAAAATACAACGTTTTTTTTTTTATGGAGAACGAGGGAAAAAAAATCCAATTTAAATCCGTTAAACTCTCTCTCTCTAATTCGGCGGCGTGGTATCGAACGATCGAGAACAGTAATTATTATTATTATTATTTTTTTTTTATCGCTCTCGATTGACTAACGCGTATATTTGATTGTATTACGGCACGACGGTCTTTAATTGGATAGAATTTTTTTTTTTTATTCTCTCGCGATTTGGCGACCGTTTCGCTTCGCGTTTCCGTAAAAACGGGTTTTCTCGCGGATTTATGCGCAGACCCCGCGACGTTTATAATATTAGTTGTTTTTTTGCCGTCGTTTTTTTTTTTTCTACTAGTTTTGTTCATTTCGCGGGCTTAACGATCTGTAAACTCCCGGTTTTTGTCCGGTGTATAAAAAAAATCTTTTTTTTTGTATTCTCGTTCGCCGTTCTCCCGTGCAACTATAACCGCTCTCCTCTCGCGCCGTGCAGTGTTTATCTCGGGAAATCGATGAACTTACACCGCTCCTGTGTGTATATTTATATTTGGACGAGAAAAAAAAACGAATCCATCCGACCGCGCGTTTTCCGGACGACAAAATCGTTTCGTAATTGTATATAATATAATATGTGTATATTATATACGCGCCATTATAATATTATTGTAAACCTATTATTGTAGCGACGAATAATTTTTCTTTTCCCCCCTCCCCCCTCTTTATTAATTCTGTTCGCCGCGTTAAGACGCCTGCGTTTATTTTAATCGCGTATTATATATCGTTACAAATCCGCACCGGAAAACGCTGCTGCACCTCACTGTCGGCTCGCGATTATTATTTTATTTATTTTTGATTTTTCGCGGTCTGTCGGGGTTTTTTTTTATTAAATTATAAATATTTTACCGTCTATATATATATATATATATATTTTTTTTTTGAAGGGAAACGCGTAGATTTTTTTTCTATCGTTATTGTACAGACTTGCGTTGTATTCCGGAATATTCTTTAAAGACCAATCGTATTTTAAATAGTATAATTATACATAAAAAAAAAAAATAATAACTGTTTTTACTTAAATGTATAAAATGTAATTATTTTTTTGGGGGGGTGGGAATGAGTAGCAGCAGCTACTTTATAACGACATATCAATTGTTTTATTATCTTGCTGTGTTTGACGTTTGAGCCCAGCCCTTTATTCAAATAATCGAGCGTGTCGATTTATAAACACAGAATTAAAAAAAAAATTATTATTAAACACCCTAAACCAGGGGTCGGGAACCTGCGGCTCCTTAGAGTATGCATCAATTATTTAAGACTTATTTCTGTTTTTAATGCCCACAAATTCCCGTTGAAATTGTTTAGTAAAATATATTAGACGTTATTATTGTACTATGGCGTGTTTTTTTTATCAGTGCGGCTCTTTGAAAATCACGATTTCGCAATTTTTTGAAAAAAATGGCTCATTTACACTAAAAGGTTCCGGACCTAAACACACATACTGACGTCTGTTTGTATTCGATTATAAAACAATATGTATAATATTATTAATTTTTTTTTTTGTGCCGAGTATTCGGAACACTCTGGGAATACTGTTGTCACGAAGTATTCGAGATACTTTTAAAAAGTATATTTTATCCCGCAAGTCTGTTATTAAATGAATAAATTACATATTAGTGTGTATAATGCGTGCGCGCCGCCGCCGCCGCAACAGGTGCTCGTCGTCCCAAAAATGACAACACGTCGACGCACAACGAGGAACAACGAAGCGAGTTGACAACGATGGCATTGTCGTCGTTATGTGATTATTATTAATCACGCGCGCGTGTGATCGTTTCAACGAAATCGTCTTTATATTATTATTATTATATATTTTAATGGTTATTTGATGATATTTTTATTCGGTTTTCTTTTTTTTTTTTTTCATGCTTCAAAGTGACCGTATACGAAGTGTACGCTCGCTGTAACCATAGTTCCGGACGATTTCTCTCTCTCTCGTTTTAATACACAGTGTGTCTCGTGAGTTTTAAGACTGTGGCTATAAAATCGGTACTACTAGCGCTGTATTCATGAAATTTTGGGAACTAGTTACTACAACTTTCGTCTCCGCCCGTATGAAATCACAAGTTCATCGGATCACATGTAGCTGTTCAGTATAGCGATTCGCGTGGTAGTACCCAAAGTGTTCGCGGTCATAAATTCACCACGAATAAAAGTGGTTCAGGTCGGTCTTTAATTTGGCGAACGAGAAGTGGTCAGCGGGACTGAAATCAGGCGAGTACGGTAGGCGGCTGAGCACAGGAACCATATTTTTGGCCCAGAATTGAGTGTTAATCGCCGCGGTACGCACTATACTGGTGCGTTATCGTGCAAGAGGAAAAAAGAACGGTCCCTCCACGACCCGGGTGTAACACGCGCAATTCGTTTGCAAAGGCGATCCAGCGTTTGTAGGTAGATTTGAAGCGTTCACGGTAGTAATTTGAGAAACGATTTCTTTGTAAACGACGCCTTTGGGGTAAAAAAAAAAAACGATCAACGTCGTCTCTTCTTAATCTTCGATTTTTGAAAACGCAATTTTTTTTTTTTTAGTCGTGACGAATTTTCGGAGACCCATTCAGCACTTTGGCGTTTCGTTTCGAGATCGTATACAAAACACCAACTGTTTCGTATACGCGTAATAATAAATTCGAGAAAATTCTTCCGTGTTTCAATCGTTTCCAGCAAGTCGTGTGCGCGAGAAATTTTTATTCGTCGTGAAATTTTCACCGCAACCACTTTGATCGTATCACGCGAACGGCTACTGAACAGCTACGTGTGAACTTTGAAATTTCGTATTATGGTGGGAGAGAAACGTTGTAGTGTAACTATTTGCCGAAATTTCACGAATATAGCGCTGGTAGCACCGATTTTGTGGCCGCAGTCTTAAAACTTATGGGACGCGCCGTGTAGTTTTTTTTTTACTGCACACGAATGTTATAAACTGCGGTCTCGAGGTTTTTTTTTCTTGTTCGCCCGAAAGGAATTCGGGAGAGTGAGGAGTACAAAAAAAATAGTTTTCTTCTACCGAACAATTTTTATAGAGACGGAAAAACAATCGACTTGGTCGTCCGCAGGACACGGGCGCGTGTTTGTGCGTGCACTTTGTATACATTTTTTTCTTTTCTCCGGTTTTGCGCGGCGAGAGCAGGACTGACTGCAAGAACGGGTAATTAAATCCAAAAAAAAAAAAAAAGAGCGCCGTTTTTTTTTTTTTTATTGTTCTCCTTTCGTGCTGCGATACACTGCGAGACGTGAACGCGCTCGTGTGGTTCGTTCGGATCGCGTGACCCGCGCGCGCGCGCTGTGTGCCGAAGAAACCGCCGTTTGACTCGCGCGCGTATGACTCATATATGGGTTACCGTCAAGATATCGAAGGTCTGACCCGAATTAACCTCAATTCTCGTCGATTAAACGCCATTTATATATTAAAAAAAAAAAAACGCGCCTGAAAAAAATAAAAATCTAAACGCCGCCGCCGCGTTTCCCTGCACAACCCGTTCGTCATCATTACTCGCGTATGATAATTATTTATAAAAATTTATTAGCGATTATTATTATTGTTGTCGTTGTTGTTGTTGTCTTGTGCTCTGAAATCTGCCGGACGGTAACGGGTGACAGACAATATGACGTTATAAAACGGGGCCGGCTCGGTGAAAATTATTCTCGTGGCGTAGTCGACGACGGTTTTTCATGAAATGAAAACCACCGGGGTTTTTTTTATCGAAACGTACAATTTTTTTTTTCTTTCTACCACACTATAAAACGGTCAATACGCGTACGCAGTGTTTATATTATCAAAAACGATTTCGTCCTGCACGCGTTTAATAAAATTATTATATCTAAACGCAGTAGTAGTTGCGTCGATTCGGGGACGAAAAAACCGTGCGTGACTCATCCGTTGTAATAATAAATTCAGTATAACGTCATATCTTTTTTTTTTTTTTAATGTCGTTTACATCGCCTCGCCTCCGGTATAGTAGTAGTAGCACAGATTAGATGAATAATTATATTCATCTAATCTGTGGTAGTAGTAGTAGTAGTAGTAGCAGTGGCGCACCCAAGAGGGGGCTAACGGACTTAAGCCCCCAAAATGGTTGACCTCTTAATATTTTTGTAATTTTATTATGTATCGGTTTAATCGGATTTCTGTATATATTAAATAAATCTTATTAATATCTAAAAATAATTTTATTTAGCCCCCAAAAAAAAATCCTGGGTGCGCCCTTGAGTAGTAGTAGTAGTAATAGCGTTTCTGATACGACGGCGTTTTATGCCGAGAACGATCGACGAAATCACGCGATTCCGGTGTGGTGTTTATTCGTTTTGATTTCATTTATTTTGAATTAATTTCATTAATTTCATTGCGTTTCACAATAATCTCGGAACGCGGTTTCCGCGTTTGTGGGGCGAATTTTTCGCGAAAAGAACGCGCGCGTACAATGCCGTTGAATACGTGTAACAGAGGCGTATTTATGGAGGGGGCTGATGGGGCTCCAGCCCTTCCCTCCCCCGAAATTTCAGTAACTTTCTTTACTAATTCCTATGCCCTATATAGCTATAGGATGTAATGTTTTTAATAAATTCCTATAATATGTAGTTGTTTTTAAAATGTTGAGAATTTGGTAATTTGTCCTACTTTTAAGATATAGTCTTGCATTAGAATTTAGAAATAATTCAACAATGATATTTACTCAATGCTTCAGCCCCCCAAAAAAATTTCTAAATACGCTCCTGACGTGTAATGTTCGTAATCTGCAGCGTTTAGAAGAACACGTCAAATCGCGTTTCGTACGCGTTGTTTAGTGCGGGAAAAAAAACCGTTAAAATATGAGCGAATTTATGCTAAAAAAATATATATATATCACTAAAAATACGCCCTTAAAATATGTACTTTCGCTAAAAAAAAAATATGCATTTTAATAAAATTAATAATAATGAAAAAAATTTTTTCGTTTGTACATTGTTAAAAATGTATATCGTACGTAAAAATTACTTGATAATATTTTAAAAAAAACGATTTTAACACCGACCGATTGAAATACTGCGTATCGTCTATACCGGTGCGTGGAAACTAAAATAATCTCGGCGATTCGTACCGAATTTCGAATAGAAATTATCGAGCAAACGGGGAAACTCACTCATTTCATCGAACGCGCTTTCAGATATACATATATATATATATTTTTTTTTACCAATTTTAAAGATAAATCAAAAACTAATTTTACTTAATTTTAACATTAATGAAATATGCTCTTAAAATATCAAAATACATGTAACGAAATACGCACAAATGCGCGTGCAAATTCGAAATTCGTCCGCGATTATTATTTCAAATATAATTGTATACATATGTATATTTTTTATAATCAATTTTAAAGACAAATCCAACACTTATTTTTCTTAAATTATTATTGAATCTATACTGAAATACGCTCTTAAAATTAAAATATAACAAAATACGCACATACTTAGTGGAAAAAAAATGTCTATAATCTCCTCCCTAGTACATATTATGAAACAAATGTCTAAAAAAACAAAACGTGCTAAAAGTCCCTATTATTATTATTACTGTATATACTATGCAGTGCCGTCGTCGTCGAAATAACGTTTTAACAAAACGGTTTCGTCATTTAATTTTAACTTTTTCACGTTTTCATTATTTTCACTTTATCTTTCTTTTTGTCGTTGTTTGTTTTTGCGTTGTAATATTGTAACATAACGTGTATATATTAGTAATAAGAAAATTAATTGCGGGGCTATCATAATTTTTAATTAAAAGCTTAAAAAAAAAAAAACGCGCCTCTTTCGAAATTCCGTAATTTTCTAAACGACTCGCATCTCCGTCGTCCTTTGCAGATTATCAAATTATAACGTTCATTATTTTCGAGGAGGAGGAAGAGTGAAATTTACAGAGTCCCAGTTCCTATTGGCGGTACGACCACACTATATTACGAGACGGGATAACGTACAGAAAAAAAAAAAAATCTCCTCGTACACGAACGTATAAATATCGTTTATTTTATTGTATCGATTCGTCAATATCGAGTTATTAGAATTTTTTTTTCTTTTATAAGATAATCGAATTGTTCGTTTTTTTTCTTCTTCTGCTGATTGACTTAACGACTCTCTGTAATCGTTCCGTATACGAGTCGATAAACGTTCATTATAATAATAATAAAAAAAAAGAGAGTAACATTTCCTTAAAAACACACCGCGACGTCTCGGTAACGGTGTATCGTCGGCAGATAATCTCTCGCGCGAAGACGTGGCGGCGGCGAAGGCGACGACAAGAAAGAGCCGGCACGCCATTAATACCGTGCCGTCGTCGCCGTCGCCGCCGCCGCGTGTGTATTCATACAGAAGCCGTTTACAAACCCCGTGCGGATCGATAGCGTTTTATAACAAAAGGCCTCCCTGCTCCTGCCGCCACCGCCGCCGCTGCTGCTACGGCACCGCCGTCTCTACCGCCACGCCGGGGTCCACTGTCCTGTGTATACGCGTATCCCTGTACTATACGGTCGTCGTGCCGTGCAGCGCGTTTATTCGCCCGCCCGGGGGACGGACGGCGCGGAGGATTCGCGCTCGCAGAGAGAGTGAGAGGGACGGCGGCGGCCGTGGCGGAGAATCGTTGCAGGGTCGCTTAAAGGGATTGTGCTCGTCCGTTCGTCCGACGATGCGGAAAAACGAGAACGCGTTTTCTCCGCCCTCGCGCACCGCCGCTATATATATATATTATCCCTTTTCCTCTGCTCTCTCACTGCATAACAGCTCTCCGTCTCGTCAAAGAGTGTGTGTGTGTGTGTGTGTGTATACGAGTTGAGTGGCGTAACACTGGTTACAGCCGCCGCCGTTCCCTCCGAACGTTTTATACTCTCTTCGTCGTCGTCGTCGTCGTCGTCGTTGTGTATAGGGAAGTGGACGAGCGAGGGATGCGCCGACGAGAAGAGGATTTTTCATTGCGGCGTGCCTGGGTATGGGAAGGGACGACACTTTTCCGACAGTAAAACCGTTCTACCGTGTTTATCAAAGGCGGCCGGTATAAGCGCTTTTAATGCGCCGTGTCCGAGTTAAAGCGCGTATACGAGCCCGCGCGCGCGGTCAGTGCGTATACATATATATATGCTTTGGCGCGACGCGGACAAAGCACCCGCCGCCGCCGCCGCCGCCGCCGCCGTTACCATGACGATAAAAGGACCCCCGGAAATGTCGGGCGATTATTATTATTATTATTGTTGTTGTGTGCGCGGACCGAGGATAAAGGTTCGTCGTTGAAGAATGACAAAAAAAAAAAGCGTATAAAAAAAAACCGAATAACCGAAATACGCGCCTTGCTGTGTCGCTTGTTGTGAGAAAAAGTCGGAGGTGAAGTATATTATTATTAGAGAATAAAAGGCAAGCGCGCAGAGAGGAGGATTTTATCCGATCCAACTGTGACGACGACGGTAACGAGTACTTTTTTCTTGTCGCTTCTTCCAAATCGTTTGCTGTTGTTATATATATATATACGTGTTCTAACGGATTTTATATGTATTTTTCCGATCAAACCCTTTTTGTATTTAAGTTTATTCGGGGCATGCCCCGTTTAAAAAGCGAATTTAGGACGTCATGAGTAGACACGTGTCGACGGTAAGAAACCGATGTTTTTAAAACGTTTCCGTACGATTTAAAATCGATAATATATACCGCGCCGCGGCGTGTTTTTTCAGTGGCGGAGAATTGTGTGTAATTTTCTTTCGCGTACGCCGCGTGCACATTGTTCCCCGGATCCTTTTACGGATTTACGGTAGTAGTGCCGTCGTTCGTCTCGCGAGACGACGTTATTTATTGTAATTTTTTTTTTTTTTTTTAATTTCGTTTTTGCGTAAGCGTGGTGTCGCTTGCAGATTCCCGCCGAAACGCGTCGTAGCTAGAGAAAGAATAAAACGGTCTGCAAAGGTTTTTGCCTCCGGATCGGTGCGGACAGGAGCCGAGCGCGTCCAAAACGGCTGCTTTTTTTTTTTTTAGTATTGGAAACGAGTGTTTTCAAGTTTACGGAAAAAACAAAAAGCGTATATAATTTATAAATTTATCGAACTTTTTTTTTTTCGTGTATTCGTCGAAAACAGTGCGCGATCGCAAACACACGGTGGATTTTAATTTTTCGAAAATCTTTTTTTCTTTTTTGTGCAAAACACTGTTCGTCTCTCCTGCTCTTCCTCAACAGCTGTGGAATTATAATATATACGCGCTTTCCGTTCGTTATATCGTTTCGCGCGTTTATACACCTATACGTGTATAGTTTTTGTGTACGCCTTTCGAGATGAAAAACGGCTTAATTCACCGAAAATATTTATATTATACACACCGCGCGCGGGTGCTGTTGTAAAATATAATATATAGTCTCATTATTATCGCTTTTAATACGCTTTTTGTTTTCTATACACTTGACGCGATTAAACACGCGTATGTATATATATATAGAACACACAATCAGCCGGCTTTTGGGCAGTTCGATACTATATACTCTTTGACTTAATTGTATATTCACATTACGAGTATTAATTTATATTTCTTTCAAACGTCCTTTTTTTTTTTTTAATATTTTAGATTCTGAACGGAACGAGGTACGTGTTACAATAACGTGGTTATTTTTTTTTATGTGTCTACAATCGAAAATTCTACCACAAGGAGTGCTGTTGCGATCTGTATACCCGGTTTCCGATAGCGATTCGCATCTAATCGGTACTTCTAGAGAGAGAGGTCGTTTTTTTCGATTTTCTCAGTAAATACTCTTTTTCAAGCGTCGGAAAAAAAACTATCGAAAAATTACACAAAAAAACGCTGTGTTTCGTCGAAATCGATTAATTCGTGATTTTGATACGTAAAAACTCGGATATATATTCGTCAAACGTGTAACTATTGTATATTAGGAAAACGTTTTTTTTTTCAAGAAATCGGATTTCAATTTTAAACTATTATATTATAGCGATTATAGATTTTCAAGTATATTTAATTCATAAAACGACGGTAATTTTTAGGTTTTAAGACTTAAAAATTTAATACAACGTCAGCCGTATACGCGTTACTTCGACTATATTCAAAATGTCGGAAAACCGTTAGTCGCAATTTTCTTCTATATATTATTATATAGACGTTTTCAAAGTTTTTCGACAAGCGTATACAAATTTGTGTGTGTGTGTGTGTGGAAAATTACGTTATTTCATTCGTTAACCGAAGCTCAGACTGGTTTTATCGCGTTTCGTTCAAATTTCGTATAGTATATAATAACAAAAATCTTTATCCCGTAAGCAGTTCATTTAAGCGACGACGACCCAATCCCGCGGCTCGATATGTGCCTTTTATTTATTTAATTTCGTTTTTACTGTTTTATTATAAAATAAGCGTATATATATATAATATTTATATTTCCATGACTGTATACGTAATTTTATATATATATATATATATAGTGTAAAAAGAGAGAAAAAAGTAATAAAGAAAACCACGCTCGTACGTAAATAATAATAATAATAATAATACCCAGACACCGTTTTCTATAATATGCGCTCTGGACCAAGGCCTGGTGGCGTTCGCGCGCGAGAAGTTCTCCGTGAACGCGCAGGACTTTATCGCGGTTTTATATAGAACGTCCTTGATGCGCGCGCGCGTGTGTGTGTGTGTTGGTTGTTTTATTGGCACAGCGGTCAATTATTGTGCGTCGGACCGTGTAATATTCTTTTTTTGCTATTAGAGCAAATCGTGACTCGGCTACTCCGCAAAAACTATATTTAAGTGACAAAATCGTTTTTTTTTTTTTCTCTAATTTAACTGTTAATTTATCAACACGACACTGTAAATGCTGTGCTGCAGCAGGGGCGTCGTTTCTGAAATTTGCATATCATTTTAACGCTGCACCGCGCGCCGGGACACGCCGCACATACTGTCTGCAACGGTTTTTATTTATTATAATATATTATATATATATATGACTTTATATACCGCAACGTAACAATAATATATTTATAATTAATATAATATTAATTTTCGTACATTTTTTTTTATATATATAAAACGTTTTATTATTTAGAAAACAATAATAACGCGAAACACTCGAGACGCGCGGTTTACCGACCATTTCTTTTCTTCCGTTTAAAAAAAAAAAAAATTTATATATATATATCTATAAGAATTTAATGCTGAAAATTATATTCTTAAATCCGGCTTTAAAATATAGTTACCATCATGGGCTTTTTATATTTCATTAATATTATTATTTATATTGCTTCCGTATTATATGTGTTTAGGATAATTTATTTTGATTTTAGTTTCGAATCGTTAAATGAGGAGGATACATATTAGGTGAAAACTCGTTAATTGTTGAGCTAAAATAGTATAATTAGAAAAGAAAAGGCTGAAAATTGAATAAAACTCATGAGAGTCGTATTAAATATAGAAAGTTTTCGTGTAAGCGCAGTTTTGATGTTTTTCCGTGGCGTTTATTGAAATTCCGAGCAGGACGTGTGTGTGTGGTTTTTATGCGTAAAACCCGTCGATTTTCGTGTCTCAATCGGACAAAAAAAAAACCGGTATAATACAACGAGCGCGTTATTACAGCACGTTAATATTGTCCTTATAAAAAGAAAAAAACGAGAAAATTCTCGTTGTCAAAATTTAGAGAAAAATATTATATTACCGTGTCCGTTGCTGCTGCTGCTGCTGTACACCGTCGTATATATAACGTAAGACGAAATAACGATTCCCCGATAATAATATAATAATTCCCGCGGACGCCGCGCAAACCATTTCTCCCTGTTTATAAAGGGGGGAGGGATGTCTAGTTCACAGATTTGTAACAAAAAAAAAAAACGTGTCTCGGGAAAAAGCTATTTGTGAAGAAACCGTTTATCTCTGATTTCTGGTGAAAGTTGTATTAAAATTTAAAGAAAGACGTTTTCTGTGTACCCTGTTTTTTTTTTTTTTTTTTCAATTTTAGACCGTCTCCGGTTACGAAAACACACTATAATTATATGACTAGCCGCTTAACAACGCGTATACGTGTATATCGTATGTGTACAACGGAAAAAGGCAAACTTTTAAAGCGTTTCCGGCCGCCAGAACGACAACAGATTTCGTTTCCCGTCCGCCAAATGCGTGTATAAATCGTTTTGTGCTGCTGCGTTTCCACCACACACTATACTCTGCACCAGCAGTGTAACAACAACAATAATGAGACGCTTTAAATTTTAACACTCCCGGACTTTAATGCGGTTTTTGTAATTATACGTTTGCATAAGACGCGATATTAGTGGTGGTGGCGATGGTGTAATGGGTACAGTGTAAAAGTCGTAATGTGTAGTGTATACATGGCCGCCTCGGTCGAAAAGAACGCGGTGACGTGCCCCCCGCGTGAATTTATGCGAACGGCTGCGGCGGCGTCGTCGTCGCCCGGCCGCGAAAACCGTTTTAAAACTGTTCCTCCTCCTCCAGCTGCTGCTCGTCCCGCGCGTGCACGTTTCGCGAGGTGTAAAACCGACCGGCTTTTATATTTTATATTCTATTCCCTCTTTTCTGTACGTATACTCGTATATATATATATGTGTGTGTGTGTGTATTCGAAGAGAAAAGACCGTATAATTTTTTAATATAAAGTGGTAGGTCTTTTTTTTTTCACCGGTTTGTTAATATATTATTATGCGCTGCGGCGAGGGGAAGGAATGTGTAATTTTTTTTTTTTTTCCGTCCTGTTGCTGCTGAGACAGAGAGAGAGCGCGCCGCGCCCTTTGCGGTCATAACTGTATATTTATCCGTAATTTTTTTTTTTTTTGTACCACGATTAAACGCCGTAATATTATAAAATTTAATAGAAATATTTTATATAATTTCCGTTGCCTTGTATTAACCGTAATATTGTACACGCGCGCAGGGTTATAGTGGCAGAATAGTCACGTATACAGTTGCACTGCTGCGGGTGGCGTATGTGTTTATTACGTATAAGATTTCGACTAGAGTTAGAAAACAGTTTATATACAGAGAATCGGGTGTATATAGGTAGTTGTTGTAAAAATAATAGAAAACATTTTTTTTTTGTGTGTTTTAATACTTGAATTTTAAAAATCGTTTTTTTTCTTAAAAAAAAATCTTGGAAAAGTTTCGCGTACACGCGCGGAGGTATAATATGAAAAACTTGTATATCGATAAAAAAAATAATAATTGTGTTACGCGCGCACGAACGGGTCGAGTATTATATTATATGAGAAACATTTTTTTTTTTTCTTACGCGCGAAAAAAATTCGAAAGGAAACATAAAAAAAAAAAACCACTCCCCTCACATTATATACCGCCACTGCAGGCGGCGAGTTAAAACTAAAATATCGCGTATACTACAGTAGGCGACTTGCGATTTTAACGAAATCGCGTTTTACTCTTCGGCGAATTAATTTATAACAATGCGAGTTTACGTTAAGGAGAAGAAAAAGAAAAAAAATAATTATTATTTATATTTTTTGTCACTATAATAATAGTAATATATATATATAATATAAACGAAGTGTGCACGCTTTTTTTTTATAAAATTTTAATAACGTTTCGTTATATATTTTATATACGCGCCGCATCCTCGAGTATGAATTTATTGAACGCTCGCCGATTGTATAATAATAATAATAATAATACGCGTTTAATAAAATTCGACTACGACGATCCCTTCGCGGTTTGCCGCGAGAAGATGTATATATATATATGTATATTAATCCCTGGGGATTTTTTTATCCCTTTTTTTTTCCGTTCTAGATGGTTAATTTTCAACGTATATTTTTATTATTCGTTTATACACCCAGCAGAGGCGGTCGTTATAGCTGGAAGCGCGCGCGCGTGTGTAAACGCTCATATTATCGCGTTATTTATAACGCGCGTGCGTGTGTTACAGGCGCGGTTTATTTAAAATATTATTATTTATAATATAATATATTATTTAATATATTTTTATTTTTATTAATAAAAAAAACCCCGGACGGGATTATTGAAAATAAACAATAATTTTATCGAGAAACTATCGACGCGCGTACATTGTGTTATAAATAATATTCGGTTCGGATAAACTCTTGCACTCGACCAAAATAAACTTTTGACCGGCGGCGGCGGTTTGAAAAGAAAAGAGATCGTTTTGTATTATTTCGTTCGCGAAACGCGCGATTCAGCAGAACGATTTTCCGAAACGGGTAAAAGGAGGTTCGAAAAAACGCGTCTTTTTTTTTTTTTAACGCGATATCTTTTGTACTTAATTAAAAACGTGCAGGTCCGCAAAAAAACGTTCTCTGACGGCCCTGACGATGTAAAAACGAGAGGCGATTTTAAAAAAAATTTGTCCCCTTCGTTAGGTCGTCGAAAACCAAAATAAATATAAAAAAAATTACGTAACTCGTATGTAATATTATATAAACTGCCGGTATATACGTATAAAAGAAACAAAAAAAAAAAAAAACCGTAGAAATGCGTTAAATATCACGTATATATTATATTGTAATAATAATCGCGATAATATAATATATTACGGAAGATCACGTCATATATTATGATATTCTCTCCGACCGAGTATTTACTATGAAATGCCTACCTATAATATATATTGTTGTCGTTCAACAGGTATTTGTGTGTGTCTTATCGGCGGTGACATATTGCAGTGTTTTTTTATAGCGCGTTGTTTTTCGCTTTAGGATATTGCGCGCGTGTATATGCCTAATAATAGTAATGGAAGTAAATTGTAACTCGTGTAAGCGTATAATGTTATATTATATTATTGTGCAGTGCGTACTTACAGACCGAGTCGTTCGTATTTTCGTGGTACGGAGTGTGAGTGGTAGTACTACAAGTGTTTATACGTTTTTTTTTTTAATATTTTTTATTTTTTGGTCTTTCAAGTTAGTTTTTTTTGTAGCGAGACTTTCGGCGCGATCCGCTCGGTGTCCGTATCGACGTTTTTAAACGTATAATGTATGGCTTGTGTTGTAATTATATAAAAAAAAAAAATCCTGTTCTTTGGACGCATTGTTATCCGAGGATATTCGTTTCTTCATTAGGACGTCCCCCATGGGGGGGGGGGATCTATCAGCAATTTTCAAATGTATTTTTACCTAACCGTGTAGGTCGGCCCGAGTGAGAATATAATAATATTTTTGATTTCTGTTCGGTTTTTTTAGGACTTGCGATTTTTTTTTTTGTATGACCATCTCAAAACGGTCCGTTTTGGCGCTAAATCAAAAGTTACCATTAACCTGGTATGACGGTGGTTAGGTACTGATGTAAATATTAATAGCGCTGAACTCAATACACGGAACGCGTATATATTAATCAAAATATGACCCCAGACAGGAGGCCGCCATATGCATTCTTTGCGGTATAAAATTCATGGAGAATACGATGAAATATTGTTTTTTTTTCCATGATATTTATCATATTTTATTATTTACTTTGAGATAACAGGACACAAAACGACGTGCTTGTAGTATCAATGTTAGCATCAAAATCGATGATTTTAACACAACAAAGTCGGTAACAAAAACAGGAGAAGTATACAGAATGCGCGTTACGTGTATTGAGTTCAGTGATTAATAGTAAATAATGTTAATATTAACAATAGTTTTGTGATAAAAAACATAATATTTTATTATATCTCGAGTGATAAAACATTATTAGTTACCACAGTGGTAACGTATAAAACCCGGTGTATGGTAAAACCCTTTTGATTCCGCGCCAAAACCAATCGTTTTGAATATATGTATATAAATGAATCGATTTTTTGTAAGTAATTTGTGAAGAATTTAAAAGTCGGAATAAAAAACGGAAGATTATTTCCGAACTCTTCGTGTTTACTACAACAATATTATTAGTAAACTTAATTAACATTTTTTTTTTCTCGAAAGACAAGACTCCATTGTGACAATATTTCGGTTAAAAATTCGCCGCCTCGGATTTTCACACTGCAGATTGTGTTGGACTCGCGTGTTACGCGCGAGGTCCAAAACGACTTCATTGTTTTAAACGGCGTTTCATCGTTCCAGACGGTCCGTGAAAGATCAGTGTAAATAGTATTAAAAAAAAAAAACAATTTAATCTCGCGCCTTCGGCAATGTATTTATTATGCGTATAAAACCCGATTGAAGAGAAATCAATACGACGGCGTCGTAATGAACTCCACTACGTGTACACGAGGAAGAAAAGCTTTTTTTTTTTTGGTACGTTTTTCCTTCCGAGGTCGTCGTTTTTTTATTTTTCTCTCGTTTTGGCGCCGCCGCCGAAGCGTATTATTAAATGTGTTATTAAAATAATAATTATTATTATGGACGACGACGATATTTTATGAGAGATACGAATTGACAAGACGCAAAAAAAAAAACCTCGTTATTATTTAATTTAATTGGCAATAAATACGATGTTTGTAGTAACAGTTGTGAGGAGCGTGGTGGGGACTGGACGATGGGGGGAGGCTTTTACTGCTCTCTCACGCACACAAAAAGTATATTTACGCGACGCGTAACAGTTTCTATATATATTTGCAGATTATTTTAAAGATTTTTTTTTTCTTACATCGATTTAAAACGAAAATAGTTACGTATGGTCTAATGGTGAATATCGCACTTAAATGTCTCTACTGTATGATCGAACATTTTGTAAAAAAAAAAAATTTACTATTTCACTTCCCTCTCGCCGCCACTGCACGTTTGTATAACGTATTATTTTCCGTGTGTATAATTACTTATAAAAATACATTTAAAAAAAAAACGTATTTATAACAATATTATATAATTTAACGTTTTAACGAGAATATTATTTTTATGTTCGTTCGGAAAACGACGACGATCGGATTAATAATATATTTTTTTAATATACGGTGGCGCGTTACCCCATTCGCTTTCCGCGCGCATAATTCAGAATATTACGATGTGTGTGTGTGTGTGTGTGTGTGTGTGTGTAATATGAAGCTCAATATAATATGTAAATTAATTAATATACGTTCCGTATATATAAAACCTAATAATATGTACACGAGTAGTGGCCGTGTACTTTCAATCGTTGGTGTCGCGAATGCTTGCTCGGTTTTTTTTTTCTATCGATTTTTTCTCTCTCTCGAACAGTTTAATCGCGTGTACTATATATTATACGAAGTGGATTTTTACGTGTTTATATTATTATGTGTTCTCCCGTTTAAGGTCAGTTATTCGTGAGCAGCGTATTGTATTTCCAGTAGAAAAAAAAAACACGTGTCCACCCCCGTTCTTTACGCGAGGACACGGGGGAACCGTTATACGGTTTTTAATCGCTTTCCGACGGTGAAATCCGCGCGCGACAGTGTCACTCATCGCGAAGCGCGTATTATTAAAAAGGGTTTACGCGAGATCCGTCCCTATACCACCCGGCCGTCGAAATGCGTACCGCCGGCGCAGCATCAATGACTATATTAATCGTCAGCCGAACGTAACGGATCTACAAGTATATTATTTTTTTATTAGCGTTGTGGATGCTTACTACACGCCGAGTGTTTAGAACAAATATGGAGCAGTCCGGACGAATTCAGAGACCGAGTGTCGTCCGGAGTACTGCGGGAGGTTTTTTTAAGAGTTCCTACGAGTAGTACTAAAATGACCGAGAAACTTCGTTCCGCCGCATTTTTTTTACTGAATTTAACAGATTACAACAAAAAATAGTACAGTACTTGACTAGGTACTTATGTATTAGCAAAAAAAAAAAAATCGGTTATTTTTCCGAGTAGTACACTCGATTTTCAATACAAAAGCGCGTTTTCTGAACCGACGCGGCGACAAGATCTCCGTGTTCTGGTCTTCCGCCCGTTGCGAAACAGCGCGCGTTCTGCACGGCTCCGGAAGGAGAGACTTTACACTCGTGTTAGAGTCGATCTCGTTTTTTTCGTCTTCAACGTCATCCCGAGTTTGCTGCGATTCGGTAAAATTTAACCGTCAGTTATAATTTCACGAAATGTCAAGGAATGACATTCCTTGTCGAGAATCAGACATTTGATTCGTACGCATAGGCGAACCCAGAGTTTTACGTTTGAGTGTGCCCGGCCTTTTTTGTAGTTATTTTTTTATAATATAGAGGGGAGGCTATAAACAAATCCACCCGTTTTATGCGTTTTTTTTTAGCTCATAATTTTCTTCCATATACTAACGTCAAAATATTTTAAGTATCCAACACTTGTTAACTAACCAATACTATAACCTATTGTATAATATATATTTTTTTTTACTTTACACCCCATAGATCCGCCTATGTTCGTACGCGTTTCCTGTACCCCCCTGGTTTACGAGCGTATAGAAAATCGAATCTCATTCGTTTCGGCCACTTGGTCGTTCTGCGACGAAGATTTTTCCACGATTTCTTTACGATTATGGACGGTCACTGATTTTCAAGACTAAAAACTGTGGTTTTTTTTTTCCATTAATTTATAGTCTTTAGAGAGCGTCAATAAAAAAAAACTCATCTATTCCGCCGTCCGGATTACCACCGAGGTTCTACTGTACACGCTAGCCAAAACCCTGTTAAGGGACACTTTCGTTTTTCAAATCGCCCTCAGAAATCAGAATGTGTATATAGAAAAAAATAAATACGAGACGAAAAACCGCCGCGGCGACGTTTTACTTTTCCGCTTACATTAATCGATTTTATATTCTGTGTAAATATACATAAAAAAAAAAAAAAACATAGACCAACTCGGACGGAATTGTATTGTGTATACTTTTCGAAAACCTTTTACTCGTTCGACCACGAGAAATTTGACTGTATTTAAACAACAATATACGTAATATTATAATATATTTAATATCTATTAAATACCGTATTGAACGCTCTGCAATATATTTGCGTATTATGTCGTAGTATAATAAAACGCGCAATTTCGAAACGATTGCAGTGAATAGTAAAAAAAAAAAAACGGACGACACTCGTATTATTTATTATAAATAAATATATTCGTATTTGTTTTAACGAATCTGTGCAATTGATTTTTTTTCTTTTTTCATTTCGTTTCTTTCTTTCCCTCATCGGCAACTACACGTGTATAATAATATAAAATAACCGCTAGGCCTTGAGCCGCGCAGCTCGTTCGATTACACTGCTACGCGCGTATCGGAACGGTAAATCGATGACGAGACTACGGGGTACAATAATAATATATTATTATTATTATTATCGATTTTCATAGTATTTCAACAATTTTATTTATAATAATCGGTAATTAAAAAAAAAAAAAAAAAACTGAGAAGTCTTTGTAATATTTGCGAAAACGTCATTATAATACCTGTTTATTATTATTAAATGTTATTTCTGCTTTACTGCCAGTAGCAGTGGATCCGTATACAACACACGCGTGTTGACTGTATTATATTATTATTGAATAATAACAATATAAATTATCATTTATCAGTAGATTCTTTTGTTCTTCGCATATGTGCGTGCGTATAGATAAAAATATAAATATATACATTGTATATATATTTGTATTTTTTTTTTATTGGGTTTTATATAAATAAAAGTCATAAAAAAATATCGCGCGACAGCTTGTTTTTCTTGAAGAAGAAAAAAAAATGTACGTATATTAGAGTATATAATATATAGTTCGTCGTAATATTGAATAATAATAATTTTTTTTCTTTCTTTTTAAACGCCCGATTTCGTTTTCGAAACTTAATCACGATCGATTATTATTATTATTATTATTATTATAGTATTTAGATAACGGTGGCCTCTGTTCCGTCGCTTTTTGTTTGTGTATTCATTGAATAATAATAATATTTAAAAAAAACCGTCACATATGTACTATATACATAAATACTGTATAACGATCAGAGCAGCGCGTATATGTATAATATACAGTAAAATATATTTTTAATTTAAATTGTGCATTATATTGGGAAATGAAAATCCGACGCGGGTTTTTTTTTTTTTTGTTTTTATACTTTAATATTATATATTTTCTATATCGGATCGCCGCCGCGTTCAAGTATACGTATAGACATATTTATATTTTTTTTAAAAACGAAGGGATTTATAACTACGCGCGATAATTAAAAAAAAAAGAATTAAAATAGCCCGCCGCCGAGGTTCTCGTTGGATTTTTTTTTCCATATATATATATATTTATTTATATATTATGCGATCCCGGGATATAACTTTTAATATATCCAGCGGTCGCCGTTCTGTTATTTGAATTTTTTTTTTTAATGTTATTTAAATAAAGTCGTATACATTTTTTTTTTTATACGTTGTACGTGTATTTACTGCAGTTATGTGTTTAGTGCTGTGCGCGTATACAAATTGCGTCCAAATTGTTGACTGAATATAATTTTATTTTGCCCCCGCAAAAAGGATTCTCGTTTTGTGGGAAAATGTACGTGATGTTTTAAATCGTATGGGCGAGGTAAAAAGTATCTCGGATTTCAATTTTATTATTATTGTTATTATTCAATAATGTTTTTTAATCTTGAAATTTAATACGATACAAAATTAAAATCCGCGTATCTAAATTTAACTGCACCGATGTATACTCAATAATAATAATAATAATTCTTAATCGTAAACGAAAAAGGACACGTTGACGTTACAACGGAGTAAAAGGAAATGATTCGCGGCGCGTTAAATAGTCTGAAAACTATATAACCCGGTTAAACAAGTACCTAGGTATAAAAAAATTTGCAAAATTCTTTGATAGTTTCGCGCGTACAAATCGCGTTTTAGCGAAACAACAATAATATATAATAATAATAATTTTTTTTTTTTACTTGAAATTTTGCGTTGCAATTCATTTCAACAATTAAATAAAATTTACAAAAAAGTTAACAGTATTTTATTACTATAAAATAATAATAATAATTATTATTATTATTTGTCCGAAATAAAATAGCCCGCTTTCGTGTACGTTCGTATATATATACATATATATATATATATATATATAAATAAATACGCTTAATTATATATATGAGATTATATAATAATAATAATAATAATAATAATAATCGAACTCGGGACCGGTTTTAAATATACGGTAAATGCGCTGGAGTATTCGTAGTATTTTTTCGCTGTCGCCTCAATGGAGATCGGCAGAATGCCGTTTTCGTTTCATCCGACGACGACGACGACGACGACAATAATCCCGTCGCGTCGTCGTGTTCCGCGGTAAGAGAAGAAAGACAAAAAAAAGAATTTTTTTTTTTTTGCTCCCCGATAGTATAAGGTCGAGAAATGAAAATTATCACGTTCTTATATATACACGCGCAGGCACATGTAGAAGAGTAGTCGTTTTGTGTTCGAGAGTAGCGGCGATGCCAAAGTAAAAAAAATATATATATATATATAAAAAATGTAAAAAATGCCTTCAATCGTCTGGCTCTCTCGTACATATACATATATATATATATATATATATATATATATATATATAGTGAATCGTTGTTGTCGTCCTTATACACACCGTGTGAACCGATAAATTTCGTTGACCACTGACGGCGGCGGCGGCGGCGATAAATGAAATCTCATTGTTTTTTCTTTCCCCCTCCTCTCTAGATCGTCACGATTGATAATTTTTATATTTGATGAAATTTCGTGTTATTGCATTAAAACAAAAAAAAAATCACTAAAACATACGACGCCCTATATTATAATATGCGTATCATTAAAAAAAAAAAATGGAAATGTTATTATTATTTTTTTTTTAGTATTACGATTTAGAAATCCAATTCATACCGCGTCAATAAAATCCACCGACTTTATAACGTCGTCGTCTGTTTGTTTATTTTTATACAGACCGTGTGCGTCGCAGTGAATTTTTTTTTAATAAAAATCGTTATGCGGAATGCAAATCACACAGCGCTCCGTTAGTAGTAGTCGAGTAAAATTTAAATTGATCGCGTTTTTTTTTTTTTTTTATGTTTTATGTACCGAAATCGTGAAACTTGACCTTAAAATAAACGTATGTATTACGCGCGTTTATCGACATGAAAAAAAAAAGGCGGTATAGAAAATATTATTGAAAATAAGTGTTTGATTTTTTTTTTTTTTTTGTCTATATGGACTTGTGTGACGAACCGTCGGCGGGAAATCGTGGTAAATTACTGGGAGGAAAAAAAAGTCACAAAATCCGAACGTCTTAACCTAATATCGGTAATAACGAGATAGAAACGAGATGTCTACTTTTTTTTTTTTTTTTTTTTAATTTATAAAACGAATATTTCGGAGAGGACACGCGTATCGAATATAAAACGTATTGTATAATTGGGTTTAGGATGTGTTTATGACTTTTTTCTTTTAGTCTTTATATATATATACGAATAGTTTAAAACGTCATATTTTTTTGCGTATTTATATATTTTTTTCGAGTAAAAAAAAGAAGTCTTATATTAATTTAGAGTATATTTTTAATTAATAATACAATTTTAAAGCGGCGTATTCGACTTTTTTCTTCTTATATTTGCGTGCATTTTTTTTTTTTTTTGTGTTTTTAAGGTCCTGTATATAACCGTAATTAGAATAAACCTCGTCTTAATCGATTTTCCCAATCGGATATTTATTAATCGAGCGTTTCGAATTTTTCCCAATTGAAAATAATTGTTTTCTTAACGAATTTATATCGTTTTTATATACCGCGTTATGGATTGCGCGCCTGTTGTGTGGTGATTTTACACACGGCCGGTTTTTGGCGCGCGGTCCGACGTATACGAATCGTGTCCATAGTGTACTAGTTTTTCGAGAATTACTAGTTTTTATACGGCACACGCGCACGTATATAGGTATTATATATTTAACCATATATAGGTGGTGGTGGTATAATGTGATTTTGTAATATATATATAAATATAACCGAACGTTCACAGAAAACGAGTTTTTTTTCTTCTCTTCTTTCCTCACTCCCGCCCCTTTCGATATTTACCTACGAATAAACATATCGAATATATTATATTTAAAATATATATATATATTCTTGACCTTTCCACGTCGCGTAAAGTATTAGTTGCACCGGTGTTATTTCGTTGCCGCCGCTGTTGCAGTGCAGAAAGACGCGCGCGCGGGGGCGGAGAAGAAAATTTTTCTTTCTTATATTAAATCAATTAGGTATATTAAAGCGTGTAATATTTAAAAAAAAAATAAGAAAATTACGTTTTTAACGTTATAATAATAAATAGCTTTCTTGTGTTCGGTTGAATTGGAGAGGGAGATTTAAAATATATATATATATAATTTTCGTATCCGTTTTTTCTTTCGATTTATTGTTATTATAAAAAAAAAAATATATATATATATTTTTTTATAATTATTTTAAAGCCGATTACGGGACGGGGAGTTTTTTTTACCTTAATTTTTGTAATATATTGTATTATATTCGTATATATATATATATATATGAGCGTCTGAGAAGCTTATATAATTTTACAAAACCCACCACGAGTTGCATAACAATCGCGAAACGATTTTCGATTTTTTTTTTTGAAAGATTTTGATAACTTTCTTTATTTTATTTATTTTCTTTTTTCAACGGCTGCGCAAATGTTTTCAAAAGTTATCGATTATATGCGCTGGCGTATATATTT
Source organism: Slavum lentiscoides (assembly GCA_032441835.1). Classification (NCBI taxonomy): domain Eukaryota; kingdom Metazoa; phylum Arthropoda; class Insecta; order Hemiptera; family Aphididae; genus Slavum; species Slavum lentiscoides. Next base: position 4,632,567 of record CM063713.1, read on the forward strand.
GCTTTCGGATATATAAAACTTGCAGAGTTTTACTCAACACTACGTAATATAAAATGATTAATTAGGTATTTATTTTCTACTATACGTTTTGTGTAATACCTATTGTAACGCAACGAGTAAAAATCACAATAAGTCGGAATCGAAGAGAGAGAAAATAAAATGTATTTTACATTAAAAAGTATACAACAACATTTTTTTTTTTTTTAACTAGAACAATCCCTTTTTGCGACGCGCGTTTTTATATTTTTGTGTTTTTTTTTATAGCGTTTATTTTTTTTTTTTTGATAAATACGATTCGTAGATTAAAACTCGGTATCACGCGTTGTTGTTTTTGCTTTTTCGATTATTTTCTTATATAATTTATTCTTCGTCTTTTTCTGTTACTTCATTTTCTATCATTATTATTGTTACATACGACTTTTCGGGTTCTACACTTTTTTTTTTATTATTCAATTTTTTTTTTTTTTATGTTTTCGTTTGGCCTCGTCTCCTCAGCCCGTTCGTAGCCCGTCCAGTTAAACCGTCACGCGTTCGCCAACGGCGTAATACGAGTACCGAAAGGGTGGTTATGCGTACATGAGCCAGCTTCTCAGATGTACCCGTTGTCGGAGGAAGATAGCATAACGTCCCCAGGTATGTTGTATAAAGAAAAGAACAAAAAAAAATTCCAAAAAAACACGTACAAAATATTATTTATACGGTATCCGCGCACAATTGGGATATTCGAGCGAATACTTAATTTGCGCGTGTGCGTGTATTATATACGCGATTTTTTTTTTTTTTTTATTACTATTATTATTATTATATATATATATATATATATATATATATACGTGCTCGGACAAAAAAAAAAAACACGATTGGACACGATATATGTATAAGGTCAACACATTCGACTTCTTATATAGAAGTTTACATACGCACGTCCAATGACCTGTACACATCATATTATATTGTTGTTATTATTATTATATAGGAATTATGTGCGCGCGGTGTTCGATATTATTATTCTTATTTTTTCCGTCCACGACAATATATTATTTTATCGACCAGACATAAATATATATATATATATATATCCGTTTTCTAATAGCGGTCTACTCCGAAGCACAGATTAGAGATGAATGCAGACGGATCACCACTCGACACGAGAACAAAAGAAATGCGCGAATACGCTCTTCCGATTGGTGGACACAAATCAGTGTAGGCGCACACAACGATATAAATTATCGTACTGATATCGTACAATATTATTGTACGAGTCCTTTATTATATCTTAAATTATATTGTCATAATAATATTATGGTTATCGCGTATTGGTAGAAATTTATTCGAGTCCACAACACTCTCGATGTCCAACTTAAATTAGTCAAAGTCCGTTATCGTTTTATCTTTTTTTTTTTTGTGTGTTTAAAGTCTTCCTTTTAAATAAAAGAAGACTTTGTAAAAGCGTTAAATATACTATATATTTTATATAAATTTATTAGAATTACTTTTGTATTTTCTACGCATTTTTACGGTAGTAGTAATGTTTAAATCTCGGGTACATAATATTATGTTTTACTATCGTGCTGTAACACTGATTCGTGGTTTGCCGAATGACGTCATTTTTTTTAAGAAAATTTTACGTCGCGAGTGATCCATCTGTATTCGTCTGATCTGTGGCTGAAGTATAGTTTAGTGCGTAGTGCGCTGGGACGTGTATACTCGCCTTCGTTTGTTTTTGCAATTTTTTTTTTTTTTACTATTAATACAATATATCTAATCTATAATCAATTGAAAATATTTTTAAGAAATATCGAAAACGCGTTAATTTTTTTTTATTTTAATATTATTTATAAATCATTTTCAACTGCTGGTACAATATAGGTGCACCGAAATATAATGTGACAAATATATTGTGTCCTTATATATATGTATATATATATCAACACGATAGTGAATAGTCCAACATTAATTTTTAAATGAAAAATCGTACTCGATTCAAGTCAGATTTCGCGTATAGAAATTTGAAACAGATTATTGTTTTCTATAATTTGCACATTGCGAGATACAGCCGCGATGTTAATAAAATCTACATTTCCCAACGCTGTCTGCTAGTGTCAGTGTCTGTGTTATTAACAACAATATGCCTGTAGTTCCGTCATTTTGACGGATTGATTTTCATAAAACTCCGTGTAGACTATACATATGTATAATTAATTATAAATTATTTCGAAATATTTTTCATTTCACGATTCGTTTTAAAATCTCAGAAGTCGATGAAAGAACAATAATTGATTTACTTTATTACGTTTATTAGAATAACGGTTTTTAAGATTTTGGTTCTCTTATATATTTGAAACAAAACAGAATTTTTTTTTTTATATTACTTTTTAAACTTTAATTTTTTTTTTTTTTTGTATATAAACAAATAAATAATAAGTATTAAACGTTCGCTCGTACGTTCTTTATTATTTTTAAACGAACCGAGTTTTTTTTTCTTCGTGTATTAAAAACATTACGCTGAACAATTAAAATATATATATATCATGATCCGTTGAAAAAAGTAAGCGAAAAAAAATTATCACAGACGACTTGCAGCCTTTTTTTTTTTTGAAAGAAATAAAAAAACGGCTTATATTCCCGAATTGTTTTTATACTTATAATAAAACATCACTGACGGCCATATTATATACATTATATTATTACGAAATCTCTGTAAACAGGTATATTGATTTCACGTGAGATTTTTTTTTTTTTTTTAGTTTATGACTATTTATTAAAATACTATACTGATTTTATTAAAATGTATAAAGCGAAATATAAAAATACCTTGAAATCCGTGCAATTAAAATTAGTATCGTTTACAGAAAAACATCGATTAAACACGTCGTCTCGATGAGGTTTTTTTTTGTTTACCACAACTGCGTGTAATAACTGTACTTTATGTACGCGTCACGGCGGTTTTTTTTTTTTGCTTTTTAAAGTTTTTTTATTTGTGAAATTTCAAACAATTTTCAAAAACATTATTCGGTATAAAAATAGCGGGATAACATATATATTATTACAAACGAATTCAACTTCAAAAAATATTACATATAATATAAATGTAAATAATAATTTTTGTTTTAAGTATGCGCTTGCACAAATTGTTACTGTACACTGCTGCAGTATAGGTATGAAATAAATATTTTTTCTCGTATTATAGTCGTCATTTTTTTTTATACGAAATTAAATTAAATTCGAATTTTATGTTTTTCTTTTTTTTTTTTTTCTAAAGAGAAACGCGGATTTTGTTTTGTATATTAAAAAAAAAAATGTATTTCTAGTCTTTTTTTTTTTATCGCAAATCAATATTAACAAACATGTAATAGTGTTTAAACAGATCGAGTTGATCAAATAATAATAATAATAAAACGGGTGCCTAGGAATAGGATTAAAATTGATATTTCTACAGAGACCAAAGGGGTACGTAACACAAAGTTTGAAACGCGAAAACTGACTTGTTCTCGCATATTATGTAGGTTAAGACGTGTGTTCCCCGCGACTGTATCCAGTGGTCTAATTTAGGGGGGTTATGGAGGGATGCCATCTCTACACTTCTTTTAGTTAGCATATTCCGTCCTCCCCAATCAATTTGTTTAAAATTATTCATCCGTCTTGGATTTTTAAACAAATTTTTTTTTTATATATATATAATTCGCAGTTGTTTTGCCTAATTTTTTTTTCTCTGTAAGAATTATTTCGTTTTCTAAAATTCAAACGTTGACTGGATCTAAAACGTCACTTGATCACAGTCACGAAAAACGTTGTTCACCGCGCCAAGGTTAATTTTAATTTTTTTTTAAAAGACTTTTTTTTCAACAATACGCGGTGGACCGTTCACAACATTTACCCTCCCCACGCCCTTTCAAAAATTCAAATAACGACGCCGCTTTCATAGCCGGCACTTATTTCGATCCGCTTAGACCGCCGCGGCGCTCGTATATCGGATATAATATTTTCAGAGAAAACCGCCATTATTAGAAAACTTCGTCCGCTACACATTCGCCGTATATATATATATATTAATCGGTAACGCGTGTAATATTACTTTTATCGTTATTTCGGTAAAATCATTATTATCATTTTTTTTTTCTAGGCCTTTTTAAGACTTTCAAACTACAAATCCTCTTCCATTCGTCTTTATTCTCCGCCGTCTCTTTCCAGTCCCGGTCTCCGTAATTCTCTCCTGTAACGTTCACGAAATCTCTTCTGACGCCGCATCCTCTCGACGTAACCTCGGCCCTACCTGTAATGGCCTTAAAATTATTAATTTTTTGTCAATTAAAAACCGTTGTAAATCGCGTAATTTTTTATTGCGAATCGGTCAACGACTAAAAAAAAAAAAAATCTCGTCGTTATATTCTATTGCGTTTCTATAAAACGTTTATTACGCGGTTGTGTGAGCGCGCGCGTGTACGCCGCGGTCGCGGCCATGTTTGTGCGGACGTCGTACGTGTCGATTCGAAGCCACGCCGAGTTCGTCACATCGGACCCCGCCGCCACTGCCCCGTCGTCAGCTGGGAGAGTATACTTCGTCGGCGGCGGTAGGTGCAGGCGGCGATGCAGGTGCGCGCACGATGAATCACTCGTCTCTTTCTCTCTCTTCGGTCGCCCGAATAGCTACAAAAATATTATATTTTTACCGCGATGTTGTGTATAAAGACGTCGTCGTGTATTTCTCGGGAACTCGGTCGGTCCCGTATATAATATACGCGTTTCAATATAGGGTGCCGAGACCCCACTCGGGCGGAGAGTGTTTGTCGTGTATACGCGCCACCTTATAACGATATAATAATAATAATAATACGAGCCAGTTTTTTTTTTTTACACCCCTCCGTCCGTATTCGTATTTAATAATATTTTACGCGTGCGCTGAGAAAATTTCAAAACTCGGCGCACTGCAAAAACCGGTATCCGATACGGCGGCGTATTTATGAGACCCGGGGGGGGGGCTTGATGGGGCTCTAGCCCACCCTCGCGAAATTTCAGCAACTCTCTTTACTGATTCCTATACGGGGCTATAGGATGTAATATTTTTAATAAATTCCTAATATACGTATATGTGTTTTTAAAATGTTGAGAATTTGGTAATTTGTCTTATTTCGATTAGAATTCAGAAATAATTCAACAGTGATATTTACTCGATGCCTCAGCCCCCCAAAAAAAAAAATTTTTTTTTTCTAAATACGCCCCTGATCCGATATGATTGCTAAAAGTCCGTATTATATATATACGACGGCGTGTTTTGACGAGACCGAATAATAAGACCTATAAGTCTCCTGTATTATTTATAGACATTCGCGCGTAGTAAAAAAAAAAATTTACAAAATTATATTCAATTATATAAAATAACGCGAATCTAACCGCATCACAATTCACGAATTCGTCCTTAATAAAATCGATAAAAAAAAAAACTCTGCGGCGTGTCTGTATACGGTATGCCGAACTGGCTTCAACATTAAGAAGACCGTTTTCTCGTATACGTTCGGCGGCGATTCGTCTCACGCGTTTTTCTCGACATTTCGAGGAGAAAAAAAAAACAATCATAATTTGTACGAATCGAATCAACCGTCGGATAAATAGCGATATATTATTGTGTAACGTTGGATTCACTATAGGTACGTGTGTTATGTAAAAACCGTTTTTGTAGCTTTTTCTGCGTTTATAATATGACGTGTACACACCGATATCCACGTCGCCTTTTCAACTCTTCTCTTCCGACTCGGAAATCTCCTCCTTCTTAACTCCCGTTCAGCTCCCGTATATCGTTCTCGTTGTCCGTTTAAATTATATTGATCTAACGTTTCGTGTTTATATTTAATTATTTTCTTAACGCGTAATCGCCCATCTCGTCGGCTACGTAATGTTTCCGAACAAAAGGAAAATATAAAAATTTATAGGCTGTTGATTTTAATGTTTGCCCTCTAAATATATATACTATATATAGTTTAAACGTCGGTGACGCCACGCCGCTGTTCCTACCACAAATATCCGTTTTCGGTTTTTTTTTTTCGATTTTTTTTTTACTTTTTAACGCGTTTCGTGAAAATGTTTCGATTTTGTATTTACAGTATACGTACTGTATACTGTATTTATCGCTTATTGGCGCAGCGTGGCATTTTTTTTTAATTATATAAACGGTGGGTTTTAGCTTTGTAGTCGGAGAGAGAAAATTCACGAGTAATAAAAAAAAAAAAACGAACGTCGCTGTCGTTGTTGGAAGAAATGAGTGATGGGAAGTCGCCGCACGCAGAGAGTTGTTGTGCGTATACGTTATAAATATATAATATGGTCCACGCCGTGTGATCTGATTATTAATAAAACGACTGGAGCGTTCAACAACCGCGATTCTCGTCGTGGAGTGCACTTGAAAACATTTAATATTTGACGAACGCGTAACACGTAATAATAATAATAATAAGATATAAATACACGTTTCGCGTATTATTATTACGTACTCTTGCAGGCTGCAACCGTTTGTTAGAAATTCGCACAAAAATATTCTAAACAATAAGAGACGATAAAGTATTTAAAAAAAAAAATACGTATCTCCGCGTTATAATACTACATAAACGCGATTAATTTTGAAAATATACAAAACATGTGGGATTTTTTTCAGTCGCTACATTTCTTTTTTTTTCCCCTCCCCACAAGTAATTTATGTATTCGTATCGTTTCTCGCTCTTTCTTTTTTCGAACAATATATTTCGCGCGCCAAAAACGAAACATCGAATTTTCAAAACCAAAAAAACGAGCGTAGTTTCTTTTCCCGGTATTTCGGTTTTTTCCCCTCCCCGCGTACGTGCAATTTTTCAAATTTCAGCCACGAGTTTAAAAAAAAAAGATACTTATCTCCTTTTTTTTTTCATTTAAAAGCGTGCGATCACTGTGTAGTGTTCGATGGTGTAAAAACCGTCGAACGAAGTGTGTGTTTACACGTGTGTACAAGTTCGAACCTTTTGTCGGAACGCGTTTCCGCACATTTTATCCAACTGTTTACCCCCCCACACACACACACACACACAATTTATATATTAAATAATAAACGCCAAAAGTAATTTTACGAATTATTTTTTTTTTTGGGAACGGATCCCGTCTAACGGAGATGCGTAATAAAATAAGCGCGGTAAAAAACGAATGGAAATTATTATATATTTTTACAAAGTAAAACGTCGGAGAGGACCCGTCGCTGGCTGTTTGTTGTGTCCGCTGCGGTAGAGAGAAAGAACGTTTGTTATAATATATATATATGCGGTCAACAAGAAGAAGAAGAAGAAGAATCGTGGGCGCGCGTTCGAATCACGGCTTAACAACCGACCCATACAATATCCGTTTATAGCGTATCATCGTCTATAGCTTACCCGAGTTATTGTGTGACCACCACCACCACCACCACCACCATCACCACCATCACCGCCAAGGGACAACACGATGGTGGACGATGATGATGTGGCAACTGAGGATGTCGGTAAATGTGGCAACGTCGCCGCTACAGTTACCGATGATGATAGTGTACCTGGAAAAAACGCCGCCGCCGATCCATTGTGGACGCAGCGGCCAAACCGGTTTTTCGTTCCGGACGACACCTGTGCGCACCGCCTACATTTCGTATTTTATACACACACACACACAGACACGGGACACAACAAAACGTAAAATTAAAATATACGAGCGGCGCGCGCGTATCCTTTTGCTTTCTCACGACACCACACACACGCACGCACGATGACAATATTATTTTTTTTTTTTTTTTTCTATATACGCGTATCCCCTGTGCACGCCGGTGTTGTTCTCTCTCCTCCGGTGTCCGTATCGCGCGAGTCGCGTTCATATAAACGGTCGGCGGCGGGGTGCTGCAGAGGTTGTTAACGCGTTTATTATTTATTTGTCGTCGTGTATACACTATATATATATATATATTACTGTAATGTACGAAACGCAATAAATATACGAGTTTAGGTTGATCATTATCCGGTAAAGTCCGCTTACAAACGCTTACGTACGTAACTGTCGTTGAAATTTCTCCACGTTCCGCGACGACGAGACGTTTGATCACTTATTTTCGGTCGTATAGAAACGTTTTTCCGTACACTTAACACGTGTGTTCGGTCAGGGGCGTAATTACGGGGGGTGATATGGGGATGGATCCCCTCCCACGGGCTTTCTTTTTTTACATAACATATCGTCTAATGTACAAAAAAAAAAATGTAATAATTAAAAATAATACTTTTTTTGCGTTAACAAAATCTGTTAGTATTTATCATCATAATTCATAGGATTCCTCAGTTTATTGACTAGTTACTGGTATGATACGGTTAGGTTAGGTCACTGAAGAAAGGTCTATCCATATTCAGATTTTTAAGTAAAATTGGATAAAGTACTCAATAAATTAGCTAAAAAAAAAAACGAAGAAAATTAGAAATTTTATTATAAAATATGTCGTTTTTATTAAAGAAAAATAATAAAAATACGAGTATCGCAATTACTTTATTAATTTCGATTGATTAACGTTTAAAGGGTCGTTAGTCGTTACAGTTACTATGGACTATCCAATAATGCTAAATTGTCTATTCCTCCCATATAACTAACATTCGTAATTACGCCACTGTGTTCGGCACGTTCCACGAGAATTTTGTCCGGGCGGCGATCTACGCGGATTGTAGTTACACCGGAGCCGTGTTGAATTCAAGACGTTTTTTTTTCTAGGTGGAAGAGAGGGGAGGGCGCTATGAGAGGTGGAATATAACGCAAATTCACCGACTATATTCTATAATTATACGTGTTTTAATTAATTATTTACCTCGCACATATTATTATTAACAGGGGGAGTGTGAAACAAAATTTCAAGAGGGCTACTGTCCCTCCGCGATGTATGAGGAACCCTATAATACAGAGGTTCTCAAACTTTTCAGGCCAGGCCCCCCTTTTAGTTAACCCCAGACCTGAGCCCCCCTCATAAAAATAATTTTAATAGTCATGTTTAGAGTAAAAAAATGTTAAAAACAAACAACAAATTTTTTCTACCAATGCAATGTTGATCTTTAAAATTGTCTTGCGCCCCCCCCTATAAAGCTTTTGCGCCCCCCTGGAGGGTCGCGCCCCACACTTTGAGAACCTCTGCTATAATATATACTGTTTCCGTCTACGCGGCGTCGCTCTGCAATCGCTCCTCGAACTGCTGCAAACATTATATCTGCAGAGAGAGTTACTGCTACGATTTTTATATATATATCCTATGATGTCTTTATACTTTTTAATTACGGTTTTGGGGGTTATTGCTGGGTATACCCACCGAACGTTGCAGTACGTGAAATGGCGCATTCTGTGTACTTCTCCTACGTGGGAAATGGACCACTGGCGCAATTACAACTCGTGGTGCCCTAGTAAAGTAGTAACAAAAATTACACGATGTCCTAAAATAAACTACTTTTGTGCGTGCAATCAAACGCATTTGAATGTCATACGGGTTTTTCACGAAGTCTAGTCGATAATCTCAATAATAATTATTATTTTCGTTGTAAATAATAGTTGTTCGTATTGATGAATTTATTTTTGCTAAAAAGTTCAGATTATCAAACAAAATGGTAAATAACAAAATTTAATACGAGAAGTTTATTAATTATGCGTATTATATTTTCGTGGCCCGGTAAGTGGGTCGCGACCCACCATTTGGGAAACGCTGTTCTCTGTCAATAAATATCGAAATAATTTTGTTTCAATACGTTCCGACTCGTTTTCAACAGTGGCGCACAGAGGTTTTACAACAGCACGTGCAGTTAGGTAAAATTATACCCACCCACCAAATTTTACTACCTAATTAGTACCTAATACCTAAATATGCATAATGTTTATTGCATTGTATTTTATTGTACATACTATTTCCTACAATACTTTTATAGACACTAGATGACAGTATAACAATATATTATGATAGGTATGACGCATACTATCCCCCACGGCCACACCCACCCACTACTGAGTGGACATGCAGTTGCATTACATGGTTAGCTCAATGGGCGCCACTGGTTTTCAATATTACGGTCTGTACACGGTCAATATTATTGTGTCAGTATCGATATTATTGATCGTGTATGTGGGGCCGCTCAAAGTTCGGGTTTATCGGCCGGGTCATATCGTTTCCTGTCGCTGCAAGTTCACCGAGCGTTTACTGCGCAGTGTTGCGTGCAGCGGCGGATACTCTCGGAACCGCGCGCAGCCCGTCTTCTTCCCCACCAAATTTTTTTTCTCCCTTTATCTCGCGTAAACGCGTTTACACTCCGGTGTTAATTATACGCGCGCGTAACGCGGCCGGAGTTTGTTTGAGAGTAACCGCGCGCATTCGTGCAGCAGCCGCGATCGGTCTTAAAACAAACATTTTTTTTTCTTAAGATTTTCTACGCCAACCCTGTTGTTGTTGTACACGCACGTACTGCACACGCGCGCATCGTCGTCGGTGCGCGTCAAGTCCGTCGTGTGTTGTCGGCGAACGGTCGCCGCGTATAAGAACAACAGAGTTTGTGTGAGTGTGGAGGGGGGCGAGGGAATCAGTCGTCCCGATGGAAGAAACACAAGTGGACAAACTGGTTTGAACGTCATCGCGGCGCAGTCTTCGACCGCTTATTTATACGGCCGGCCCCGGGTCGCGTGTGGCCTGGTTTGTGGTCTCCAGGCGGCGGCGGTGCGCGGGCTTGTTTATCTCGTATTGTTGCTGCCCCGACGTCGTGTGTGTGTGTGTGTATGACACGCACAGAGGTTTGGGGTTCAAACCCCGAAATAATATCTTGTCACATTAAAAAATAATGGGTAAGGAGGAAGAAATTGTTTTATTATGTTGCTGTACAATTTGTATTGCTATATTTTGTAAATCCCTCCCGAAATTTTATTTTGTGTACGTGCCTGGAGGGACCTATAACGTTATCCGCAAAGGAAACAATTATTTTTTCTTCATTTCCCCCTCCTCCCGGCGTTTAAGCGGATCGGCCGTCTTAATTTATTTATATACGCGCTCCCCGTGTCGAATATCGCGGACGATATCGTTCGGCGGCCGAGTCGTCCTCAAAACACTTCGGAAAAAAAAAAATCGAGTCCTGTTTTTTTCTTCCTTTTTTGCTTTTAAATATCCACGCTAACCGTGTGCAGCAGCGTCAGGTTTCCCTACAAGCAAAACAAGCAGGTGATTGGAGCGGCGAAATTTTAGGTGCGGCAAAGAAAACTTTTTTAATAATAAATAATAATTTAATTAATAACATATTTTGCTAAATAATGCATTTTGCTGGTTAGAAAAACACTTATGCAAACGAAGGGGCGGCAAATTTCCTCCTGCTTGTTGGGCGGCAAATTAATTCGCCGCTGGAGTGCAGTTATTATTATTATTATTGTTATTAAACGATATTTACCAACCGTTATTTAAAACAATAAGTCAGTGTGTTACAAGGTCTGTACGATTTTACATCACACGAATCGTTCGAGTAGGAAATTGTTCGCTAACAACACCGCGGAATATTTATTTTGATTTTTAGTCCATAATAGTATAGAAAATATATTAAAGCGAATCTCTAGACCAATTTTAGACGACGTTTAACACGACCAGGAGAGTTAAGTAGGAGGACGTATTTGCGGATGAGAGGATGATGATTACTCAAACTGCAGTTATGGAAAAAAGAAAAAAACATTTTCCCTTCCCGCGTTTTAACGGGTCTTACAAATTCCACGGGTATCCGTATAAAAATATATAAAATGAAAAACACATTTTTTTAAATTTTATATCACTATGACCATCCATCGTTGAATTCTCGGGTGTAACGCTCGTACAGACTAGAACGTTATACAGTATTTAACTTGGTATTATGTATTAGTGTTTATTATTATTATTTTGTATTATGTAAAAAAAAAAATATTATTTTTTTTTTATATATATATATAATAACTCTGTAGGCTATAAACATTTATTTTTGTGTTTTAAAAACCAGACCTCTTCAATAGAGTTCACGCGGAGAGCACAGGCGTTTCTACGGTGTAAAAATACATTTACCCGCGCCACTTTCCATTTAGAGAACGTATATTATATACGATAAAGTGGTAATATTTTGGAAATTATCAAATACAAATCGATCCGTTTATTCTTTGATTATTGCGCGTATACAATTATCGTAATCCGCAAACTCCGATGTATTAAAAAAAAAAAACCATTAATTAACGCGGTAAATTACAAAAAAAAAAAACAAATTGTTAATATATAGGAGAAGAGAAAATGTTTGGCGTTTATTATGCAAGAACGGCGGAGAACAGAGTTCACTATTATTATATTTACCGCGTTTGTTTTTCTCGATTTTCCGTTGATAATAATTATTAACAACGCGCTTTTATTTATTTATTTATTTATTTTTTTTGTAGAGATCGTTTAAACGATTTGTTTCTTATAAATATTATACGTATTTCACGAATTACGCGGAGAAAAAAAAAAGCGGTTCGGAACGCGATTTCACTCGACGCCCACGAATATATATTTTTATAATATTTATATTACCAAAAACAAAACGAAAAACTCGTTAAATTCACAATTCTCTTTTCCGCGCTAACAAGACGCGTTACACAGGGAAATAAAATGATATCAATACCACACTTGTACATTCTGTACAATAATTACCAATAATAATAATATATATTATACAGAATCGCGGCTATTATTATAATATTGTCTGCGATTTTGTGCGTGTGTGTAGAAATCGCGTGCGTAAGTGGCGCGCGCGGTGTATATAACGCGAAATCGCGCGGTTTAATTATAGTAGGTACGCATACGAAAGGCGTGTCTTAAAAACGCGTATACAGAGTGATTCGCGAGACTTTTTATAATGTTTTTTTTTTTTTCGAAAAGAAAAAAGGCGTCTAATTCGTGAGTGGAAGCGTAAAGGAGGAAACCTGCGCTGAGAAGAACACGAGCCTCGTCTCGCGTTTTGCTCGAAGAAAAAAAAAACAGTCGCGGAACGTACTTTAAAGAATTGCAGAATCCACCGCTCTTGGATCGATAACAAGCAACGGTACGTTGCAGCAAACGAATAACCGTCGGAAATGCCTACTATACAACTCGTGCGGACCATGGCGTAAGAGCAGAAATCCAGAAAAAACTCCTTCGACCAGTTGTTTGTTGTAGCAGCCGAAATTCGAACTTCAGACGCGGCGAATAGAGCACGTGCAAAAATAACGATTTTAAAATAGACATAGACTGAGACGGAGGAAACGAGGAAGACTCCGAGGAGATCGAAATTATTATCCCTGTGGAAGGAGCAACAGCGCTTGGAGACGGACCTATACACGCGAATACAAATAGCAGCAAAAAAAAAACAGTTTCTTCCGTCGCGATTATTATATACGTACACCACAATATTATAGATACGCGATATATATATATATAAAAAAAAAAAATCGCCGCTCGTTCGAAACCGTCCGAAGTCACGTTGTAATTAATATTATAAACGTCTTTTTTTTTTTCCATATTAAACAAATACATAATATTATGTAGGTCAATAATTATAGTACGCGCGTTGTCGCTGCGGATATATACATCGTAGTCGTCGTGTATATAAAGTTTTCCTTTCTATGTACGCGCGCGCCCGGTGTTGCTGCTGCTGCTGCTTGCTGCAGCCGCTGTTGTGCAGTGGGTGTGCTACTTTTTTTTTTTTCCATAACATTTCGTTATAAAATAATATGCGTGTAGTACAGCCGTCTGTTATATAATAGTAATATAATATTAGTCAATATTAAGAGTTTTTTTTTTTTTGAGGAACAGTTTTTTGCTTTTAAATTGTTCTGTGTTGGAAGGCGCAGAAAACGTCTCGAACGCGGTAAACGAATCCGGGAAAATTGATTTTAAGCGCATTTTTTCAAACAAAAAAAAAAAATTTTTTTATACATAGTCATTACGAAAAACGTTTACAAAACGCGCAAATAAATCGACGATATACGTATACAAACAATTATATACGTATATAGATATTATAGTGCCATTTATATTAAAAATATAAGTCATTTATATTAGTATAGTATAAGTACCTAAAAATATTCGATTGTTTTATTTTTTTTTTTCGAAAATTTGTCGTTAATTAGACGATTTTAATGGTTTTTTTTTTTTTTTAAAATACGGACAATAATAAATAATAATAATAATTCGTTAAATAAAATACTCATATACGACGAGCGGTCGTAAACTACTCGTAATTGATTTATAGTGCGTAGATACTTCTGCAGCGGGTCTTTTTTTATTTTTAAGACAATCCTATCTATTATTATTAATATTACAAATAAATTCGAAACAAAAATCGAAAATTGTCGGTCGAACACGAATTCGTCCATTAAAAAAAAAAAAAATTATTTCACCGCGCGTGGGGGGAAACTGTTAATATTTCGCGAACGACGGCTTTATTACGGGTTAGAAAAAAAAAAAAAAAGAGTTCTCGGTTTTGCCGAAATTCCGTAATATTCTTTTACGTTTTTTTTTCTCTCTCTCTCTTCGTCGTCTTCGCAGTTAACGTACTCTACACACATACGTGTTATATTTTCAATAAAATCACCGTAAAATAATTTTATAATTATTAATCTTATCCCGAAGAATATATATATATTGTTGGATCGTCATCGTCGTATAAGCGCGGGCGAGACACCCTCGCGGAGTTCAAAACTAAACACTGCTTTTTTCTATTAAAACGTTTTAACGCGCGAGAAGAACGGCGAGCTTTTGTTGGGCGGAACGTCGTTTTATAGCGCATTCCCCCCTTACTCGGCCACTCTGAATCGAGTTTATGTATAGTTTTTGGATTATTTGAGCAAAAACTAAAAATCACGAGTCTCTTCGGATCGCCCTGTACATACCTCATCACACTCTGCAGTAACGGTTTGCAATGGACGGGGGAGGGAAAAAAAAGGAGCAGGAGGTGTGTGTGTGTATATAAAACCGTCTTAGTAGTATGGATACATACAATTATTATTCGAATGTGCAGTCTAACACGAACATAATATATCCGAAAGACCCGGTGTGTAATATTATACACACGACTGCGTGTATATAGCTTTGGTTAACTGCTGATGCAGTTGTCCGCGGGGCGTAACCGTACACACACACACAAAACATATATTATGTAAATCACGCATTATTCCAAAAGCGGTCCGCGCTCTCTGCTACCTCTGCTCTCCACTCTCTTTCTGTATAATATTATATTTCTTCTTGTGTCTTTACGCGGCGCGAGTTTTTTTTTTTGATATTAATTCAAACGACGCGGTATACAAAATATAATATGCAAATTATAACACCACTTTATGAGCCACCGATTTAGGTACATTATTATTATTATTATCATCAATAACGGCGATTATTATTATTATTATTATAGTATTTAGGTCGCGAAACCGAGGGATTTTTTTTTTTTTTTTAGCTATTACGAAATCATATGGAATTTCTTCTCGCCGCCACACTAGTGTATATACGCGTACCGTTATGTCGTATGCAAAAAAAAATTATTATAGGACTGCAGTTTTCTAAAAACGTATTTTTCGCTGATTTTTTTTTTCATCCCCGCACACTATCATAAAACTACACAATTCGTATTTGAGCGCGAGTCGTTTATCATTTTTTTTTTTTTTTTATCTGACAATAATGCAATGATTTTTATGTATATAGTAGATATTTTCTTATATAATTATACTAGAACCCTGCGCTTACTACTGCAGATTAATAACGATAATTATTAATTATTTGGGGGCAAAATTGATTCGAATACGTTATAGCGCAGTTGTATTACAATTATTTAAAAAAAAACATTAAAATGTTGAATAGAACAGAATTTGTCAGATTTCCTCCTCCGCGATGAGACCGCTCCCTGTATGTATATTGAACGTTCAGCCGACCACCATTTTCTTCTTCACTGTCTACAATTTTCGCGTGGTATAACTCGCAATCGCTCGAATTTTATTTTATTAATATATAATATTAAATATATTTGCTGTGTGCCCTGCAGCTGTATAAGTCATACGCGATATTATCAGACGACTGTTTTTCCGTATACCTATACGTATATATAAGGATCGAAATAGTTTTTTTTTTTTTTTGTACCATATAGCTGATTATTTTTCGAATTTTTTTTTTCTCGATATTCGCCGTCACAAATTCGTCTTTAACTCACACGATTCTCGTCAAAATAATTGCGCTTCACGGAGGAGCGAAAAACTCCTGTACAGTAAATACTTCGGAAACCGTCAAATTTTTACACAAAATAACAATATTAATTATATACAATAACGTAGCCATTTTTTTAAAAAAATATCTAGTTGTTTCTTAAAAAAGAATAATTTTAAAAATATACGATTTTTACCGTGTTTTTAAAATATCGTTACTTCTTAAAAATTAATGATATGTAAAAAAAGAACGTCTCCGTTATTGTAATTATTTAATTTGTTGCCTGAAGTGTGTACAACTGTGGCCTTCGGCCTGGGTTCTTTTTCCTCCGTGGAACGGGTGTTTTATCGTCGTTAAACATTTCGATTTTTAAACACTTTCTGTATTTTCGCGGTACGGTAGTGCGTTCCTCTCGGGCGTGCACGGTTTCGTTTGCCTTGTATAGCTTCGTCTTAAATATTCTAACGTAAAACGATTATTATTACTATTATTATTGAGTCACGACTCTCGGTAGCGGCGTGTGTGTATGTGCAATATAGCGCTACTGATTTTTTTTTTTATGTGGTCCAATCTTTGGATTGACTACTGAATTAATGATTCAAAATGGTTTTATTCACCCCGTTCCTGCATTACATTGTAATCAGTCGAAATGTTTATATAGTTTTTGATACGATTTTTACAAACAATACGCACGTTTTTATATATATATATATATATATTTTTTTTTTTGAGAAAAATCATAAGTTACAAGCAGTGTTTGTTTTATGTATTTTCCTTTTCGGCTAAATTCGGTCAATTCAATCGATATATATATATATATATATATCACGAGAGATTTAATTGAAAAACCGTAAGTTTCTAAAACACATATTTTCTTTCGATTCGTATTGTATACTGCGCTCTATATCGTAATATCGTGCTAAAAAAAAAAAAAAATACCGAAATAGTTCTGGAAGGAAGGGTAAAAAAAATGTTAAAAATCCATGGAGAATGGATAATCTTCAACTATATAATAGTAATACATTTTTTTGAATAAAGTTTCGCTTTTTAAAACGGTGTCTAACGTTTTGACTTTCATGCGTCGCAGCTGCAGCAACACTCCTTCCAAATTTGACGCGTTTTGAGATATTTATGGAAATATTTTCTGTTTGATTTATACCGCATGCACCTAATATAATATAGTGATTGAGCACATAAAGAGTACGTTTTTTATTTTTTATAAAACACTCGTATTATATAACATAAAACGGCGGGTATCGTGACGATTATTTGGATAAATATATTGTAATATAATGTACAGGCAGTGTAACTCATTTTTTTTTTAACCATTATTATATTCACTAAATATCATATTTACCGTTGCTCACTGAACGTACTAACTATAATATCCTTACTATTTTAAGTAATTATCATTTTTATTAGCGTATATTTAAAAAATATTGTCTTATTATTATTATTTTACTGTTTTTCTTATAATTTTAACGATTCTGAGTCGTTTTTATCGAATTTTCATTATTTGTTCAGAATAAAGTCGTCAGTCCGACTAATCGAACCGCGACACTAGTGGCGATTTGTTGTTTCAAATAATAACTGTGCATATATTATAGGTGTGTTTTACTTTGAAGTAGCTGGTATACAGTGTAGTTTTTTATTCGGCCTTTGTCGCAAAACTCGAAAAGTGTGTTGTTTTTTTTTTACTATAGGTAATGTGTTTTAGTGTTTATTTTTAGTGTAGTCCTACGAAAACACTTGTTTGATAGTACGCGTACGCACACACGCGTGTAGGCTCGCTATCGAACGTCAGTATTTAAAAAAAAAAAGCGTAACTCACCTTCTATATTTGAATAAAATTCTCGCTATTCTCGCCTTTTTTTTTTTTTTAAATTTCGGTTGCTTATAATAAAGTTTTTTTTAAAAATTTAACAGGTCCTTATAGACCTACGTTTGTGTCTCCTTGCTTAACGGCAGACACGATCATCGCAACGAACAAATATAATATATAATAAATACACCGGAGTAACACGTTCGGCGAAGCCGTTTAATTCCACAAGTGAAACGGAACACGAGTCCCTGTGTAACGATTATCATCGTGATTATTACTGCAGACACGTATTCCCGTCAGCCCTGTCAGACCCGAACTCCTCCGAGTTCGATAGAAATAATGTAATAAAAACGCGTATACGGTCTCGGCTCGCCGCGTGTTGTTTCGTCCACTATTGTCAGGACGAGACGCTCGGTAGTTTTATCCTTGTATCGTTATACAGCGTCGGTTTTTAATCTCGAAAATCCTCGTTTTTAATGTTTTCCATTTTTTCCGTCTACGTCGCGTTTTTCCTACATACACACAGCGCGTATTATTAAACGTTTATTACTATTTTTTTTTTTTGCCAAAAAACGCTTAATATCTTTTCGCGCGCGTCACTTGCGCCATTCGTGTGTGTGTGTGTGTGTGGTGTAGATTTTGTAACCGATTTATATTATTATATCTTCCCGTCTGCGCGCCGTACAATAGTATAGTTAATTATATATTTACGATTTGGCACCGAACACCACACACACACGATCCCTCGGCGGGGTTTAGTAAGTTGGCTGGCTCGGGATTCTGTGGTACGAAGACTGCTGCAGTTGTTTCGTCCGAGAACTATTTTCATACTCGCGCGCGCGCGCCGCGATTCATTCATTTACATGGAGCGTGCGCGCGCGATCATTTTTAGCCGTACGCACAAACAGCGAGCACTGAACTCAATATACGTGGAACGCGTATATCGATCAAAATATGACCCCCGGATAGGAGGCCGCCATCTATAAGGTATAAAAGTCATGGAGGATACGATGAAATATAATTTTTTTACTTTGAGGTATAACAGGACACGAAACGACGTGCTCGTGTAGTATCGACCATGGCTAAATATCTAGAGGTATGACAACAGATTTGTGATACGCAAGTATGGTTTTTACTTCTATGGAAGTGGTAGGTCTTTCATAGAAGAAAAAAATGTTTTATCGTATTACTCGTTAATGTTGTGTATGGCTAGATATCTACATAAATGGCAAAATAATAATCCGGGTGCCATGGAAAAAAATACGATATTATTGTTTTTTCCATGGATGCGCAGACCGGGTCGCAATTTGGACAATCTGTTGTCATACCTAGATATTTAGCCATGGTATCGACGTTAGCACCGAAATAAAACAACGTTCGAATAACGGTGACCGGTGGTGGTTAGTGTATTTATTATTATAGGACGAGATAGTTATTGAGAAAGATGTTTGTTTCTCTGATTATTGCGTGACATCGCTGTCTTGTTAACGGAAGGATTTCGGCAGTCGGGTAGTAGTGTAGATCCGAGAATTGTTGAAAAAAAAACATCTTCTATTGATTTCCGCCTTTAAGACCATACCGCTATATGCCGTTTGCAGTCTCTGCAACTTTTCCATCCGTCTGATTTCCGGTCCTATTACTGTCTTAATGTCCTCCGTCACGCAGTCTTCCTTTGGCTCGCATCCCTAAAGGTCTCTTTCCTATAGATTCTTCGATCACCTGCAGCCCAACTGTTTAGGAGATTATTGCTCACGCCAGGTGTCAACTCTGTATCGGGCCTTCGAAACTTTATTCGGGGATTTCATTACTAGCTGTGTATCTAATTCCCTCCGTTTCGCATTGGTTAACAAATATCGCTAGCCCCTCAGTTCTTCGGCTTTTCTCAGTGCCCACGTAACTCTAAGGGGGGCGTTCTAAATTTCAAAATCTATAGTATTCTTTATTCGCTTAGTTATTGTAACCTCTGTTTCAACGTCATTCTCTTGCAGACAGTTATACAATAATCGACTCCATATCTCACGTGTCCACTGTAAACGACGACGACGTACCTATCTATATAAACATTCATTGCGACAGAATTCGCAGGGAAAACAACGCGCTTTGAAATAGTCAAGACCGTTTGAAAAGTGTAAATCTTAAAAAAAAAAAAAAAAAAACATAGTGTAATTTCGTATTTTCTTTGCCGGCAGACGGATATTATTTATATTGTACTCTTAACGTGTCGACATTGATTTTAAAACGGTTGTATATGCCTATACATTTTATTTTTTATCCGAGTCTTATAATACACGTTTATTTCGTGTAAAATCATAATCGTTTTCACACGATCCGTACGCTGGATTTGAATTAATCATCATTATGTTTATTCGTTCCTGCTGCTGTTGGTAATAATAAATTGTGTATTTCAAAAAGCACAAAACGTCGTTTCTCGTATAGATAAAAGACGCGAGAAATTCTTATTTTTATTTCGCCTGTGTGTGTGTATAAATATATGAGATATTTGATTATGCGCGTTCCATATATACACACATATTTCAATAAACCCTCTCTCTCTCTCTCTTTCCCCCTGCTTAAGTATATACACACGCTATGTAAAATCGCACTTCGCATATTATAATTTAGTGTGCGATGACAACGAACGACGACGACGTGTGCGCTACCGAAATAATTACAGACACAATTCTCGCGGGTATTAAGCGAGCGATATTAAAAAGTTTTATTATTCCACTATTATTATATACGCCATACTTAACTAGAAAAAAAAAAAAATGTTTAAATTTACATAATTTTAATATCATACGTCATACTTATATTTCGACGAAATAAATTCTAATAATAATTGCGTCGAAATAGACTTTTCTTTTACAATTCGAAAACGCCGCTGTAATTAAAAATTTTTTTTTTTTTTTTTTTAATTATAAACCAATAGTGAAAAAATAAACGTATTATTAACGGTTTTAACTCGATAATTAAATTATATTAATTATTCGCGGACGAGTCGTTTTGAATCGGACGAGAGAGACAAAGAGAGAGAATATAAAAGTTTTTTTTTTTTTTTAATATTCCGCAGGCTTTTTTAATCGTCGTAAATAACAATAATAGAATCGAGATGATCCGAGGTGGTCCGCGTCCAGTCAACTACAGTACAGTTATTAATAAATCCACTTAAATTTTTAATTTGAACTTATTAATATTCGGTACGCCGCGATATATTTGATTATTATGTTATGTACTATATATATCATATAAAACGATCGTCCGTTTTATTATAAAATGTATGTCGTCGAGCGTTTTGTTTTTTACGCAAATTCGTTTTAATTTTACGTCGCGATATTTAATTTAATTAATATTCGGCGTATTTAATTTAGAATTATTATTTATAATGTACATATATATCTCTTCACTCCGACCTAAAAACACGATTTTCTTACTAGTTTTCGAAACTCGTCTCGTATCGTTCCCACTCCTCGGGTGACTCGTTTTTATTATTAAATATTTATTATTACGGCTATTTCCTTTAAATATACCTCGTATTTAACGTTATATTTAGGACTTTAAATCGCTCACGGTTAAAAAAAAAAACAACGACGATTTACCCGTACAAACGCGTGTATTATTTAAATAATAAAAACTTTATAATTTCTTTTATGTGTTTTGTGGGAGGGGAAAAAAAGAGTTTTAAACGCGTACAAAGTTTTTTTTTTGGACAAAACTCGTATAAAACGATTATACAGTTACCTATTAATAATATGTATATAGACAATACGCTTTTGGAAAATTATAAATCACTCTGTGTAGGCGTGATTCTCTTTATTGTATCGCTCGTCTTATTTTATTTTTTTTTATAGGTAAATGAAAAAAATACGATATTTTAGAAAACTAAGTAGGTACCTATATATATATATTCGTATATTATAATCCCTGTCGCGTTTCGTTGTAAACGCGTTCGATTAAACGTAAATCATCATTAGCAATGACTTGCAATCGATATTTAGAGTATGATGTTTAGTGTTTGTCGAAGTTAAATATCCTTTTAAGAAGTACGTAGGCTGTCCAAAAAGTAATGACAATTGCATTCCGAGAGAAATTTACACCGCCAAAAGTGGGAAAAGTGTATAGCAACGTGTGTCATTAACCGTTATCTACCACATGTCCAAGTTTCATGAACACAGTTTCGGTATTACACACGTTTGCGTAAAGTGAGTTTGATTGTCGCCTCCCAATTTACTATACGAGTGAAATAAAAAAAAAAAAGAACATTAAACAGAAATATGTTATCGAATTTCGCGTGGAACCGGGCAAAAGAACGCAAGAAACGATGGCGATGCTCCGCACTGTCTATACGATGACGAAGCTATGAAAGGGGTTCGCGTTCTACCGCTGGTGTAATGCGTTCAATGGACGGCCGAGAGAGGGCAGAAGTTGAGAAGGACAGCCGAGTACAGCACGAGCGCAAGTTCTCATCAATACAGCTGATGTAGTCATACGTATGATGAATACCTGCTGTGTTGACGAGAACTTGCGGTACGATGACATCAGCTGTATTGATGAGAACTTGCGTTCGTACCGTACTCGGTCGTCCTTCTCATATTTTGCCGCCAGATTTCACTCGTAGTAAATTAGGGAGACGACGATCAAACTCACTTTACGCAAACGCAACTGAAAATATTGAACCGGTGTTCGTGAAACTTGGATATGTGGTAGATAACAGTCAATGACACACGTTGCTTGCCGCTATTTATTACACACTCTTTTTTACCACTTTTGGCGGCGTAAAATGTAATTACCATTACTTTTTGGACGGGCCTACGTGATAAAATAATACTCGAGACTAACGCACAGCCGCCGCACGGTATTTTATACGCGGACAACAATGGTCGGGATGGTCTCGGGTTGCTTCGCGCCCACGACCGACGCGTCGCCGGGAAGGGTTCGCCTCCCTTATAGAAAGGTGTATAACAACATAATAGCGGTTATTATTATTATTATTATTATTATTATTTTTTAAATGTTTGTTTGTCCCGTTGTCGTCGTCGCGTAGTAGGCGTCGTCACGTGCGTGGGTCGGTGACGCGACACCGGTGAGAGAGAGAGAGAGAAGACTAAGTTAAAAATCGTATCGTTTGTTATTTTTAAAAGTGTAAATTTCTTTGATGTCTGCGAGCACTACGTTACACACGCACGCACTGTATTAAAACGAAAACGACCGGGTTTCGCATATATTATGAGCGTACTTATTGTTATATATACGAGTAGGTATTATTAAACATTTTTACGAATAGTTCAATGTATTGAATTCAATTACAAAATATTGTGTTGTTATCCAATTACGAATATTTTAATTAATATTTAAAACGAAAGACTTTCATTTTTTTTTTTTTTTGTATCTTATACAACAAAAGTGTAATATAATAATGCGTTTTTGAATTTTACGCCACGAATCAATAATATCGCGGAGAATCTTTAATTTTTTTTTAATAGAGTTCCAGGCACGTATATTCAGAGGTATGTTTTTAGGTGTTCAAACACTCCCCGAATGTTTGGTTTTATTTACATATATTTAATTTTAATGTTATACTTTAATAGGCAGGTATAATACGTTACACTATGTTTATGGTACAGTGGCTAAAGCAAAATAAAAATTTAATACAAACAAATTTTTAATAAAATTTAAAAAAAATGCTCGAACGGGATTTATAAGTAAAATAAAATTTAACTTATTGTGTATATTGACGTGAGTACAAAAGAATATTCTAAAACTTCATGAAAATTAGATTTAGTTCTGTGATTTTTTTTGTTTGTTATATCTATATGTTTATATTACATAAAAAAAGAAGTGTTGTAAGTATAGCTAATTTTCGTAATAAAATTTCGTGTGTTTGTTAAAAAGAAAAAAAAAGTTCTGATATTCAAAAACACCCTCCAAAACTTTTTTCTGCGTACGTCCCTGTAGAGTTCCCTAAATCTGTCCCCGATTGTTGTGTATACGTATCGATTTTAGATAAATTCGAATAATTCACCCCTTCCCGGCGGGGTTTTCTCGTGACTTTACGATTCGATTCCGTCGTACTACGACTTCATGATAAATTTCAAAAAAGGCCCCTCGCGCTCGGCGGAACTAAAAAAAAAAAAATTATTTTCTTACCAGAGGCTTAACGAAAATAAAGAAAATCTTACGCTCAAGTTTAATTTTGCCGCGGTATTCGAACGTAACAGACAAATTATGTGTGAAATCACATGCAAATCGACTATTATACAGAAAATAAAAAAGACGATGTATACAGTGGTCGAAGTGGAGGGCGGATATGCCATCCCTCCGCTTTTTTTTAGTTAGCATATTCCATCCCCCCCCCCATTTATTTCGTTTAAAATTATTCGTCCTTCTGAGATGTAAAAAAATTTTTTTTATAATTTGTAATTGTTACGTTGCCTAGTTTTTTTTTTTTTAGAAAAATATCTTTAAATCATTTTCGTTCTTTGTAAGAACTGTTTCGTTTTCTGAAACGTTAACGTTCGGTAGATCTAAAAGTCACTTAATCACAATCATAAAAAATATAGTTCACCGTCAAGTCTGATAATACGGCCGGTGCGTTTAGATTAAAAAAATTCCTTTTTTTTTTCTTGCTTATTTTTCAACAATTATAGACAGTTCACGACTTTGCCCCCTCCCCCCTTTCAAAACTTGAGATAACGACACTGCTTCCATCCCTCCGCTTATTTCGATCCGCTTCGACTATTGGATATATTTTGCGAGTGAAAGAAAATCCTGAACGTAAATTTTTTTCTATGCCGAAAATTTCGCTTTTTTTTTTTACTTTAAAGATACATATACTTTTTAACCCGTTCTCTCTGTAAAATAATAGTGTGTGTGTGCGTGTTCGTAATGGGCTCTCTCTCATTCGTATTCGAATAAAACTGATATATCCCTGCCGAGAGCAACAGCACGTGAAAATAGGACGCGGGCCAACTGTGATCGCGCATTATTTTTAAACTGGCTGCCATGTTGATTTCTCCGTCGGGAGTCTGCTGTGCATCGCGCGAGTTTAATAATATCCGAAAGAAATCGCCCGATTATATTATTGTTTCTTTGTGAACGCGTATCCTCGAATCTTATATCGAGTGAATGGAGATTTTTTTTTTAATACTAAAAATATCGAAATAGATAATATTTTCTCCGTACACGATTTACCGGTACCAATCAATAATCATCCCTCTCTCGGAAATCGTTCAAATTCATATATTTATTTCGGCTAGCTTTTTTTTTTTTTTCAAACTATCGAAAACTTGATAACATAATGCGTTTTCTCCGTCGTGGAAATCGCAATCGTTTTTATTTTTCTTGCAGTAAAAAACGAAATAATAATCCGCGCATTTTTCGTACCTACGTTTTTTTTTTTTTTACACGTATATTTGACTCGCATTTTTTTCGCATCGTTTTGGTAATTTCGAGTATACGTGTATTTTTTACGGCGCAATAATATAGTCTCTCGGTTTAGAAGAGAAATGTTATTCAGTTTCTTTCTTTCTCTTTTTTTCCGAGAGGGAGAGAGAGAAACCTTTTCGGAAAAATATCCAATAAAAATGTTTTAAACGGAAGAGTAACGTTTTTTTTATATTTTTTTTTGCTTCTCTTTACAACATATTATATTCTGTTTGTAGGAATGATAAAACTCGGCTGTTGAGTTTTTTTTTATTTATTTTCTCGGAGCTCGGATTATTATTATATGTATTGTAGGCGCAGTGACGTATCCAGGGAAAGGGGGTGGTCCATGGGGTCCTGACCCCCCTGAAAGTTTTTCTTTCTTATATTAATATTATATACACGCTAATAACCCAACATTTTTTTTAATATAATAATATATTGTTAATAAATTATATTAGTCAAATATATCGATGTTCCAACACAAACAATAATATTGTCATATTCTGTGCTAATTATAGATGTATTAGCTAAAACAAATAGAAAATATTAATTGTAAATTGTAATTTATTTGTTTTTTTTTATTATTATTAGTATTTGATTTTTGCAAGATTAATATAAACACACATACAAATATAATATATGTACATTTTTCAAGTCGCCCCCCTCCAAATAAAATCCTGGCTACGTGCCTGTGTTGGCTGGTTGTATAACAATATTCTATTTTTTTTTTTTTTTTTCGATAATAATTATATAACCATCGATTCTCGTAGTAATTAAAAAGTTGTTGTTTTTTTTCTTCTGTTCGCTGAATTTCGATTTATACTCTACGATTATAGGCTTAAAAACAAATGATGTAAAATCACGTTTTAAAATTAGATATACGTTATTATAATATTATATTCTAGATTTAAAAAAAAAAAACCGAATTGAAATAAATTTTGAAATGTACACATTTTCGACTCCGCGAACAGTATACGTAACATTTCGCCGGGCGGTAAAACTTTTTAATCGTGTATTATATTATTAATAGACTCATATTAAATTAAATTTGTATATAATATATTATTATAATATAATGTTTTTAAAACGAAATTTCCACGAATATCAACGCGACGTGTTTCTCTCGCGATTTAGTTTGTTAATTGAAATTTTCGTGTTCCGTATACGTACGCGCGTATTGTAAATTTTATTGCGCGAATATATTATACATATATATATATAAAAAAATTATTTTTTTTTAAATTCATAAAAAACTATACGCGAGCTGTATTTGCGCTTGTTTTCCGACAATTATCTTCCAATTACCACCTTATGATTCATCGTGAATTTTGTGTTATTTTTAAATCGTGTCTAAATCATTATTAATAGACGATTAAAATAGCGATTAAATGAATGCGTTTTAAACGATTTTTATTTTCCTTCTTTTAAACAAACACGCGGTATACGTGCCGCTATCCTATAGCGAATATATATATATATTTTTTTTTTATTAATATAGTAGTTCTATTAGCCGGTGGCTGTATTACAACTCGACAATTAAATTTTAAAATTTTAGCGAATATGTGTGTCATTTTTTTGTTTTTCGCGCGTAATACATTTTTTTTTGTTTTTTCGTACGTTATTTATTATTAAAACGGCTTATTGCGATTGTACGTTATAATAAACTCGTACGTATATTGCAATAATCAGCAATTATAAAATACAGCGTGTAATATAATATTAAAAAATTAGTCTCCTCTGCAGTATATTACATATGACTTATGTATATATATATATATATATATATACACACACGCACGTTTCCGGTGTAATTTTCGTTAATTCAATATAATACTATAAAAAAATTTTTTTTTTTAAAATGCCAATATAGTTTATGTGCCAGCGCGTGTGTTGACATAAATAAAACGTATTTCGATGTATTATAATAATGACGTCAGTGTGCATAATATATGAATTCACGCGGTAAATTCGCGCGTATTACTGTATAAAATATAGTTTAATAATTATTATTTATATTATATATACGTATATAAAAACGTACGAGTTCCAAGGTCGTGTGGTCTCGATGAATAATACAAAAAAAAAAAATTCGTACTTGGAGATGTAAAAACACGAAATAATTTTACACCTGTTGTGTTGTGTGTTTTACCACACATAATATATTATATATATACAATATGGGCGGCGATTTAATGTATTATTCGATTAAACGACAAAACCGCGACATAATATATTACTCGTTGTAAACGTACTATTATAATAGTGTGTATATATATATATACCAGCTGTTTATAACAATAATATATATTATAATATTGTATATAAATAGCTGTTACGTTTGATGACACATACTTTTCAATATTCGTTGAAAACCCCTGGTTCGCGTTCGTCGGTACGGCGTATTACATATGCGTCCTCGCCATCAGTAGTTTAAAAAAAAAAAAACGTTAAAATCCTAAAAAAATTTTATTGTAAAAAACGTGCAACGCTTAAGATTTCTCTTTGGAATTTGTATTAACTACACCTGCATCATCTGCCAGAATATATATAGAAGCATGCAGTTTCCAGACTGAAAATTATCAGTAACTATCTGAGGAACGTAATTTCTCAAAAAAAAAAAAGACAAGAGACAGAGTATATTAATAATTACTAAAGAAAAAGAATCTACAAACATTATTTTTTTATTTTGTAATATCGTGTAATCGTGTAATAAACGTGGTATAATTGTGATTAAGTCACAGGAGAAGAATTTTTTTTTTTTTAGAAAAACGAATTTTTATATTTTGCAATTTTTTTTTTTTTTAGATCATATTACCACCTCGTACATTTTTATATTACTATTATAAATTCTATCCGTCTGTATTTTAAATATGCAGGATAAATTTAATAACACTTTTTATACGTTGGTCCTCGGTATTGGTGGTGTATTATAAACTAACGTGGGTTCATAAGCAAGAATGTGCCGCAAGTAAAATTCTCGGTATTATATTTTATACTTCTGCGAGTTGTTATAATTATTATACGTATTTATATATATATATATATATATAGTTTTACATAAAATATTTAATTAAATTCGAAGAAATATTCGAGTTAAAACTATACGTATATACATAAATTATAAATGTTTATAATTTTACAATATTATTCGTAAAAGTTCGTCGGTGATACGTAAAACCCTCGCGGATCGCCATCAAAAACGCCGGAAATTATTATTTTCGTTATGTAGACTAAGCTGTGAAACGCGCAATATCGTCTCCAACAACGTGTGTTCACGGCGAATTTTGCTTAGCCCACAATTACACTATAATAGTGATTCGTTAATTTTTCCAAGATTCACGGCGTTTTTTTAACTGTTTGTATACGTCTTGCCTACGTCGTTTTTTTTTTTTGTCTGGCAATATTTCCCCACTTACCGGACATTATTTATTCGTCTAAATGAACCGGATTTCAGATTTTATCTAATTTCCCCCCGAGATTTACTATAACACCGAATTCTCTATACTTTTATATAACTTTATAGCAGAATTCAGTTGGCGTTTTACTCTATTCGGTTTAAGATTATACCGGAACGCGCATCGAAGCGATGCTAGACCCCTCCCTCCAAGGCGGCTCTGTCATTGGCCGTTGCTGTCGGCGGCAGTCGGCACACGACGGTTTCCGACAATCAGAATACCGACGGAACCCCTCGCCTGCGCGAACGTGAACGAATCTTAAACTGAATAGAGTATAGTTGGTACACGTCGAACGGATAACTATACTTCGAATAATTAACATAGAAATATTCGTTTTTTAACGAATTATCTTCAATAAATCGATAGGTTTTTCGAAATATTCTTCGTGAAAAAGTTATCGCGACCCACTCGCACGCAGTTCGGGGGAACCTTCGATTAACACCGATAGAGAATATAAATATTTTTTTCTTCTTCTGCAGTTAACATCACTAATTACAGTCCTCAACGTAAACAAACCTTTTTTGCAAAAAAATTTTTATTATGTTATCCAACGAAATTACGTTTTTTATTTACTACAGTTTATTCTCAACATTAATCACGTTTTTTTTTTTTTTGTAAAATACGTCGACACAATCGAAAAAATTTAATTTTTGCGCATATTTATAATAAACCACGACGGGGATTTTGAATTTTCACATCTCGTATTTTCGTCGATCCGTTTTCTCGCGACACGGAATATGTACAACGAGATCTTCCAAAAATTATCAGTTTTTTTAGATTTACAACGGGCATTTCAGTAGAGAATTGCTTGGTACTCTATTATAGTTTTTACACAACTCACCGCGGTTTTTATTATTGTTGTTGTTGCGTGTACGCCACCACATCGGCATTAGTCGATGGAAACCATTAGTCGATTAGTGAAGAGCAGCCGAAGTTTCCTAAAAAGGTATAATTTTTTTTTTTTTTAACTCATTTCAGTACACGCGTTTGGTAAGAATAAAATTCGATAAAAACATAAAATTTTCGACCGTCTTCTTTTCCACTGTCCTGTTTTGATTAACGAAAGGGTAGTTTTAACGGCTCTGTTTGCGCTTATTTATTCCTTTCACGTCGACGCGATTTTTTTCTAATTTATTGTTATCTAAAATAATTCCGTCATTATTAATTTTATTTTGAATACTGGCCTTCGGATTTGACTTTGAATTTTGTTTATATATTTATAATATTATATGTGTATGCGTATATGCACGCGTTCTATGTTTCTGTTATAATTTTTTTCTTTCTCTCAAAAACGTAGCCGTATCTCATTGTTAACATTTTATTCTATGTTTTGCACGTGTTTAACGTAACATATTCACATCTCGCATATAATTTCAATAAAAAAAAAAAAATCGTAAAATTACAGTTTTCTAATATCTGATATTAATATAATAATAATAATAATAATTTTCTAATATCTCGGGAGTTAATGCGTTTCCAAATCGATAATCGATGTATCTCCGCAGGGCCGTAGACACGGAGAGGGGGAATTAGGGGGTTCAAACCTCCCCCCCCCTTGAACATCGGAAAAGTAGAAATTTCAATTTTTTTTTTTACGCAAAACAGCATTGCAGATGTTACAGTAAAACGTATGTTCATATTTAGATTTTACCAACGTCTTGATGTTAAGTAGATTTTTTTATTTATGAAAAATATGTACCTAATAACAATGTGTATATAATAACATTATGTATAAATGTTTAATTTTGTCTGTGCCATTATAAACATTGATAAACATGATTATAGATTTTTGTGCTGATAAATCATTATACGATACACGATCATAATGCACGAATCAAGATAGCACTGAACCCCCCATATAAAAATCCTATCTACGGCATTGTATCTCCGTCTCGATGATATCGTCGAATTTTTACAAACCGGTGGTTGGCAGGGGTTAAACGTTCGAAATCGTCAAAAAAAAATTTAAAAAGGGGGGCGAGAATCCGCTGGACGACGGGTCCGGGACTCCCCGAAACGTTTTCGTTTTTATATTATATATAACTAATAAGTTTTTTTTTTCTTAATATAATAAAATATTGTTAATAAACAAAATATTACATGTTTGTGAAACCTTTCGATAATTTGTCGATCCAAATGTTTTTTTTTTACAGTCTCGAATGAAATATTCGATAATCGTTTAAACCTATTATTCGATACCTATATAATATTATATAGTCGAATATATCGAATTTCCAATGTTTTTTAAATAGACCTTCCCCAAAAAAAAAACAAACCACAAGCGTTTGTGTGTATATGTATATTATGAAAATTAAAAAAAATAAATAAACCGCGTCGCTACGTTAATTAACAACAACACCGGGGCGGCGGCGGCGGCGAGTTTTTTTGTTGTATTTATATACGCGTGCGACGTCCCCGTATAGCGAAAACAATAACCGGTGTAAATTATGGATTATCCTGCCGCCGCCGTAACTTCACTCCTTCCTTTCCGTCGTCCTCGCGTATTACCCTCTACCGCGGCTTTCGTCCATTGTGCGTGTCATTAAAATCCTCTTCCGGCCCTCTACCCCTACCGTTCGGTAACCGGCAAAATTCCGCGAACCCGAATGCTGCCCAATAAATTCCTCGCAGACCGGCGGCGGCGGCGGCCGTTCAATTCATAACACACGCGCACACACAATTTAGCTGGTGAGGGGGGCGCGCAATATCCTCCGTCCGCGCGTTATTATACTTAACCCCCTCTCTACCCCCGATCGATTGTGTGTAGTTTATAACGCGCGATAATAATTATTATTATTATTATTATAACCCCCGTCGCATTGTTAATATTATTATTATTATTATTATATACGAGCGTTGTACACAAACTGCTGCTGCTGCTGCTGGTGTACCGTCTCCGTCGTGTTTTTGCACTGTTCTCCGCACCAGCTCGTACGATATTATAATATAATATAACGGTGTTTATACGCGCGTCCGTACTATTATTATATAATTATTTGGAGAAGCTCGCCGCCGCGTCTACGCTCTCTCGATCGCCTCATGTATATATTATATATATATATATATACGGTTGTGTTACCCGTTGAATTTCGCGCTAGTTATTAATTATTATTATCGCGTATAACGATTTATTATATTTGAAACGGAGGAGGCGATAATTTCGCTTGCCCGCGAAATAAAAAAAAAATACATACTAGACATGCTATCCCCCTGTCCTTCCGAGTAACCCAATCGATAATACGTGTAATCGGTTTGATTAATCGGTCGATTTGTCGTCGTGTATATACACACACCCTCAGGGCTGCTGCGCGTGTACCACTGTGAAACGTTTTTTTTTTTTTTTGTTATAATACTGAATGAGCTCATTTTAAAAATCATTAAAAAAAGAGTCCGATAGGATATATATATATATATATATATGTATTAAATTATTATGTTCAGCAGTATTTATGGAAATATTTTAAAATTACGCCCAGACGCGTATTTTTCATCATCATCATCATCATCATCCTCCCCCCTCCTGTGGTTAGTTTCTCGTCTGTTAATATATCCGTTGGATTTTTCCGGGAAATATTTTTTTTTTATTTGAATATTCGGCAGCCGACAATACAAGAAAAATTTTACGAAAATAGGGGGTCCACTAGGAAACTGTCGCGTATAGCAACGATAAATGTATTTTTTTTTTCCTACTGCAACAGAACGCTTTTCCTCGATTTTTATTTACTAAACGGAAAGATTTGAACAAATTTTTGGCGTTGGGATTTTTTTTTTTTGTTGTCCGCCCGCGGCGATAAATTTCTCGAGTCGTACGTACACGCGCTGTTTTAACGTTACGAAAAACGAAATTTATATTGTTGTAGCAACGACGCGCGTTTTTTTTTTTACTGAACGACGAGAGCGGGGTTCACCACCGAGGTTTTGTTTTTTTATATCGGCCGTTTTCGGTACAATATTATAAACATAACTACGTACGAGTGCGCGGGAGTGTCGCCGCGTTGAAAAATCGTTTTCGTTTTTTTCTCACGTGGACGCACGACTTGGCGGACAGTCGCGTCTCGTGTAGTAATACAGTAATAATAACGCGCATTATTATTATTATAACGACTGAGAGCGCGTTGGAGAAAAAAAAAATATGAGTTCTCTAGAAGACCTTGAAAACGCGTAGCTCATAATAATATATGAACAGCAGCAGCAGCAGCAGCAGCAGGTGAAAGCAAATAAACGCTCGGTCCCGACGCCGACCTTGTGGATCTCTTTCTAGTCTACTTACGAAACTATCCCCGCGACGCGTATATTCTAATAATAATAATAATAACAATATAAACGCGCGCGTGCAATGGTGTGCACAACGAAAAACCACCGCGCTATTGCGCAGCTGACCGGTATAGTGGCGGATTGAATTTTTTTTCTATGCCGATCGATGAACAAAAAAAAGAAAAAGAAAAAAGCCGAAATAATAACGAGACGGCGGCGGTCACTCGTTTTTTTTTGGCGCGGTACAATCATCGAGAATGTAAAAAATACGCGCGTGGCGCCGCCGCGTACAACGCGCGTTACGAAATTTTCCTTTTCTCTCCCCATCGTCAACTCTGTTCCGCAGGCCGACGACAATAGTAAAATAAATAATTCACTATTATTATTATTATTACAATATATATTAAATAATACGCGACGATGTTGGCGCCGTCCGTTATATTATAAAATAATAATAATAATACGCGAGACGATATTGTATTATTATAACGAAAACCGGGATCCGTGTGCGCGCAGCGTTTTGAAATATTATTATATTATACGTAGTTTTTTTTACTCTGTCGACAAAAAAAAACGTTGTTCGTAGTCGCCAGAAAAAGAACGAAAAAATCGTTTTTATCTCTCGTTCTCCGCGAGTGCAGTGCCACGTCCACTACGTTTTCTTCCCCTACTCACAACTGGTCGGGTGTTTGTGTGCAAATGTTAAAAAAAAAAAAGAAACCGACTTCAAAATACGCGCTATAAAAAGTATGAAATAATCGACGTTTTTGAGATCGGACAAACGTATTACATTACGCAGAAACGCGTTTTATTAATCTAAATTATAGATATTGCGATATATTAATGCGTTTTCTGAAGTCGGTTTCTTTTTTTCTAAAAAAAAAAAATATTTTTATTTCGTCTCGTTTTTAGTCGCGTAGTATAGTAGTCGCATCGTCGTCGTTCCTCCTGTTCTCTTACGTTTGACCGGGTGGTTGGGTGGGACACTACTAGGCCAGTGTTTACAAAATCGGTATGGGACCACCGGCAGGTGATGATACTCTTTCGTATATATATATAAAAAAAAAAATTCATTCGAATCGGTTCGTAAATGACTGAGTTATGGAGTCCTTTTTTGAATTCGGTTAAAAGTGTTCGGAAATCGAAATGAAAACCGCGTGTATTGCGAGGCGGAAAGAAGAACCCCCCCCTGCAGATTTCACGGTTGTACTCGAAACGGGGCAAAATTTTTACACGAAATAAATCGAAATTCTTAAGAATAGATTTAAAAAGATAAAAAATTTTGTTTTTATTTTAAATGCTTATAATTAAAAAAAAAAAAAAATGTTTTTCTGTTCCCACGTGTGTAGGCCATTACACCGCTGCCAGTGTCCGTAACGCGAATGGTCAGACCGCGGGGGAGTTATAAAAATTTTTTTTTTTGTTCAGAGCGAAATTCGTATTATTTCTGAAATATATATATTTTTTTTTTAAAAAACTCGGCCACGCGGTAGCCGTACGCTGCAGCAGACACATTTGCGTTTTCCCGCTCGAATTAAAAATGTGTGTTGTTATTCTCATCAATACCGGTGTACATCGCGCAGAGTGTATGGACTGTTAAAAAAAAAAAAATCGTTAATATTTTTTTTTTTTAACGAAAGAATTTTTTCCGTAATAATTATAAATATTATACTTTTTTTTTTTTTTCTACATATTCAAAACCTTCGTAATTCCGACGTTTCCATTACTCCGCAGTAGCTGCTGCAGTACAGCAGTATATATATATATATATATATATATATATATAATTTACCCGACGGAATGCGCCGCGTATACACACGCGATTTTCGCGCCGACGACGCGAAATTTTTTTTACACATTTTAAATTTCCACTCGGCTTATCGACCGGCCGGCGGCCGACTCTTGTCACGCGCGCGCGTTCGTTAAAAAAAAATGTACCGCCGCCGCCGCCACGACAAAGATATAGGGGTTTTTACTCTGAGTCATCGGAGTGTTGGCGTTTCGATTTTTTTTTTTACGAATTTTTTCTGGTTTTTTTTTTTTTTTTTATTCTCTCACGTCTAATCGAATCGGCTGTCGGGAAGTCCCTAAATTTACTATATATAAAAAAAAATAAAAATTTAATAAAAAAAATTCCTCACTTCTTTGCGGTCTTATCAACGAGCGATTACGCCACGTCCAAATATATATATATGTGCGCGAAACGCTAATTATTTTCCACGTCGTATCGGCGGTTCTCGTATTATTTCGACACGTAATTCTATATATATGTAATACTCGAGTTATTATAATATATATTTTTTTCGATTTTATAAGCAATACCGTTACACGCATGCCTCTTGCAGTCAGTGGCGCCGGAGAAGGGGGCAGAGGGGGCAGTTGCCCCCCCAGATATAATTCTGGGGGGCTAAGTTATACTTTTGCCCCCTCGGATAAAATGAACAGTCATCATCAATGTAAACATATATAATTAATCTCAAAATAATTCTATAAATCATACAATAACAAGAAGATGGTAAAACTACAGTACATTTTATCAACATCTAAAAATAAATATGCTACGGGTTTTTAATTTTTGCATCTGTGTCAGTCGTGGACTTTGTTTACTTCCTCGAGCATATATATTTTTTTTTATAAAGGAATAACTTCCTTTTATTGGTTATTAATGTTATTAACTTTGTACATATGTTACTAGTTACTATAATATACACAAACACACATATTTTAAGTAAATGATAAACATACTAAATAATATATTTTATACATATATATATGTATAAAATGTTTGCCCCCGAGTGAAAAATAGTTCCTGCGCCACTGCTTGCAGTACCTCTTCAATCACACCGTACGTACTATATGTTCTCAGAGCGACTAAATAAACAGGCGTGTCAGCTGTATAGATATAGACGCGGCGCAGGAAATGTTCTCCTCCAGACTTGGAATAAACGACGACAGAATTCGTGGAAAAATTTTCCGGCATAATTTAAAAATTGTTACGTTATTAATTGTAATTCCGTATCGACTTTATTAGAAGATGCCCGTCGTACACACCGTAACCGAATCGCGGCTAAATAATTGTTTATTAATAAAATATATCGAAAACATCGCCGAGACTCATTTTCATCCGTTGATATCGACATCGTTTTTTTTCCGTGTCTCCTGCAGGGAACAGTGATAGCGAAAATTATAGCTGACACGCCCGTTTATTTATTATAGTCGTGGATTCTCGGCTGAATATTTTGCCGCCTGTAAAAGCCGTTGAAATAGCCGAGGATTTCCGATAGTTGGTGCCATACTCGATTTTTTTTGATTTTATTCGCGGTTTTAGCTAGTCCGGAATAAATTTATATAAGAGCTATATAAGCGCTTTCTATACGCTTTATTAACTACCGCACGATACTGCTGCACATGTGTACGCGCACGACCGTATTCAACCCCGTTTTAATATTATAATATTGTGTTTTCCAAAAATGTTATCTTATATAAATTTACGCGTGATTAAATGTGCACACTTGAACGCGTTCGCGTCAGAGCCGCGCGGCGATAATAGTTTGTAACTCATTATGACACGTAGCGATCGACATTTCGTCGTCATTGCGCCGTTTTTTAAACGGTTTCCGCGATTGGAAAAAAAAAAAAATTAATAAAAAATATTTTAATCGTTTCGTCCATCATATGGTGGGATTTTAGATGAAGAAAAAAATCGACCCTATATTATATTGTATAATATAGCGTTCGAGCCGCCGATTAAATTTTTACCCCCTTTACGCGCGTATAATTCGAACGCGAGTTTTAATTTTCTGCACTCCGTTGTCAACACGTGGAATATTTTTATCGATTTTTAAAATTACATGGGAATTCGTCGTCATAGATTCTTGTACAAAGTTTTTTCAAAAGGATTCGTAAACTTTTTAACACGCGCAATATTATCTAACGCGTTTTTGTATATAATCGAGTTAAAACCGTTTCAAAAAAAAATAAATATATATATATTCTATTATAAGTATACGGATATACGTTTTTTTTTTTTAATTCATATCTCACGTATGATTAATTCAAACATTTTCTTGTTTGTATAATAATGAAATTTCTTTTTTTAACGAGTATAATTATTTATATTTTGTTTTTTTTCCACATAGGTACGCATAATATCACGGTTATTAACGATCCGGAAAAAAAACTATTCTTATAAATAATCTCGAATTTAATCGAAATGCAGTAGTTAGAAGTTTCGAATACGTTCTATATCGACGTGTAGAATAGAAATTTTCGAGACAATACACTCGAGAAATATTGACTGTCAGAACTCCTCCTCTACGCTTCCGGTGGCTGCACGCGTCCGTATCAAATCAGGGATCTTTAACCCTGTGTAATAATTTAAACGTTTTCTTTTTATAATAACAATATTATACATAATAATGCGTGTTTCGAATTATGGGCCCGACCACAAACTCGGACGTTATTTTCGGCGAATACATCGATGTTGACTGAGCACGCTGTTTATGCGTACGATTACGGGCGAGCCAATAATGGATGTCTACTAATCGTTCTCGTCCATAGTTTTTTAAACTATGCAGCGCTCTCTTGATTTTGGACTATAATATGAGACGCGTGGTTATGTAATAGTAATAATAATAATAATAATTCGACGCGTCGGTAAACGTAACAAACGATTTAATTCCAAAATATCAACCGGGAAAAAAACTGTGCGCTTATAGTCGTTTATGATTTTAATGCGTACAATATATTATTATATTGTACGGACAACGTGAAGTGTGTTTACAACGTTTCTCCATATACTATATATGTATATTATAATACGATATTAAAACCGAAATTAGCGCGTAATCCGTTCGATATTTATAGTAAATAAGTCTCTTTTTTTTTATGTCGTTCGTCAAACGTCGTTAAATCGTTGTACGTACGTAACAATGTTTTTTTATAGATACGAAGTGTACGACGGAATTATTATGATTTTATCGAGTGTAGAGAAAAAAAAAAAATAGACGTCGTTTTATCGTTCACTTTTTTTTTTTTGCTTCTTAGTTTATATTATCCGTACTATATAATAATATATTGTATTATTCGGTAATGGAAAAGTTTTTTTTTTTCTACGCGTATAATACATATTATAATTAAAATTCACTTACAAATTTCGATCGAGCGCGCAAAACGGTGCAATGCCGTACAACGTGTATGCGTAGTATGTGTGCTCGCGTTTTTTTTTTTTTTACCCCTAGTAGTTTATATAATATACTTTTGTATATACATTCTGTGCACGTTCTCACACACAAAATATTATTATTATTACTTTTACG
This sequence comes from Slavum lentiscoides, assembly GCA_032441835.1. Taxonomy (NCBI): domain Eukaryota; kingdom Metazoa; phylum Arthropoda; class Insecta; order Hemiptera; family Aphididae; genus Slavum; species Slavum lentiscoides. The sequence goes on from CM063713.1 coordinate 4,671,030, forward strand.
GTTGTATTATTTTTTACGTACGGTAATATTATAGTATATTTTACGCGCAATAACAATTTTCGAAAAAGGGAAGAAAAAAAATCGCCAATATTGTAAAAAACGAAAAGAAGAATAACACAAAAAAAAAATGTTTAATTAACATAAAACTTTGCGGCGTATAAAACACTGCACGCGCGTTTTTAACGGTTCCAAACACGGAATTTATTATTGTAGAAAGAGTTTCTTTCCTGTTATTATTACACACATACGTGCACCAAAACGGGCGACGACAGTGTGTACATTGTCGACTACGTTATTATTTATAATATATAAACCTAGCTACCGAGTTGGGTGGTACGCTCGCGCGCGTTTATGGGCACACCGCGCGAAAACGAGCGAGTACGCCGCGCGTAACGTCACGGTATTTTTGAAAAGCTTATACGCGCGCATGAGATAGCGCACATCTCGCGGCGCGCGGTGTGTCCACAACGTCTGCGAAAAACGTTCCGCGGTTTAGGTGAGTTTCTTCGGCTACGAATACCTGCGCGGCGGACGCGCGTTATTATTGCGAATAGTTTAAAAAAATAAAATAAAAATTGTCGTTGTTTCTATCGACGTTTTTTCATTATTTTTTTTTTGTCGATATACAATCCGAACGCGGCGACGTACAGGCGATATATTATGGAAATCACGATATTTATAATGCACGAATAATAATTTTTTTTTTTAAGGTTCGATTTAATAATTTTGCGAAATCGAATTTTTTTTTTTTTTTTAAACGTTTTTATAAGCGCTCGTTTTAGTTGTTTTAAGCAGTAGTAGTGTTTTTTTTTTTACCGCTCCCCCCGAACCGGCGAGATTTTTGACGGAGGTTTTTTTTTTTGTCTACAGGTTTTGCGGTGGTGTCGAGCTGCAGCACGGTGTCGTCGCCTTGGACGCCGGGCGGGGGCACGGCCGGCGGTAACCCGGACGGGCCGGACGGCGGAGGCAACGGTATGCGGAGCGCGGCGGGCGTGAACGCGGGCAGCAACCTCAGCCTGGACGTGGACGAGTGCGAGGACGACAAGGAACTGTCGGCCGCGGACGCGGAGGGCGTGTGGAGCCCGGACATCGAACAGAGCTTCCAGGAAGCGTTGGCCATTTATCCGCCGTGCGGACGCCGGAAGATCATATTGTCCGACGAGGGCAAAATGTACGGTAAGTGATCGCCGCTGCAGCTGTGCAGCGGACCGACCGGGTTTTTTTTTCCTTTTTTTGCTCTTCTGTATTTCGCAAAGTATAAAAAAATAATAATTACGAGACGAGTAGTGGGAGCTGGGCGCGAAGACTCGTGTCGTTGTAATGTGGTACGCGTTATGTGTGTGTGTGTGTGAAGTATTGGTGAGGGCAGATGAAACGAACGCCCGTCCCCCCTGGCCTCTGGAAATCTGGAGAATTCGGTGTCGGAGGCGTGTTTAGAAATTTTCAAAGGAGCTGGGTGAAGGAGGAGATGAGACAGTTTTTCAATGTTTAATCCGCGGCAGGCTTTACCCCCCCCTCAATCGTTGTGTCTTGATAAATATTCGAAACGATAGCGAAATACAATTTTTTTGACGTGTATGTGTCTTATGGCTGCGGTCATTCTATATACATGTCTAGGTGCGACAACAGATTGTCCAAATTGCGACTCGGTCTGCGCATCCATGGAAAAAACGATAATATCGTATTTTTTTCCATGGAACTGGCACCCGGATTATTATTTCGCCGTTTATGTAGATATTTATAGCCGTGCACAACATTAACAAGTAATACGATAAAGATTTTTTTTTTCTTCTGTGGAAGAGCTACCACTTCCGTAGAAGAAAAAAAATCATACCCGCGTATCACAGATCTGTTGTCGTACCTAGATATTTAGCCATGATACTATATAAATTTGTGCGACACCGAGAGCGTTACCATGACGTCATGAACCAGGCTCTACTAGTCACCCGGCCAAGTCCCCCCACTTCTATACCGTCGTTGCCATTTACATTGGAACGGCGATGGCAGCGCGATATATATATATATACGACGAGGACTAAGGTATAGGTAACTTTTTGTCACGTGTAAAAAAATAAATGAGATATATACAAGACATATACGTGTACCGATGTTATCTGCGTGCAGTGTAGATACTCCTGTCTTTTTTTTTTAACTAAGCCTTAAATAATAAACGGTAACCGTGTTTACAGTTCAGTGTCAGATATCATTTTACAGACTTCAGAAACGGGGACGTTATACATTTTTTTTTTAAGTTCATTTAGATCGACTCCCTTCCACATAAATACGCCGCCACTGTACTCTTAACTCTTCTCGTAGATCCCGGTATTTAATTATATAATAATAATAATAATCGCCGTATTATCATATGATTAATACTACGTCGTATTACGCGTGGTCGAGTTAAATTTGTTCGGAAATTCGGTTCCAAAACGATAACGAAAGTTTCGTTTAATTTTTCAGCCGATAAAAATAAAAGTGTCTCCGGATACCGGACGCGTTTCGCGCTGCTGCAGCAAGTTCGAATAGTATATAATATAATGACGACGAAATACGCGTGTAGCGTATACGCGAAATTCCGAGAGATTTTATTAATATAAAGTGTTTTTTTTTATTAAAATCATAAAATTCTGCATTCGTCGCGAAAATTATTGCATTCGAAAATGAGCGAAAAAGTGTTGTCAACGTTAATTTTTTTGTTTTTTTTTTTTTTTTGACGTAATTTGTCGATTTCCACCGCGAAATTTTTGCTTAGCTCGCGTAAACGTAAAAAAAAAATTGTTTTTATCGAATCTTAAAATTACATAAAAACGGTACGAAACAATTTATTATTCGCCTAATATACGCTTGCCCAAAACGTGTACGAATATCGATTATTTCGCGATTTCACTCGCTGTTTTCGCGATTTTTATTTTCGATCCGGTTATTATTATTTTTTTCCAACGACTTTTGAATAAAACATTGTCGTTGTCTGCAGTGTAATTGGGCAAATACGAACGAATATCCTGTCCGACGACACACGAATTTAACGTTATAAAAAAGAAAAAAAAAAATTGCTAATAATGATTCGAGGACGTCGACGACGGCGTCGTTTATGAGCGGTAAAGAAAACGACTTGAGCGTAATCATTTTTTTTCTTTCTTCATTCCGCTCGTACATTATATAATATTATAATAATAGAATTTTAAACGACTTGAAAAAGTTGCCGAAACATTTTTACCGGCCGCCCCGTCGTCGTTGCGTGTGTATACACCTGTTTTGTTATTATTTTATTAATTTCTCTTTTTTTTTGCCCCCCGTTAACTTTTCCCCGTAGCTCGTGAATTTATTGCCGTTTCTTCTCGTCGGCCCGGCTGCTATATATATATATAAAACGCGTATAAATAATTTTTTTTTCTTCCTTTTCGTCCGCTCTAAACCGACTTTCTAAAGCTTTTTTGTCTTCCGCCGCCGCCGCCGCGCTCCGTTTTCTTTGTACTTTAACGGCCGAAAGAGTGACCCCTTTTGTCTTCCGACCGCATTTCACTGGGGCGCGCGTGAAAACTTATCTCTCGCCCTTTCTCGAAAACTTAAACGGCGGCGGCCGGTTAAATATTTTCGCGATTCCGAGACCGTGGCGCAGCAGCGCGCACCGTTATACCGTATTATATAAAAGCGACCGACGAAACGGCGAGGAGAAGTTTTTATTGTGTTTTCTCGCAGCTCTTCTTCTCTGGCCGTCGGCGCCGTTTTATATTATTATTATTACTATATTTTACAACACGCCGCCCCGATATAATATATATACTCGACCTAAGCGCGCAGCGTGTGCAGAATCCAAAATAATTTGATCGCGAAATTAAACCCTCTCGCAGCCCGCGATCGACGCTCTATACCGGGCGTCGCGCCTGGCGTAGCCAGGATTATGCAATCGAAGGGGAATGGGGAGGTTGAGTGTGAATGAAACTATAAATTTTTACATTTTTCTTTAGGTTTATTGTTCGTATTCTTATTGAACCACCCAAGGACCAGATTCGGTGGTATATATTATACAAAAAGAAATTAATAAATAAACATTGCATTATGAAAGTATTATATAGAGACATCTGTAATCTTGTTCACAGGGGCTTATTTAGACGTTTTTTGTGTGGATGGGGAGAGCTGACTAAATCTCAAAATCCGGATAAATTACCGAATTCTCAACATTTTAAAACTACTACGTGTTAGAAATTTATTAAAAATATTACGTCATATGGCCATATAGGAATACATAAAGAAAGTTCTTGAAATTACGTAGGGGAGCTGGAGCCCCATCACCCCCCAATACGCCCCTGCTTGCTCATAAACGCGGTTGTTGAATACTCGCGAAAAGTGATATAATAATAATTATTATCAGTGTATTTTCTGGACAAGTTTTCGGAAGCGTTATGCTTTTACTTACAGAATAAAGGAAATGCACAACAGAATAAATTTATAAGGTTAAAACGTATAAAAAAAAAAGCGATGGGGGAGTATTAAACACCCGAAACCCCCTGACTACGCCACTGGACGCGGACAGTATGGAAAAAAATGTACTCTAGTGCCGGGGGTCGCACAAACGATATTTAAAACATTTACAGAACCATTAGCGGTTTTAATGACTCGGTAAAAAAAAATTTGGGTCGCGTATAAACGTTCTTTAGCGTTTTACAGAGCCGCTAAATTTCAGTCTTAACGGTCCATTAGAGTTAATCGTCCGATTTCGGCTCGGTAAATTTATTGAAGACTCGTTAAAACGTGTTAATGATTATGAACCGGTTATCGCTTTTCAGTATTTTCGTTCTATGCTAATAATATTATGTACTGTTTCGTAATACGACAAAATTCAAATATTATACTGATTAATTATCAATAAAAATTTACTTTATCAACGATTTTTGGCGGACGGTTCGATGATATACATGAACTTGTTTTGAATGAGATAATGAGATATGTATTTATTCTCCTCGAATTATTTACGAAATTGTCGTGCAACTAAACAGCGACTTAACGAGAGCCGTTAGTTACCGGTTCGTTAAACGTTTACAGAATGATTTTTACGCAGCCCAGCGTAGGCATATCATTCTTTTTATATACTCGTATATATGCTTGTTTTAAATAGTATTTATTTTTTTTCATACGCCCAAATAAAGGATCGTTTTAAATTACTTGTAGGTATCCAATACACACGTGTAATACCACAAACAAGCCGTTTGAATTGTGACAAGTGTCAAATTTTCCGACGTATTCCATCTGGAAATTCACCCTCCTCCCAATAAAACTGACCCGAAGACGCCCCTGTATTATCGTTTTTTTTATATTTCAAGTACTCGCGTCGTGAATATTTTGAAGAAAAAAAAATGATTCGTCGATTTTTCCTGCTGTGCGGAAATTTTAATTTTTCCTCGCCCCACCCGGCCAAAAAAAAAAAAATTGAAATCTCCGCACAGCAGCAGTACCTACAACGCGTCATTGTTTAGTACGTGAATCGTACATAAATGGATTCTAAAAAAAAAACCATATACGCACGTATAACGATAGGAATAATAATGGCACGAAATAGTTTTCGACGAGGGAACGGCGGCGACGACGACGGTGGAACAGCAGCAGCTGCAGATGTTTGTATATATTATAATATATACGAAATAAAAGGGTCAGTATCCGTATGAGTATACGAGCGATGAAGGGGACACCACCACCACCACCACCACCAAAAAAGTTTAGCTTATAATAATCTATAGACGTGTGTTTGTGCGTATATATATATATATTCATCGGAGAATGAAATTCTCCGTGAAAAAGGGGGTGACGGCGAGAACCAATGGCATTTATTTATAATAATAATAGTTTTATCGGTTTTCAACGGTTTTGCTTGTGATGTGCTGCTGCTGCTGCTGCTGCTGCTGCTGCTGGAGACGCGGCTAATGTTATAATCGTCGAACGGAGTGTAGAAAAATCGGTATAAAAAAAAAAAAGGAAAAAAAAATAATGACTGCCGCCGTTTAATTAATACGTACGCCGCGGCGCGTATATGAATATTATTTATTATAAAAATTAATTTGTAAAATTTTATAAAATATACGTTTTATATAGTAGCGAAATCGGGTTATATATATACGTATATACGTTAATGTGCGTTTAAAAAAAATAAAAAATTATTGCGTGACCTGCGGTTTATATACTCGTCGTTAAAATACTTTTATGTTTTTTTTTTTTTTGTTGTGAACGTTTTATTATTTAATGCGTCCTTCGTAATATTGTTAAAATCGTAGAACAGCAAAAAAATAAATAAAACGTAGTACCGAACCGCGGATGCAGTTTTCGTGAATATTGTACTTAGATAAAGCATGAAAATAGAGTTTTGTTGTTTATAAAAATTTGAAGGAAAAAAAGACGATTCTGAGCTTCGGCGTGGCAGGACTTTGACGGGAAATTTTAAAGTGTTAACAGAAAACGGAAACTCGGGATAATTGTGCGTATAATAACGGTCAACCCTTGAAACCGAAAATTATGATTACTAAATAATATGCTCAACACAGTTGAGAGCACTTTACGTCACGAAAAAGATTATTATTGTTGTCTGGGATACATTTTTTTTTTTTTTGGCGATATTATCGATTTTTTAAATAATGCGAATGATAATTTTTTTTTTTTTCTTATTTATAGTAAAAGTATACGTTACGTATTTTATAACGCGTTGAATAGAAATAAAAGTCGATTTTTATTTGATTACATACCTACTTGAATTCGAGTTTTTTTTTTTTTTAAGGATTAACTTCGGAAAGGGGAGGCATTAAAAAAGGAAATTCTCAAATGCTGTAAATTTTGCTGATGGAAACATATTTTAAAGAGCAGTTAGACGGACACGAATTCTATTTTATTATTGTTATGAGATATTGAAATTTGGATTTCTAACGACTTTAAAACGTATATAATTTATAATTTCGCACTGGGCCCCCCGAATTACGTCGGGCCGACACTGGCGGCTCCTATCCTAATGCCGTACAAATAACCCGAAATATTTAAAGAGGTTTTTTTTTTTAATTTTACTTATGTGTGTGCAGTGCAAAGTCACACGCATTCGACGCGTGAATTCCAAAAGCTATTGTTTCGGTAGTTTTTTTGTGCCTCGGTTTTTTTTTTTTAAATGTTACGCATATTACGCAGGCAGGTATATATTATATTATTATATACTGCAGAGAAAAACGAAAGAAACGACGTTGAATTATTATTATTATTAACTGCGAGATTTTTTTAGGGCGGTGAGGGTGTTTTGGGGGGAGAAAAAATACAATTTGAAAATCTCTCGATAGGAATAACGATTTTCTTCGTGTAATTTTATATTTTATCGAAGGGCGGAGAGCGGGGAACAAAATGGAAATCGGTCTCGCGGTGCTGTGTAATATATTATATAAAAACGCGCGTTTTTGGCACGAACAGTGTGAGAGAGAGAGAGAGAGAGAGGAAAATTCTTTTTACTCCCCCGAAGAGACCGATGACGACGGTTTAGTGTGTAATAAACACGTTGCAATAAATTTAATTTTATGATAAATATGCCGGCGGCGGCGTCGCGAGGTTTTCTGCAAAGGGACTATATATATATATATATACGTGTATACGAGCGAAACCCAGTTTTCGGGCGGGTCGTCCCACCCGTTCAAGCGCGAAGGGTTCCGATTTGTGCGGGCAAATGACCCCCTGCCTATATACTCGTACGTATATATGGGGCTCGGGGAGCGACGGTTTTCGGATGCGGGTCAAAGGTCGGGAGGGGTGGAGGGGGAGTTGTTTTGCGGCGATGATCGGAAGCGCGGCGGCGGCGGCGGTATTTCGCCTCGAATGGGCGGACGAGGGGGTGGACGCGCGCGTGCGGGATGAGGAGACGGGGGCGGTTGTTGTGTGTGGAACGCGCGCGGCGAAAGGGTGCGGACGCTCTGCGCCGCGGACCGAGAAGAGTAGAAACGGAACGCGACGAATACGTAGAAGAGAGAGAGAGAGAAAACGGGACGTGCAGATAGCGCGGATATATAGAGTGGAACGACGGAGAGACGACGGACGTGAACTATGCCAAGAATGTGCAATTAGTGTATACACACACACACACACTCGTCGGGGATGCCGCTATAATTCACCCTTGACTCTGGCGCAGGCGGCGGCCGCCGCTGCCGCTCGCGTACAGACTGTGTGTGTGTGTGTGTGTGTAATAAGGGAAGAAAGAAAGACATAAGAGGGCCATCTCGGTCGACGAGACCCTCCCCCTCACGCCGCCTCCGCCACTTCACCCGCCATTAACACGTAATCTTCCGCCGCCGCCGCCGCCGCCGTTATAACGCTCGCAGTTCCAGCGATTTTCTCTGGCTCTCTTTACCCCGAACGCCCGTTCCGCGCCTTTTAAACCCGCCTTTTAAACGCGCTCGCCGTATATATAATACCGCCGCCTTTAACCGACCTCCGCACACCGTGCACACTATACCGCGGACCTTTTACGTGCGTGCGTGTGCTTCAAATAAAAGCCTAACCGTAGCTGGTTATGTCGCGCGCGCCTTTGTGGTGTTGTGCGCGACGCGTGTGACCCGATCGCGCGCTGTTATATAATGTGTGTGTGTGTACTTGTATAGCGCGCGCGCGCGCGCGTTTTTGCAAAGAGAGAGAAAGTTTTCTTATATCGATTCGGTCAAACGCGGCCGTCGACGACGTACAGACAGACGGGACCGTATTTAGGGGGCTGTTGCCCCGGACGGCTGATTATGGGGGGAAATTATAATTGCAAATTTAAAATCAAAAACGTTTTTCTTTTGCGTTAAATTTGTATTATAATAGGACGGGGGTTTTTTTTTTTGTTGCCCCAGGGCGACAAATTCCTATAAAAACGGCCCTGCAGACAGACGATCGTCGGGAGTTTTTCTCGAGGAAAAAAAACGGCGTCTACCCGTTTTTTTATAAATTGTTATGCGCGAACACCACGGCAACAGTAAAAAATAAAGTCGTACAAATATAGTGTTGTGAGTAAAACCTAGTTTCGATTCTATAAAAATTCCCAATTAAAGTAAAACATATTTTTTTTTTAAATAACCGTCCTCCTCCGCGGAGTAGTAAATCTTGAGTTTTTTTCGTACACGTTATTATAATTGTCTCTGGAGTTCGTGTTTTTCGTATATTAAAAAAAGAAAAATCCCGAGCAAAAAAAAAATACTTAATCAAAATACCTGTGTACGCCGCGGTTTCGCCAACGTATATTAAACCGTCGTCAGCCGCGCATTACAATAACGTAATATTATTGTGTAGCGAATAAAAAAAAAAAACGACAACAAGCCCTTCGGGCTCTCGCGTTTTTCTTTCTCTCCCTCGCCCCCCACGTTTTGAATTTCTTACCGTATACGAATAAACATTTCGCAATATAAATTCTCGGGATATAATATTTTTTTTTTTTAATTTCGTTGCGCGGTGTGGGGTCGCGTACATAAAAATAAAAGGTGCTAATAATAATATAATAATAAAAAAAAAAACGGTTGTACGCTCGTTTCCCCGAACGTTTACTGAACGGAGCGAAAACGCAATCCTCCGGCGCAAAGATTTTACGTGAATTTCACGTCCCTTTGGCGATCGTGTAACGGCTATTTTCTGATTATAAGCGCGTTTTTTTTTTTTTGCTAATGAAGTGTTTCGCGAATTCGACGTTTTTCCGCTATTTTCTGTAATAATCTGTCGCAGCAAGAGTGGTTTTTTACAAAAAAAAAAAAACTTTTTCCCGAGTACACACCGAGTAACGAGCGGGGACGAGGAAACTTAAAAAAATTAGCGATTTTATATGTATATTTTTTTTTGTGTATATGACGAAAAGTGCGTTATAGTTGAGAAGAAGAAAAAAATACGCTTTTTATAACAATTTGTGCGCCGCCACCACCACCACCGGCGGCGGCGGCGGCGGGTAAACCTTTTTATTCGTTTATTCGTCGGGGAAATCTTTTAATTAAAAAAAAAAGAAGAAAATGCCAGTAAACGCCGCGTCGTCGCAGTCAACCCTATCGTCGTCGTCGTCGTCGTCGGGCGCTACAAAGCGCGCGAGATCGGTCTTTGAAGTTTATTAAAACAATTTCTGGTGGAAAATAAGAGCCGAGGAGAGAGATGAGAGCCGTCGTCGTTTTCCCTGTGGGTACACGTAATTCAACGGCGTTTTTGAAGGGATTATCGTTGCCTGAACCGTTTCCCCCCTCCCCTTCCTTCCGAATTATCGTCGAGACAAACATATTTTACCGTTTTTATCGTAGTCTCGTTGTATTATAATGATTTCGGTAAATATATTGCTGCGTGTGCCGGTCGATTTGGAGAATGCAAAACGTATCCGAAAAGAGTACGAAGAGCGTACCCCTGTCTCAGGGTCCGGGCACTGTGTAATGATAGCCACTCATTATCAAAAGTGAAATCCTCGAGCTCGTAAGAAGTTAGTAAAATTTAGTGAGTAGAGTGATATTTTTTTTTAATACCACTTTACTTCTTAAATAAATTTTACAACTGGTGGTAGGTGGGGAAATTTCCTGATGGGCCTGTCGAGTAAATAGTTAAATCGAGAGCTGCTCCGTATGTGCGATCTTGTATTTCTGAACGTTATTAATTAATAACGAGTTTTTGTTATAATCAAGAGAACGGCGACGTGTGTCATAACAATTTACCGATTGTGGGGCCTGTTGATGATTTTGTATTCAAAAAAAAAAAAGTTAAAACGGGTATTTTTAATTTTATTTCTCGCGTTTATACTCGTATTGTCGTTTTACGCACAGGTAAAAAACCGTCTGTAGGAACAGTAGAGACGATTTAAAATCACTGGTTTTAAACGCAACGGAAAAATGCGTTTTAAATACCGTTGATTTTAATACAGTCGTAGACCGCCGTCTATCCTATAAAAAAAAAAAACAAGACATTACATAAATCACTGATTGTTGTTTAGATGATTTCTGTGTAGAATAACGATATAGTTAAGAGTATACGACTAAAATTTTATACCTTTTTCAATTATAACACGGTGGTTTAAAAACCGTTTCTGTTTTTTTTTTTATATATATAATATCGTAGATAGAGTTTTAAGTCATTTTTATTACCGATCATTGCTTCGAGCAAAATCTCCCGGACCGCTCTAATTGCCCTCTCTCGAGGTCCGGGAATTCGCGCTTTATAACATATAATTTTTGTCGAATAATATTTCCTCCTCCCCTCGAGAAGATAATAGCTGGTCTCGATAGATTTTTACTGTTGTCGGGTTCGAGTTCGAATAGTTTTTATGGTTTTTTTTTTTTACACGGTATTTACTTTTTTTCGTGCATTTAAAAAGTCGTTTTCGTTCAATTTCACAACCGGAAGTGCCGGAGAGAAGAAATTTAAATCCGATAACAGTACGAGTCCGGGAGCTTTTTCGCGTAGAACGCACTTAATCATAAAAAAACAATTTCTGCAAAGGCGGCTCGGTAATCGGTTTTTTCATTACTGCGCGCACGTTTAGTCCGTTTTTTTAACCGCTGTTCACAGCGCAATTTGATTTTGAAAATTTATTTGTAAATAAATGAATTTTAAAAAGCGTCCCGTATTTTTTTTTCAAATTAAATCCGCAGGGATCCCTCCTAGACTGTTGTTATCGAAGACTATCGGCCGTTGTGTAACGATGGTGGGGTGGGGGGACAGACAGAGGAGGCTAGTGGCTGATGTCGTCGCGCGAGTGCTACAAAACAAACGGCGGCTGCTGCGACGTAGGAGCGTTAAAAAAAAACAATTTTTTTTTTTTAAGGGACCAGGTGCTGTTGCTGGGGGGCTTGGCCGGCTCGCCAAATACGTCGGCGGTTGGCAGTCGAGGGGGGAAACGATGATGACGGTCCGCGTTACACACACACACACACACATCGTATTTCGTGTTGTTATACACTAGCGCGTGCGCGCGCCCGTAGAGAACGTTCACCTCTGCAACCGATGATCGTGTGTGCGCGCGCGCGCGCGCGCTGTTATACTTGCTCGCAAGAGTAACACAACAGCAGCAGCACTCTGACGCGCGCGCGCGCGCGTTTTTTTTTAAACGCCCCGTGTACGCGCGTTACATAATATACGCGAACGTATATTATGTGCGCGCGCGTGTGTGTGTGTGTGTGTGTGTGTGTGTGTGTGTGTGTGTGTGTGTGTGTGTACACGACTCTTTATACGCGCCGTTTTGTAGGAACGATCGTGACTGCGTTATTATAATATGTGGACACTGGGACGACGAGAGTTATATTAATCGTGCGTGTTTATTTGTACGGATTTAGGATTTTATTTGTCCTTTTTTTTTTTAAGCAGATTTAATGATTTATATATATATATACATATTATAGTACTCGCAATATTATACCATATATATATATATTATGCTTATCCGTGGACGACAAGCCACCCTGTTCCGCGGATAATCGAGAGTACACTGCAGTGGCGTATTTAGGCCGGAGCCCAGTCCCCGGGGCCCCCAATATAGGTCCAAATTGAGGGGCCACAAGAGGATCTTAATTATTAAAAAAAAAAAACTCTGAACATTTTTTATATATATATGTAGTATTTATATTGAAACTAATTTAATTTAAAATATCAAAAAAAAAAAAACGGTGACGTTCATCGACGTCGAAAGTTTTTCAAACGGGCAGTTAGTTTTAAACAATTTTATTTTGCTTTTTGAATCACTATTTAATAATTAATATTCTTGTTATAATTTAATTTCTGTGATAAAGTGGGCCTTCGTCTCTATTATAGGCCCATGGGACACCGAGTTTCACGCTACGCCACTGGTACACTGTATTCTAAAAAAATTCTAAAAAATAAAATAAGATCACACGCGGAAAGTAGTGCCGAATAGGCGAATAATCGAAAGAAAATTATCGAATTTTGGTACCGCGTAGAAGAGAACGTAATCTGTGTCGTAGCGTTTTATTTATTTTTTTTTTTTATTAAAACATTTTAAATTAACTGTTAAACTTTTATGATTTGTGTTTTTTTTTTTTACAGTATTAACAACATGTTAAATCGTTTACAAATGTTGGTGAAACCGGCCCTGTATCACTTATATTTAACTCGATTATTTGTTATTTGTTCTTTCTTCGTTTTTCTTTGGTTGTTACAATTCGAAAGCAACGATAAAATAAAACGATTCTGAGCGCATAAAAAGAAATTGTGACTTAACGGTTTTTAAGATCGTTTTTTTGTGTATATGTATAGTTGCAAGTAACAAACGTCCGACATTGTTTGAAATTTTTTTGCCTTAGAACAAAAATTTTATGAATTAAATACTTCAAAATCTACAATTGTTATAAATTTGAACAATTTTGTCTCGCCAGTACTACGGTCCGATGATGCGTGTTTGGTGAGAATTTCGCGTTTTTCTCGCGTCATTAGTTTCAAAATCACGAAGAAATAACGTTTTTGAAGAAATCGCGGTTTTATGTAGTTTTTCGGTAGTTTTTTCTGACTTTTAAAAAAAAAAAGTATTGAGAAAATCGAAAAATGACCACCGACTAGATGCGATTTACGCTGTCGGAAACAAACTTTAACTGTAAAGATCGGGTGCAGTAATTCTGGGTAGATTTTTTTTTTAGGTATATAGACACGAGAAAAAGAAATACACGGCTTTGTGCAAAACCAATATAGATTCCTCGCTCCGCTCAGAGTCTAAAACGCCTATCGTTTTTACTTGTAGGTAGTTTTTCTTTATATACGCGCTTTAACGGGATCAACAGATTCGCTTTTAAACGTGGACGTTTCCACGAGATAACCCATAGGGGATATTGCTTGTGAGCAAATTCAATTTGAAATCTCTAACACTGTCGCTGTTGTACTATTATTATTAATTTCAACAAATCGACCGTTTTTTGAAAATAAATTCAATCGGGTTTTTTTTTTCTAAACCGCTAGTATCCGCTGAATTCCAAGCCGGTTACAAAACGACTGTCGTTCGGAAATTAAATCGTAATTTTGAAATTCGTGTCGTCGGATCGGAAATTGTTCACCGGACATAACAAATGCCGCGGATACGTACGCTGTGTCGTGTGTATATGGCGTTTTCTTTATTAATACTATACGTGTGTGTACGAAGGGGTTGTCACACTAACAACCCCTTCTGAATCCGCCGTCGTGCGTAATGTTTGCGCGTCTCAAGTCAAATATATTTACGAGTTCTTCGCGCACACATTCGGGGGGTTTTTTTATTATTATTATTATTTGAAATACGTCGAAAATTTACATTTGAAATATTGACGCCGTGTTATTCGAACGGCATTTATAAAAATTTGTAATAATATATTATATATTGTCTCGTATGTGTGTGTTTTTTTTTCGGATTCTCGGTGAAGCGAAGAATGTATTGGTTTTTACACAACGAAGCGCGCGCGCGCGTTTTTATTATTTTTACGAAAGACGTGTATTTCCTATGATACTGCACGTACTTGAAAGAGAAAATAAATTTTTTTATGATCAGTGGTTTAAATTTTTGTTCAGAGTGTGTCTATTACTATTAAAAAAATCACATTTATTGTTGTGTAACGTTTTCAGTATTATTTCTACAAATCATTAATAAAGCTATTAAAGAAAATAAACATTTGTGAATACACATTTTCATTAACCGTCAATAAATAAATATTTAATGGATTGTATTTAAAAAAAATTACCCGCCTATATCATTTTTCATTCAATGTACAACTGCTAAATATATTTACGAGTTCTTCGCGCACACATTCGGGGGTTTTTATTATTATTATTATTATTATTTGAAATACGTCGAAAATTTACATTTGAAATATTGACGCCGTGTTATTCGAACGGCATTTATAAAAATTTGTAATAATATATATATATTGTCTCGTATGTGTGTGTGTTTTTTTTTTTTTTTCGGATTCTCGGTGAAGCGAAGAATGTATTGGTTTTTACACAACGAAGCGCGCGCGTGTTTTTATTATTATTTTTTTTTTTGTCCGCCAAACACTTTTTCGCGTAGGCGAGTGTGTTCGCGGGGACGGTCTTGACACGCGTTCCGATACCGAATCGTGTGCACTTTATTTGACACGCGTTTTTCGATTTTTTTTTTCTCAATACGCCGCGGATTTCCTCGAGTTCAGTTATAAAACGACCAGAAAATTTCATTAAAAAAAAAAATCTCTTCCCAATAAAATTGTCCGACATATATTCGGAGGTCTTCGCATTTTTTTTTTTGTTTTCTAAGCTCATAACGCGCGTATATACGTAATGTTTTTAACGATATTCACTTTCAAATCACGTAGTAATAAAACGCGTACGGCCGTCCCGTGTCGCCGGTCGTGGGCGGTTATAATATGACGGAGGCGAGTGGGAACTTATAGCGAAACTCCTCGTTCAAAACGGTTTTTTTTGTTTGTTGGTTAAATCAATATATTATTAAAATGATATAGTCGACCGAAAATGTGTACGTCTTACGCGGATTATTATTACGAATTTTTCGCGGGAGGGGAAACGGATGTGCCCCCTCCGCCTACGACTAGTCGTACTACTAATATTATAAAATATATGAAGGGCTGCGGGGGAAAACGATCATATAGTGAATCGATTGTCAAAATTAAGACAGTCACACCGGTCTATATAGTGTTTTGTTCCTAAACGAATCGACGCACGAATTGAGTTAGGGGAAAACGATTATTGTCCGTACAAATAATATTATTTTATTTTTTACATTTTTTTTTTTATTATTTCTCTTTAAGTTTTGAGTCGTGAAATTTTAAAACTGTAATACTGAAGAATTTGAGAATATTGACTGTATTTGATTTTTCCCCGTAACCCTTCATATATTATATATTTTTTTTAATTCTTAAAAAAAAACCGTCGTCGTCGCGACTCGTAATAATTTCTACGTTTTCGCGCGTAGAAATATTATCGAAAATTTACGCGCCACATATAGTAGTATTATTTTTAATTTTTTTGGAAAAACGATTTTCAAGCCGTTTTACGTAACGGCGATGTGATATTCGAACGCGGAAACAATCGTTATTATTCGTATTTTTTTTTTTTTGTGCCAAACGTTTGTCGCGTCCAAAAAGGTTTTTGCCGATTATTTTTTTTTTTTTCGAATCGCTTTGGCAAAAGGGGGTCGGTCGCCGTTCGCGTTTTAAGAATCCCCGCCGCGTAGAGTCCGCGCAGTTATTATTTATTACAAGTCGTTCTCTGCCGAACAGAGTCGCTTTTTTATCGCAAAAAAAAAAACCGTATAAATATAAAATGTTCGTGATGGGTGGGGGGAGGGGTATGGCGATTTTTAAACGAAGGGACGACGACAACGTCGCCGCCGCTAAATAAATCGCGTCCCTTCGTCGATGATATAATATAATACTGCAGCAGCATAGCAAAGGACTCGCGTCAGAGTGCAACACGCGTGTCCGTCCCTCCTTTCGTTTCGATCCTGCGCACCGCGCACTGTGCTCTGCACCCTCGTCACCGAAGACGACAAAAACCAACGCGCTATTCGCTCGCTCCGCCACACTGACCGCTCGATATAAAAATAATAAACGACGCGCGTATAAGACGGTGGCAACAGCATCAGCAGCAGCTCTTCGGTACCACGACAATAAACACGCGTAATATTAAATATTTTATTTCAACCGAGCAGCTATGTAATATAAAAAACAATCGATTCTTTTCGAGGACACGTTTTTTTTTTCCTCTCGCCGTCCTTCCGAGTCTTAGGGTTTCGCACACGTGTACGCGCACACGCGCTTTTTTTTTTTTACATAATATCGTTTTTTTTCTTTCGCATCGCCCTCCTCTCGTGTATATATACATACACGCAACACGAGCTCGCCGAATCGGTATTCCGCCCGTCGTCGGCCAACCACTGCGAGAGATTCTTCGTCGCGATATTGTTTTTTTTTTTTTTTTCCTACCCTTCTGACGGCGGCGGCTGCGGTAGCGGCAGAATGGGGTATTTCAGCAATTTTCAATTGTATTTTTCCCCAATTATTTGTAGGTTGGCCCGAGTGAGAATATAATAAAATTTTGGATTTTGGTTAATTGTTTGTAGTACTTACGATTTTTTTTTAAATTGACCATTTCAAAACGATCTGTTTTTGGCGCGAAATCAAAAGTGTTTTACCATTAACGAGGTATGACGGGTTACTGGTAGATACCACCGTAGATAATAATTTAGTTTCTATGGATATTAATAGTTTTGTGGTAAGAATTTAATATATATATTGTATAATATATTTTATTATATCTCGAGCGATAAAACATTATCAGTTACCATAGAGGTAACCTGTAAAACCTGGTGTATGGTAAAACACTTGTGATTGCACGCCGAAACCAATCGTTTTGAATATTTATTAATTTATCGATTTTTTTTTTTTACGTAATTTGTGAAGGATTTTAAAGTCAGAATAAAAAAACCAAGATTATTTCCGAATTCTTCGTGTTTACTACAATATACAAATAAACGAATGTACAACGAGAAAATATGAATCCTTACGTTCATGTAATTTCATTGAAATTAACGCGAAATAATGTTATTATTAATAATAATAATAATAAATAATAAAGATTGCATACGCGCGTACGATCGGTCAGCGTCAAATTAAAAACACCCGCATATTATACCGACATGGCGCGTCAGCCGACCGTAATAAAACGGGAAAGTAATCACCAGATAGCGCTACGACACGATATAAAGGGCGTGGCAGAAAAGCGCTTATAAATAGCGCTCCGAAACCGTCGGACCGCTCAGTGTTGTCACGGCGGTCAGACGTGAACAACGTAATTATCGCGTCTGACTGCGTGTGTGTGTGTGTTTGTTTTTTGCCACGCCCTCTGTGTTGTGTCGTGGCGCTATCTGGTGACTACTTTCTTTTGCTGTTTTATTGTTATTTCGTTTACGTTCCATGCACGTTGTTCTTCCTTTTTCTACATCTGCATTTTGGTCTCGGTACATTAATAGATCTTTCTTCTTGGTTATTACTCGTCGATGTGAATGTTTCATTGGCAGAGGGGGTTGACTCCGTTTTCGCCCCCCCCCTTGAACATAATGTATAACCGCCACTGCATGTATACGCGGTCTTTAACGAGTTGACGAATTGAGAGAAAAATAAAAAACTATACTCGGTCTGCAGTGCAGGCAAGCTGTGTAGTAAGTACTTACTACTGCCGTTAACGATAATATTATTTTATACCGCGCGCGTGTACAAAATTTTTCTTCTTCTGTCTGACACGCTTCACCGTGTAGAAAACGAATTCGCGTGTACCGGTCATTTTTATTGTTACAATATATGTTTTTAATACGTTTAATTCAAATAAAAAATATTTATAAATAGGCGTATAAATGTTTAAGACCGAAAGTTTTTTTTATTACTTTTTACGAAGACAGAGCCCGGATTTAGGTCTGCTGAACAATGGGTCCTACATAAGTTATGATTCGTTATTCAAGTGTTCAATAGACCGACGACGTCGTATTTATGAGATATATTTGAAAGAAATCGGAATAAATAATAATGGTCATTTATCCGACTTCGTACCCAACATGTGTATATATAATAAAAAAAAATGATGACAACGACATCGATGAGTTGGGGGCCAATATATTTTGAAAAAAAAAATCCGCGTAAAATTTTTTTCACTGGATAATTAACGATTTTTTTTTCTTTCTTTTAAACTCGCTCGTATCAATAAGACCTCGTGTTAATAAGGCCCTCTAAAATCTGTGTGTTTATTTAGCTGTTCTGAGCAGAAAGGAAAAGTTTTTTTATATTCGGTTTTTTAGGTGGTTTTCTTTTTTATAGCCACCTCTGTGTACTAACGTTGTATATTTCGAAGAATATCTATAATAACGATTAAAAAAACCATTAAAAACATCGTATAAAGACACGTTCACATGTAATAATAAACAAACTGATAAACGATATTATTTTTCAACATCGTCGATTGTAGCAACAAGAACAAAAAAAAAAAATTGGCTCACGTTCGGTTATAATAATAATAATAATCGTTTGTATTATAAAATTGTTATTATTTTTTTATTTTTTCGTCGAAAAGTGCATTAATACCAATCGACTTTTATAATGGTGTCCGATTAAAACGACGTGTATACGTCCAATAAATTATTATTAACCGAGACCAGCCCGGTCCTACAAACGTTGCACGTCGTTTTATTTTTAATATAATATATATACTCGCGTTCGAAAACGGTATAATATTTTAATTGTCATACTTATTTAATCCGATTATTATTATATTATGCCTGTGGCTGATTATAGCGACATATTATTAACATACGAGTATACGCCTAAGACCATCTTCGTCGTGAAACGGCTCTTAGATGTGTCGTTCTCTCGTTTATTTATTATTATTAAGACGTATATTTTTATACATTTTTGCATAAATTTTTTTATCGGTTGGTCAGGATAAGTAGGTAATTTATACGAAAACGCGTTTTTTCACGACATAATTATTTACAGTCAGTATATACGATTTTATTCTGCGTTTTTATGATATATTTTGAGGATTTCGAACGTGTTCAGGGTATTGAGAACATTTTATAATATAATATATATATATATTACCGTAATACTAAAAAACTTTTTCGAAACGAATGAAAGAAAAACAAATTGAAGAATCTTAATAAAATAATTGTTCGAAATTTATAAATTATGTTACCTTTAGGGTTTTTTTTTTTTACTTTTATTACCCGAGTTTTATTATAGATTTTTAACACTGAAAAGGGTACGTATTGTTATAGTGTTTGATATAAAACTTTTGTGTTTTCAAAATAAAAAGTTATAATTTTTTTTTTTTTTTTTGTAAGTGAGTACTATTCTTTCACAAAATTATTGTATTATTTTATAATGCCTAACTCTACTGTACCAAAGTATTCGTGAGTTGACGCGCGGTAAGAGAATTGTTCTCGAATATTTGAAGAGAATAAAAATTAAACGGACGTTTTACGAGGAAGAATATAGACGTTAAAAGGTGTTTTGGAATATATTTTCTTTAATAATTCCAAAATTATATTATAGCGCAAGTAAATTATCATAATATTTAAGATGGTTTTCGCGCGACAATTTTTTTTTCCCAAAGAAAACGGTACACGTTTTACAGTACTTTCCTCGTCTCTCTTGTCCTGTGAATGTATCTATAAAATAACTCTAATCCACGAGTGTAGCTATCTCATGCATATTAAAAAAATGTCGCTTGTGGACCAGACACAGTATGGACACACGGGTAATCTATAATGGACAGAGTATAATATGTAACGCGTATATGGTATTTATGGGATTTTGATGTTATGCGACAGTTAAAAAACGTGGTAGTCACGCGATAGGATTCCCTTCATTCTCGCAGTGGCGATTTAAAGACAGATTTCAAAAGTGCTCGAGGATACAGTTTCTTTTCGTACCATTCGTGAGAATCGTTCGTTCAGTCTCGAGTTCAACAACGATCGTATTGCGATGATGACGGAAAATAGTGTTGTACGTTGGTTCTCAGCCGTCACGTGTACGTCATCTCACCACTTTACAATTACGTTTCGTGTGTACATACTCTTCGCCCACCACCGCGACTTAGTATTACACAAATACCAGCTTTATAATTCCAGTACAAGTCGATCGCGTTGTTAATTAAATATGTAACATTTTCTGTTCGCGGTATTACCGTTTTTCGCGCGCGTGTGTGTGTGTGGGGAATGGAATACAAAAATTGTATTCTTTATTGTTACAGCCCCATCCGCATAAGCGTGCGCACGGGGTAGTCAGGGTAGGCACTTGACTACTCTGCGAACAACTCCCCCGCCCTCAACATAATATTATGTTTGACCATTTCAACATGTCCGTAAACGGTAAAATGTAAGAAATAAGAATATTGGAAAAATTAAAAAATATATATCGTCGTTAGTGACTGCTATGATAAAATAAATTTATCATAATTTTATTTTATTAATTTATTTTATCATAGTAACCGCTGTCCAAGCACTGAATCCTATCACAAACCATGTTTATTATATATAAAATAGTGTTGTTAAATTTTTACTTATTAACTAATTTAGGTATATTACATTATATTATTACTTATAAAATAATTTTTTACTATGGTAAATGCAGTTAAATAAAGTTACCCTATCTAAAATTTTTTGTTCATGTTAAATGTCAATGTGTAATGTATCATTTATGACTACCCTGCCAGTAATGTCTGCGCACGCTTATGCCCATCCGTATATTATACGTGCCAAGCACTTCTTTCCGCTGGTAATTTGTCTTCAAAATAATTCGTATATCCGTGTGATTGAATTGCGTTTTTGTCGAGAAAACCGGCTGCTACCGATTGACGAGAGAGAAAACGCGGAAAAACTGGGCTATCGTATCGACCGAACGATTAGCGTCGGTTTATTATTATTATTTTTTTTTGTTATAAAAAAACTCACGGTACTCGTTTCTCGCGTTTTACAGGACGTAACGAACTGATCGCCAGGTACATAAAGCTCCGGACCGGCAAGACACGGACGCGGAAACAAGTCAGTTCTCACATCCAGGTGTTGGCGCGCCGCAAGCTGCGCGAGATCCAAGCCAAACTCAAAGTGGTGAGTGTTTCGAGTGTCTCCGCGAAAGCTGATGATTTAGACAGATTTTGCTACTGCAGTCCTCTAGACGATTAGTGTAAAATATTACGTATTATTGTTGCGTAGACACGTCGGGAGGTTTTTTTTGTCGACTTTTCTGAGCGAAGCGATGAACGTGTGTAATAATGGTCTTTTCGTTCGGTTCCCTGCAGGAGACGTTCGCGTTTAATTTTTGAAAAATCATTCAGAACGTTTTACTCGGAAGCGTTCCAGATATTTTCAAAAAGAAATAAAAAACCGATTTCGCTCAGAATCGTTGTTTATTTTTTGAACGCTACGATTTTTTTTTTTTTTTTTTTTTTATCAAAACTCCTTTGGTTCTCTCGAACCGTCTCCCAACCTCCTCCTAATGAGCACCGACCGGCGGCTACACATATACAATTTTTTTTTCCCCTCCTTGTAAATTTGTTGTTGTCGTGTATTTTTATAAGTTAGTGAGAGAGTAATACTAGCTATACATGTACATGTACATAATCGGGTAGAGTGTAACGTGTGTTGTGGGGCTGTGTGCGTAGGTCGTACCCACGGAGCACGCGGCCAAGGAGAAGGCGTTGCAAACGATGTCGGCAATGTCCAGCGCGCAGATCGTGTCCGCTTCAGCAACGGTCGCGGCCATACACTCCAAGGGATTGGCGAGCCTGGCGTCATATCCACCCGGCGCGCCGCCCCCGCCGGTGAGTACACACACAACTACACGCAACGAAACAAAACAAAAACAAGCTCCCAACGCACGCTACCTCTTCTTATTTTTTTTTTTTTTATTATATTATATACGTTTCTCGCTTTTACGGTATAATAATAATAATAATATTATTATTATTATTATTAGCAGCTTATTATTTTATTTATACTCGTTTCGCGCCGATTTCCACCGCGAGGCGTGTCCAAAAGTAAGTGTGTGCAGTGGCGTATTTTCAACTTTTTTCTGGGGGGGGGGTCCAAATTTTTTTTTTTGAAAATTCCAACAGGATATATTGATATGATGAGGTATTTAATAAAAAATACCTTTGGATAATCTTTTTTTTTGGTTCTGGGGGTCCAGTACCCCTGGACCCCCCCCCGTAAATACGCCACTGAGTGTGTGTACCAATAGTAATGTACGAAAAAACCGTCTCGTACGATATCCGTGGGATACGCAATAACGGTCTCCCCTCCCCGGTCGATAGTCTTGGCAATATTTTAATGCCGTTCGCCTAGCACCCTTTAATATTTTCGACAGATGCCCCCCGTAATTGATGCGTCTTGGATTTTAACTTGGGGTAGAAGTCGCAAAAGGATCTTGGTCATGGCTATAATACGAATATACGCGTGTACAACGGGATATATATTTTTTTTTCATCAAATAAATAACTCGCATCCACAACACTCCGATCGCTGGACTCGTCTCCTTCGAAATCGTTCCAAGAACGTATAATATTTGCAGCGTGAAAAGCCTGCGGATGGATTACCACCCGTCTGTCCGCGGGTAAACGATCGCCATCGTTTTTGTCTTTGATTCGTTCGTGCGTGTGCAGCCTTCTTCAGGGACGAGATTAGGTTCTTCGAACGCTCTGTGCCGTCTCACCGTAACACCGTATTTATTATGTTTCCTCCGCGGATAAAATAGATTCTCCGTATTATAAGCTTCTTGCTGCTAGACTTTCGGTCGCGTTTTTTTTATTATTATTATTCCTTTTTGTACTCGTAGACTCCGTGGTTCTGCGCCGATTTCTTTCGGGGGAAGAAATTCGGTACACTTACTTTTGCAGGGACACGCCTCGTGTATAATATATATATATAAACCGCTTGTTTGTTTTTTTTAATTATTATTACACGCCGCCGACAAATCCGACTGATATCAAAAAAATTTTTTTTGTTTTTTTCTGTTACAGTTCTGGCAGCCGGGATTACAGCCGGGCACGTCACAAGAGTAAGTACCGACGCGTTTTAACTGTTGTACTCCGTTCCGAATGAGAATTGAACACCTGCCGCTGTCCGCGACAGTGGCGTGGCGACAAAATTGTTTAGTAGGGGCGAATAATAATTTTTTGTTTGTGGTACCACCCACCCGCTTGCTAATGTGCAAGTATTACCCGAAAAATGATTAAAAAATAAATGATTCGATAAAAATTATTCTATATATAAAAAAAAAATGAATTTAAAAATAAAATCTCGAAATTATAATTTTATTCTAATACTGTAAAAAAAATAATAACAAGTTAGTATCGTTTGAAAACATTTTTTTTTTTTACATATTATTCTGATAAAAACGAATGTTTTAAAATAATTCGTTTTTGCTCTTATTTGCCGCGCTATATATATATTAAAATAATATAATACATGCGGCACTTCCACCAACCGCTGCAGGGTGGCGCACTAATTCTTCACTAGGTGGCACTAATAACGCCCTGCGTTTACTTTATAATATGTTAAAATATGCTCTGCCGCCGATACTCGAGGACACGTGTACTCGACGAAACGGTTCTGAAGCCCAAGAGGAGAATAATAGGACTGACAGACGAACCGTATAATTTTTATTTTTTTGAACGCAAATCAAAATTTTTTTTTTTTATATTTGTTCCTATACGAAGAAAAAGTATTAATCCCCCTCATGACCTACTAACCCTATTGTTACGCCACTGGGTTATTATACACGGTGCGTCCATCTCATTTGCAACGGAATATAATAAATTTTAAAAAAAAATTGTTTAATAATTAAAAACGTGGCGTTTTACAATTTTCCTGTGTGTGTTCCGACAGTATTAAACCGTTCTCACAAGGATATCCTCCGAGCGGCGGCGGCGGCGGCGGATCGACGGCGCTGAAACCTCCGCCGTCTACCGCCGTGTCGTCCGAGGTCCAACCGCCCAGCGTGCCGCCGTGGGACGGCAGAGCGATCGCTACGCACAAATTGCGTTTGGTCGAGTTCTCCGCGTTTATGGAACACCAACGAGAACCGGACATAGTGAGTTGATCAGGAGAAACGCCGTTGCGTTAAAACGCGATTTATTTTTCTTTTTTTTTTCTCTTTTTTTTTAGTATCAAAAACATCTTTTCGTACACATCGGAGGACCCGTGAGCTATTCGGATCCGTTATTGGAAGTGAGTATTATTGGCGAATAAAAAATAAAAAATTTTTTGTTTTTTTAAATACGAACAATATTAAACGATAATAATAATATTAAATTTTTTTTTTCCTAACGATTTATCGGTAAAAAAAAAAAACATTTAATATTAAATTTTTTTTTTTTTTTGTTCTGCAGTCGGTGGACGTACGACAGATTTACGATAAATTCCCGGAGAAGAAAGGAGGCCTCAAAGAATTGTACGACAAAGGTCCGCAAAACGCGTTTTTCCTCGTCAAGTTCTGGGCAGATCTCAATTCGAACATTCACGACGAAGCCGGCGCTTTCTACGGCGTCACCAGCCAGTAATAATAATAATAATAATAATTATTAAAAAAATTTTGTTTTTTTTTTTTCTTCTCAACGATAAGTGTCTTATCGTCGTCATGTTTTTTGTAATTGTGTTTGTCCTGCTCGAAGGTACGAGAGCACCGAGAACATGACCGTTACGTGTTCGACTAAAGTGTGCTCGTTCGGCAAACAAGTCGTGGAAAAAGTCGAGACGGAATACGCCCGTTTCGAAAACGGCCGGTTCGTCTACCGCATACACAGGTCGCCCATGTGCGAGTACATGATCAATTTCATACACAAGCTCAAACATTTGCCCGAGAAGTACATGATGAACTCCGTGCTGGAAAATTTCACCATACTACAGGTACTATACGGCGTTGGTTGGTGGTAGCGCGTCTCGCGTATTATTTGTAAATTAATGCGTTTTTTATTATTATTATTATTATTCGCACAGGTGGTTACCAACCGAGAAACCCAAGAGACTTTACTTTGTACCGCGTACGTCTTTGAAGTGTCCACGTCGGAACACGGAGCGCAACACCACATGTACAGACTGGTCAAAGACTAAAAACGTGTTGTGTAAATTTTTCGACGATAAACCGTGTCTCGCAAGTCGCTGTGACACGATTGTCGCGCTGTTCGGCGGTTTCAATCGCGCGCGCGCGCGTACCTTTGTAATATTTTGTTTGAGAAAAACCGGACCCCAAACGGAGGAACGAAACTGTTTGTAACTGTGTGTATTCAAAAAAAAAAAAAAAATACCAAAATTTACTCTCTCTGCGCGCGCACGCTCGCGTATAGGTAATGTTTACCTAATCAGATTATTATTATTAAATATTAATTATTAATTATCATATATATTATATTTATTATTAATTATTATACTATTATTATTGTTCTTGACGATTTGTATAACCAACGGGAGAGATCTACATACATATATATATACATATATCGAAAAAAAAAACATTTATTTTTTATTTTTTAAAAGCTACAGATTCATTATTATATTAATTTGATTCGCGTTTATCGTACGATTAATTTTTTTTTTTTTTTTTGGAATTGTGTTCGTACAAACAAATAATAAGACACGCCGAGTGTATAAGAAATTATGACAACTGTGTTTTTCTCTCTTTAGAAATTAACAAATTTGTGTGCGTAAATCATTTTGTACTTAAAAAAATTAGGTCGACTGAATCCCTGTTTGCAATTCTTATGGAAATGTTGTAAAAAAAAAAAAAAAAACAATTTTATTATTATTATTATTTTAAACAGTGTAATTTTGTAGATTAATTTGTATATAATAAAATATACATTATTTTTAAAAGTAAAAATAACAAAACAAACTTTACAAAAAAAATATATATATATATATATAAAAATAAATGAAACGTTTTTAAGATTTAAATATTATATGTGTAGGAGAAATTATATAAATATATTTTAATTTCCCCGACCTCCCCCCCCCCACCACACACAAGATTAGTTTTATTACGTTGTAAAATTATGCTTAGAAATGATTTCATTTGATCTCTGAGTTTTTCCTCTCAAACAGTCAGTTTGAAAATTAAGAAGAAAAAAAATTATATTAAAACGGTTTATTTATATTTTATTGAGAAATTTTATTTGGAAAACAATAATAATAAGAAGGAGAAACGACGAAATATTTTTACTTTATACTTTTTGTTTTGTTCGCGCCATTTATTTATTGCGTAGAAGATGATATTTTACCAACGAAAACTGTAAATTAATTGAATTCTTCAACTATATAAATTTTTTTTTTTTTTATTAATAAAACGTTACCAGAAAAAGTAAAAAAAAAAACGCGTTTTTAGCGCGAAATGTCGTCCACCCAGCGAGTCGAAAAACCGAAATGAAATTCTCTACTTAAGGAAAATTTAACGATATAATATTACATGAAATCAACGATAGATATTTTATATTGTGTATATTCAATAATGTATTGCGTATTATATGTATTTGTGAAATTATTCTACTGGTTTACTGTTGACAGCTATTGATCAGTATTTTTTTTTTTTTTTCCAACGATGTATGTAAGCATATTATTCTATGTTAATGTGCAATGTTATAAAAGTTTAATTAATTATTTTGTATATTTTATATTTTATTTATAAATATTTTAACTTTTAAGTTGAATTCTATTCTATTTTTTTTTTTTTTAATTATAATTTCTCTTTTTGAAAAAAAAGTAATTTTTTTTTTTTTTTCCATTAGTCCAAAATGTGTGCGAGTGTACAAACGCTTCCTGAAAATCACCTTTGTACACTTTTTTTCTTTTAAATTGAATAAAAAAAAAAAATATTTATTTTTTTGATAAAAAAAAAAAAAATGTTATTATTATTATTGTCTGAACCTGTACCTAACGTTCCCCGCTGCGTTAAATGCAAATAAAATTATATGTTAAAAATGATGATACTGCATTCAATTGTGATTTAATCACGTGTAAACAAGTCAACGACTGTTATTTATTTATATACCAATCTGTCATTAAAATGATATACTTAATACGCTGACAAAAATGGTTACGCACAATGAAAATTATGAAATATAAAAACAAGTTTATACGTCGTCATCGTTCTTTTCTTTTGCAGGCTGAGACGGTCCATCCATAGGAAAATCTACAAAATAAAAATAAAATTTATAATAATTGAATCACGATTATTTTTTCATTTCGTATTTGAGTATTATTATTAAGTCTAGGAAAACGTTGCAGTAAATAAGAAGAAAAAAAAATGTAAATCCAATTGCAATGTCACAATAAGAAATATCAAAAATATCAAAGCTACATTAATGAAATAAATCAAAAAGTAAAAGAAAATATCAAATTAATCAGAATAAAACAATTTGTTTATATTTATAAACGTTATTAAGTATAGAAATGTTATAAATATTGTCGTTAAAACCTAGGTTGTTGTATTATCAAAACAAAACACAAAACTGCAAATCTCGTTCGAAACAAATTTGGATAAACGAAATTGTGAGCATAAAAAAATCTATTTTAATAGGAGTGTAGAAAATATTATAAAAAATTGAGTTTATATATACACAATTTTTTTTTATTTGAATTTGAACACACGAGCTTAATCCAAATGATTAAGAAAATGATATAAAACTATGCAATAACTTGTGGACCCGAATTATCGCTTACCATTATTCTCTTGTTCTTCGAGTATGCGCCAAATCATGTCTCCGTACTTGTCCTCGGCGTTTCCAAAATCGTCACTAGCCGCGTTAGAGTCAAACGACGAGTCTGAATCCACGTCACTCAATTCCACTATAGACAAACTAGGTTCTTCTTTCAAAACGGACGCGGCGGCATTCTTGTTTTTGTTGTCACCAATTTTCCTCTCTGAAATACGACAATATTTATGAGAATAAAGTACGATATTAACGATTGTAATTTATTTATTTTATTAACTCTTTTTCGACATCTTTAGTTTCTTCCTCGGATGACAGTTACTGGTCGTCGATACGGTTTGTTTAGACGTTTCTGCAATTACAACCATATCGTCGAGCACGTTATCATTTTTACCGGGGAACGCTATGTTCTTTTTGTTTTTATAACGCGATTTATTTAACTTTTTAACATTCTGATTATTTTGCCACTGGTTTACAACATTAACACTTTTCTCTGTGTTGATCTCTATCAACGTTTTGGACAATTCCGGTTTATATTCTGGAGCGACGTTATGACCTAAAGCCAAATTGCTCAATCTGTTTATGTACGCCAATTCGTTACGCATTTGTTGTTCCATCAGTTGCAGTTTATCAATCGGATCAAACTCTCTACGCTCTTCGTACTCGACTCGAAACTGCTTGTCAGCGACTCTGCCCAAATGCTTGCGCACCTCGGCTCTCGGATAATTAGCCTGTGAAAACAATTACATTTCTTGTTGTTTAATCGCTCGAAACGAGACATTTATTTTTATTAAAGAGATACTCACTTCCAAGCACATATTTATAGTGTTCGCCGTGATCGTTATTCTTTTTTTCATATCCATTTCGTAGAAGCAATAAGCCGGATACGCTAAGCCCTCATTTAGACACTCATCGACCAATGCTTGAGTGTTCTTAAAGTCATCTGGTTTCATTTTTATGTTGATCGGATATGCTGATATCAACGGCTGTGTATCGTACAGTATGTATAACAAGTAAACAGTGCCTATCCGTGCTTTTTTTGAACGAGAACGTAAGAATTTCGATGCCACCCCGATGGCGTCCTGTGTGGTTGTGATATAATGATGCGGGGATACGTATTTTTTCCGTACTTCTGGTTTGGGCTTTGCGTAAATTTGGTGAAAATGCATATCGTTAAAAATGTCCAAAAACGACCCATACGTCCAACTCTTACTTTTTACAAACAAATCAATCAGTTCAGCACAATCCATGAATAACCTCGAATAGTAGAGACGGAGTTCTTTACAGACTTTTATCACGTTCATGTTACGTGGTTGCTTTTTTCTTCTACTAAAAACAATTACTTCTTCTTCACCACTACTACCACTACTCAAACTCGAGTAGTCAAAATCCGACATTTCTACAATTACCTGAAAACAATCGTAAAATGTTATGCACAACGTAGTAAGTATCCAAGACTATGTCCATATTTGTTCATTTAAATTTTATCACAATGTGATTTTAGAAGACAAAACGATTGAAATTAACTTTTAACTTCGACAATTTCAATTGTAACACAACACGTGTGTAGTTCCTAATTTTCTGTAATTAAACTCTATGATTACCAACAATTTTCTGTCAAACAAAAGGTACATTTCGAGCATTGATTATAGAATATACAGATAGCCCATGGTATAGGAATATTTGGCAACTAAAATTTTATTTATACGGTTGCTTGATAGATGTATTATATCATATATAATATTATAATATATTATATTCTATAATCAATGATTTCGAGGTATGTGTCCCGCTGTCCCCAAAGAACGCAAAAATGTTCCGCTTTGAGAAAAAAAAAAAAAAGAGGTGATTTGTAGCATCGCATTTTATCATTCTATGTACTCGTAAACAAGTCAGTTTCGTTTCCATTTAAAAACCATGCCAGTTATTGTAAAGCAAATTTCCTCATCCAAAAAAATGTAGAAAACCTGCTCATAAAACTGCTCGAAATTAGTTCTATTTTCATTTTCTTATTTTTAATAAATAAACATTAAACATAAAACATTATTTCGCTTATTTCGAACAATTTGTTTTACTATATTCTTACTGTGGTCATTTTATGCGATAAATAATAACAATAAATTGACGCGTTTTCCTTATTAAAATTTACAGGCGTCCGCACCGTATTTTTAACGACTCAATTTCTCGACGAACGTTTGTTTTTTTATTTTTTATTTGAATACGATCGAAAAGTATACTACACATTTCGTCGGTGGCGTACGCGCAATCAGAGAGACGTATCAATGAAAAACGAGAGGATTTTCCTAACCCGTACGGACCGATTTTCTTTTCGTAGAATTTAATATAAAAACGAAATAACCCGTTGAGTACCGGAATGTAATTTTACGTTTAAAATCAATTTTTTTTTTATTCTAATTAGACGGTAATTTAACAACTGCATTTGGTCGATACTCTGGATTTCCTCCGATTCTACGCAGTTGAATTTAAAAGCGCGCAATTACTACTGAATACTACAAAAATAAAATAAAATCGACGAAAAACAGTAGTTTGTAATTTTTTCCCCCGTCCTTAGTACAGTAACTTTTTGAAGTACATTACTAATTTTTGAAATTAATTTACGTTTACTTACGACCTACCCGTACACTGACAAAAGTGCACGACAAACAGCGTTCCGACGTCCAGTGCGATTTCGGTGAATAGTCTTCAACGTTTTCGGTACAAAAACCATCAGAAAATTAACAGTCGCGTCGTCAAAACAGTCAAACGCACATTTTCTTCTAGACTTCGGGTATGGCCGGAACTAGAGCACTATAGTCACAGATTAGATGAATAATCTATTATAATAACTATAATATTCATCTAACCTGTGCTATAGTAGTATTATCACAGAATAAGTTAAACAAGTTAAATAAGTTATTCTGTGGTATTATTATAGTGCCTTACCGGAACATGCCTTGTGGAGGCGTAGATAACATTATTATCACGATTCAAGATGAATCCGGTGACCAGTATTACTTCAACCACGGGCGTGGTTTTAACCGCGCGACCAAACAATACTTTTTTCACTCGAAAAAAAAAGCCAGTAACAAAAAAATAATAACGACGAACACACCGATCAGTAGTTCGATTTTTAACCGCTAAACTTCGTTTTCTTCGATTACAGCAAACGTGCATAAATATTAAAGAAAATAAAAAATTTTTTTTGTTCATTTTAAGCGTGCCAGTAAAAACTGTCTCGAGATTTTCAATAAAAACGTGACCGAATCAAAACATACACAAACAGAAAAGCTAAAAATACATTTTAGAGTATTCATAGTTTAATATATCGTGAAATTCGTTTTAAATTTCACAGCAGCGTTCTTGATGATAATTTTATGAACCTAAAGTCTTGGAAAATATATGCCAATAAACGATGTATTTCTCAAGTATCTTTCGACACGTTGTTTGTCTATTTTCTGAGTATTGTTAAACGATACGTTTTAAAACGATAACCGTTTAAAATTAAATGAACGTCTCCTCCTCATCACTTAACCACAGATTAGATGAATAATATTCATCTAATCTGTGACTTAACCTAACCGTCAAGAGTCAATAAAATCATCGGTCAACTTTTATCACCGTTTCAAAACTAATAACCAAATTATAATAAAATATGTATTGCTTACTTATATAATCTAACTGTAAAAAATTATTCGTGTAATGTACATATAAATAATCCAACTTAATAATTATGTAATACATAGTGATTCCCAACGGCCTATGCTGCCGGAGGGTTAACATTGAATAAAAGAAAATTTTTTTAAAACATAAATACGTATTACAGGTGTTTACAAATTGAAGGAATTTAAAACGCGGTAATCTTTTTGGAGAGTCTGTCTCCAATTTTCGAACAAAATTCTTGGGCGTACGACATGAAATCTCCAACAGTCTTCAAATTCTCATCGGTTGGTTTTACGTCCAAATCGAATGTCCAGTCCTCGGTTATCCATTCTTTTAAATAATTGCTTATGTCCGTGTTCATTGATTCGGGATGGATGTTTGTCAAACGAATTATCACGTTAAACACAAGCTCTTGTCGAACTGTGTGCTCCTTAAATTCACTAGTGTCCCTGCCGTCAAACACTTGTCCCTAACGTAGAAGAAATTATTTTTACACCACAAACACGAAACGATTACAAATAATGAAGCGTGTACCTCTGGTCGATCTTGAGGCAATTCTACGTCCAAATATGACCAACATATTAATGCTATTAGTACGACCGATGGGAATCGATCAAAATGTTCTGCAAACTTGTCGAATAACAATTCGAATGATTTGGCACAGTTCGTATCATTATTCACAACACGCCATACACGATTTCTAACTTCTTCGCTGTCGTCTTCAGAATAACGTACCATTATAGTCCACAACTTGAGAACTGATAAAATAAAAACTTAATATTCATGAGGTATCGCCCAAACATTCACAATACAACTTCATATTATTTTTATAAAAAATAATTACAATTTACAAATATAATATATTTATAAATTTATATTATATTATAATATTGAAATAATAATATACTCACAAATTTTTATGTCTGTCGAGTTGTTTGTAACGAGTAAACTATAATTATCAACAATTATATCTACACAAGCATTCTTGCAGTCATCAGACCGCTGAGCAAAATATATATTCTCAAAGACTTGCGTTAATTTTAATATCGCACACTGCTCCAAAGATTCCTAAAATTAATCGTTGTTGTTGTCATTCGAAATTGTGGATTTAGCATACTTTCATTACTCACTAGGTTATGTAAATGTCCGTTTATACATAACAGAGCGTAGGCGATTTCACTATCTCTTCTGAGATGGAACACTTTTGAAATGAAATGATCGATCGATTCGTACACGTTAAAATATGCGCGCAACGCTGGAGTGAACACTGACAAGACAAAATACTTAATGTCAATTAATGAATCAGTTGCAGTACATTGTTTACAGATCAACTCGATAAGATGTTTGTTGGCCATTAATTGTTCAGTCAAAACTCTGTGGTCCCAATATTTTAAATTTTTGAAACGTTCTAAACTATCACAGAACTTGATCGGTTTTTCTGATAAAATAATACTTAAAATTTCAAATATTATTCTACAATGTATTTTATTTTCTAAAATATCAGATACGGCTAGTGAAAAGTTAGTTTTAGCCTTTATACAGACTGAAAATAAAAATAATGTAGCGCTTTCTATATATTTCGAACGTCCAATAGCATTGGACCGGAATAATTTTGTGATTGATTCCAGGGTTGAAGCGTAAAGTGGTTCAACAGAATTATACTGCAAGTCATCGAGCTGAAGCCACAGACACGTACTACACCTTAAGAAAACTTCTTGAACCACATAAGAACGATCAGTGAATCGGTTGTATTTCATTAAAAAATCTTCAGTTAAAGTAACTAATTTATTTAGATCATTGAGTGCAAGTTTTGGTAAATGTTCAATCAAACTAAACATCTAAAACGAAAATTATATCCATAAAATAATCCAAAACTGTAATAAGACAAAATTAATTCCAGTGGGAAAATATCGAATTACTTGTAATAAAAGGCCGTGTGTAGTGTTTTCATTCAAACGCGTATTTGTTAATCCATTGTACGTTACATAAAGATGGTCGACCAATTTATTTTGCGTAACTTGAGGTGCTATTGATGTCGCAGCTAACATTCTAGTTTTCATAACCGGACTTTGTGCACATTTAAATATATACGGTATGTAAACTGCTAACTTGAAAGAATTAAAATAAATTCAGATATATTAATTGTGTAACCAATCAATCGCATACTAAATAAATTTGATTTTTATCTTAGTTACAAATGGTTGAAAAATCAATGTTTAAACCTACTTGAAAAACACAATCAGTGGCTTCATTAACGGATGGATACAATCTAGCAAGTATTAATAATGTTGGATACAACGACGGCCTCATGTCTATCGGTGAAAATTTTTCAAATTCATTTAAAAACGTGTCGTATAACTCTGGATACCTTTGGAAGAACTCTCGACCAGTCATTCGATTCTTCCAAGAAATTTCTGTAGACGATCGCGGAACACCAAATACGCGATTTACCAATGCGCTTAGTAATAACGTAGATGAATTACGAATCTAATGGAATGTAAATACTAACGGTTAAATTAAAAATAAAATAAATAAATGAGTTTTGAAAATATAATAAATTGTATGACACTTGGGTCATAGAATTTATCAAAATACATTAACATGTGCATTGTGTATAGTATTTACAATATACATATGAATAATTGTATTCCCCCTCACACACACACACAAAACGATTATACCTTTGAATTAAATGAACAGTATACTCACTGGCCAAGACGACGAATTAAATAATACAATAGAAATATTAATCGCTCTGGACACAAAAGGACCCACTAGATCACCTAATGTAGAACAACGAAATAGCGCTCTTAAAACATTCATAGAATGAACTATACCATTTTTTAAATTTTCAGTTATTTCTTTATTTTCACAAATGCTAATCAACATCTCCATTGTATAATTTACGATTTTTCGTTTATCGTGATTTGTACAGATCAACGCCTAAAAAAAAAAATTATAATAATACTTGTAATATTACAATAACAATCATTTGTACTCAATAAAATGTGGTACTTGAATAATGAACGGCATTCCAGCACTTCTTCTCGTGACACAAAACGTTTCACCTAATCCAGTTTTTATCTCTGCCAACACGTCTTTGAGGTATTTTAGAGGAATTGTGTGTAATGCAGGTGACCTAAGGAAAATACGATAAAAATATTTTGAAAAAAATTAATATCGCGATGAATTTGTGTATACACACTTCCACATAACGGAGCACACTTTTAAGTACGCAACGTATATTTGTTCAAATGCGCCTCGGTGTTTAGTTTCAGACAGTAATAATGTTAAGCACGAACAAATCTGTTTTACTAAAGCATTACTAAATTCCGATTCTTGTGTTGCAACAATACTGACTATGTCACCCAACATTAATGATGACTCTTTTGCTGTACGCCAGCAGCAGAGAAGAACCATTTGTGATGTTACTTGACAATCGTTTTGACACAAGTCTAAATTAATAAGTTTTTGAGTAATATGTTTTTATTTAAATTAATATTTACATTTAAAACACTTTACCGTCCATTGGAACGATGCCTTCAGGAGACGAATCATTCACAACAACTGATACGAGTTTTTCACATTTTAAACAAATCGTCGATATATCTTTTATGAAAGTCTTCCAATTATTATTCATAATACTCATAGTCCTATGGAAATATTTATTTTAATTAGTTATATTTCTAATACCATTGATTACAGAATATACTAAAATATACTAATATATAATATATTCTATAATCAATGCTAATACTAATAACAATAATAATTTATGGTTTATTCTTTGGGTTATATTCGAGAGTATTGGCAAAATAATTTATCTGATATAAATAAATTATCGAAATTGTATTATTTTAACAATTATAATAATAACTTACTGCCAATCAATAGTATTCAGCAAATGCTTAATGGTGTGAATTAACCCATACATTGGTCCTTTTGCTGACGCCAGAGTAAGATTTTCCTCAGCTAACTTGACTTCTTTTTCAAGATCGTTCATTAAATCCATTATAATTTCATATACATATTCTTCGTGACTAGAACTTATGGTACCAAAAGCAACGGTTAGTTTTGATACTGTCGTGTTGGTCTATTAATTACGTATTACACTCACTTAGTATTCAGATTCAAAAAAATAACTACTTCTAACAGATATCCAGCTGTTATACAATCTGGTGGGCTAGTACTGGATGCCAATATTTTAGACATTTTCAGCATATCTTCAACTACATTATTGTCCTTAAAGTATAAAACAAAATTTAAAACTACGGTTTAAACAACTTTAAAAACTGAATAATATCGAAAAATAAAATAAATTACTAATATGATCGGTCGTTGGTTTTTGTAAGTCAATATGTCTTTAGCTAATATTTTATTTTGCTCATATGTGTCCCATATACAATTTAACAGTACAGACACATTTTTTGACTCATTTATACCTGTTGGCGATAGACACGTCTGGATAAGACGTAATGATTCGAGAGAAAAATTACGTCTAGAAAAATTAGCTCCAGTAAAAAGGTTATGAAAACAAAACTCGGAGAACCAATGTTGAAATTCTGTGTAGTTTTTGTTATTGTTGCGATTAAACTTTCATTATTTCTAACTGCAACAGAAAATTGACTTTCTTTCATTCTTAAAAGCATCTAAAAAAAAAAAAAACAATTTTATATCAAATTTTTAATTACAGGGGAAATGTGTGTACATTCATAATTATTTTTATGAATACAAACTTTTTTGACAAAACTCAAATTGTTTTGTTTAACCGATGCCTTCTCATTTTTTACATTATAAATAATGAAATATTTCATTAATTCTAATTCCTCTTCAGTAAATGGTTGAGTTTTCTTTTGACAGTCCAAAATAAGATTTACAGCAATAAAACGGATCTGCACAAAATAGTATTACATCAGTCACACTGTGCTCATATTAATAATTATATGCTGACAAAGTTTAAAAATGAAACTTTGTTTTTTAAGTATACTTTTTCATCTTTATTGTGAAGAGCTTTTTTCAATCGTCCAATGTTGTTTTGATTCACCCAATTTCTGTCGTCGTTATTTGCTAAATAATTTTTTTTTTCAATCTTTAAACAAATTAAATTTATTTTCAACGACAGCTCATTTTGATTACTTAAACTGAAAAACATCACAAAACAATACATTTAAAAAAATAATAATAACTACCTTACTATAATAAGTAAATTTTCTAACATTTTTCTAATCTATTTCTGTAAAGAAAAAAATAAAGGCATTTTTAATATAAATATTATTTTAAGAATAAAAATGTCATGAAATTACTCGTTTATATAATTCGAAACATCTGGAGTCAATTCAACCGCTTTAGTAATAATTTGTTCAAAATGTTTTACGTCTAATTTATCCGTGTTCTTAAATAGAGGACACAACCAATAATTAAACCATAGTTTACAGTCAGTTGTTGAATAATGATTTAACATTAAATTGATAAAAATTGTTACCGCCTGTTAACAAATATTATTAAGCATTTAAATTACTTGTTCATTATTTTTGGTTATATAATAGGCATTTTATTTTAAGAAAAATTAAGAGTTTTATTTTAAAGATTCCTCACTGAATTGTTAGTACTCATTAAACGTATCAGATTTTCAGTAACTCTTGGCAAATATTGAATAATTAATCTAGAATCGAATTTGTCTGATAATATTGTTAGAACAATAACAAATGCTTTAGAATTTTTATCACAAATGGATAAACGTTCCAGTATTTCGTTTAACACATATTCGTCTAAAAAGAATGTATTAAAAACAATGACAAAATATTAAAAAAATTGAAAAAAACATTATGTAAGATAATACCTTTCATTTTCACTATATTCATCATAGTATCTCTAGCCCAATGTCTTACACCATCTAAAAAATGATCCATACGTATCCAAAGAAAAGTGATTAAACATTCAAACTGATGTTTTTCTATATCGATTATTTCACTATTGGTACATAATCGTTTAGAAAGTACAAATACCACCCGACTTGAAGATACCAAAATACTACTGTCATTCAAGTTTCTTAAAAAATAAAACAAACGCAATTAAAACGTGTTAAAACACGAAGTAAAAAAACTTCAATACCTGCTGCTGACTTCCATTATAATGTCATATAAATTAGCGAAAATTGATTTTCCACTACCTGGTTCGATCGTCTTCATTGCTTCACCAGTGAATGTATTTAATATAGCCTCATAAAATCCTAATTTAACCAAATCCGATTGCGCTGAACATTTTTCCAAACAAATCTATAACATAAAAATCAAATTAATACATTTTTTTTTATTTTACTTTCTAATTATTTTACCTTCCAGCATTCAAGTACAGATGCATCATTTATATGTGAATATACTATAGAAAGACAACAGTTAAAAAGTGTTTCCATAGGTAAACAGTCACAATCTAATAAATCCATAAAACAATCATTTAGTGCGTCCGAAAAAGTCTCAGTCCCAGAAAATACTTTTTTTCTATGAGCTGTTAGAAAAAAACGAAAACCTTCGTGAACGCATCTTATGGCTGATATTTTTCGCGTAGGACAATTTTCACAACTAAAATATAAAAAATTTAACGGGTCCAAAAGTGTCGTTTATACAGACATAAAATTAACATGTATATTCTTATTTGTTTTTTAAGTGACTCTAGATTATCAAATATAAATATCATTTTAAAATGATATATATTTTACGAGAAATACTATGCCCATTTTAATAGCATTAAAATGATAAAAAAACATTTTTTTTTAAATTTCAAGTTCTTATAAATAACAACAATATGAAATATAAAATAGGATTTGCCATTAAAATAACGGTTCGATCAAATATTTACACCGTTCATTTTATACAATTAAAAATTTAACTCACACTAATATGTCATATGATTTCCGGAGATTAAGTTTCAAAAATACCATAACTTTCTCAACGCAATTAAAGAAAAAAGTTGGAAACTGCTCACAACATTCATTTAGTGTTTTTAAGAAGTATTCCGTTTCGGACAAATCGTGTTCAGCCTCCATAACTGAAACAAACTGACATGAAATGGCATCAGTCAATTCTGGTTGCCATCTTTTCGGACAAGACTTCAAGCATCTAAGAACCAGGAAAAAAATATTAAATACCTACAGTCATGTAAGGCTACCAAAATACGTATTATGTCAATAGCTATAATAATATTTTACTTCGTAACGGTACGTTTTACCGTGTCGTCTACACAATGTTCGGTATATATTTTGGCTAAGAATATAAAAAAACTGATAACCATTTCCTTGTGACACGCATCCGAGTAACACACTCTGCATACCTGAAAAAACAAAAGCGAAAAAATGTTACAATATTTTCTACAACCAATGTTGTCGGTATAATTACATGTTGGACGATCCTGATGAGCGAATGAGTATTTATATTGCGTAAAATCGCATCGTATTCTTGTCTGAGACCTGAGAAAATTAATAAAATAATCAATGCGTACACCTACACAAGATCGTTATTTACCCGTAGTTTTCAAAATGTTTTCCAATTCGTCAATTAAACTCGGATGACAAACGTCCGGTCGATAATTCAGCTTTGAAAACTCGCGTTTTACACTCCTCAGATTTATCGCACTCATAATTTGATTTAAACTGGAAAATTCTATACGTTTCAAGAACGAAATTCAAATTTTAACTTGAAAAGTGACAGTGTGGTACACACCGCACTCGTGTGATAACACGTTATCACTAAATCGTTTAGAAATGATAAGAAAACGAGGGTTCCCAATATTCCGTTTTACATTTTAAACATTATAAAATGGTAAATTAATCATAATATACGCGATACACTAATTGTATACAGAACATTCCGTATTCTATGGTACAGAGGACTCAGGTGTCCAGACCACGACTAAATAAATTATAATTATTATTTAGTCATAACTGAATAAAACGATTAAATAAAATGAAACGAAGAAAACGAATCGAATTACCGCGGCATCTCGCAGTGCTGTCAAGTCGCCAGCGGCCTCGGATCAGTTCTCCCCATTTTTGAGAGAAAAAACCGATTTTCGATGGAGTAGGAAAACCATAGATACATAATATGCCTATGAGGAACAGCAACAAAAACAACTAAAATCCCACGATCAAACATTCATTAGTGGTACCAGTCACAAGTATTATTTATTTTACTCCGACCGTTGGTGGTCTCTTTTAAAATCGGTTGACTGACTGGCTCATCGAGTAATAATTACTCTATGGATTGGCTCGGGTTTCTTCTGCAGTTTTGCGGTTTGTTCGTTTTCGACGGACGTTATTTTCTATTTCTCACTTCGACACGGTTCGGATATTGGGGTTCGCGAATACCCGATTTTTTTTTTTTCATCGAGTGTTGTCGCAGCGGAGACCATCGAATGTACGTAATGTTTTGCAAACCTCTGGTGGTCGCGTAACAGCGCGAACAGTAATTATGAACGATGACAACATTATACGCGTATAAAACGTATAAGTATATATATCAGGGTGTTCCAACCTTTTGTAGTTGGGGAGGGCCATTGTTACACTTTCATAAAAAAACATATTATGCCCGCATATACCGACGGCGCGTCAGCCGATCGTAATAAAACGGGAAGAGAAAGTAGTCACCAGACTGCGCTACGACGCAACATGGAGGGGGTAGCAGAAAACGTTTATAAATAGAGGTCCGAAACCATCGGACCGCTCAGTGTAGTCACGGCGGGCAGGCGCGAACAACGCAGTACCGCTATTTAAATGCGCCTTTCTGCCACGCCCTTCTATGATGTGTCGTAGCGCTATCTGGTGAGTACTTACTTTTTTTTTTTATATATATAATACAATGTTGCCTTTTCATTTGGATAAACGATAATAAAATACAGACGTTTCCCTACATTTCCAATACCGATCGATTTGTATAGATTATATAGTGCGCGGAAGCGATAGGAAATGTGAATTCTTCGAAATTTCGAACAAAAAAAAAAAGAAATGGTTAAAACTATTTCAATATTTTAAACATGTTTTTAATGCTTAGTTGAAGACAAACCCGGTGATCGTGTACAGATAAAACGAGAAAAAATTAAATAAATAGTAAACGTGTAAAATAAACGAGTAAACGTATAAACTAGAATACAAAGGGAGAAGACGAATCCTTCATTCATTTCATTTCATTTAAATACGCGAAATAATATTATTAATAATAAAAATATTTATAATAAAGATTCTATACGTGCGTACTATCAGTCACTCAGATAGCGTCAAACAAAACACCCGCGTATAGAGACATAGCGCGTCAGCCGACAATAATAAAACCGAAAGAGAAAGTAGTCACCAGATAGCGCTACTAAACAAAGTAGAGGGGGCAGTCAGACGCTTATAAATAGAGGTACGAAACCGTCGGACCGCTCAGTGTAGTCACGGCGGTCAGGCGTGAACAACGTAGTTCGCGCCTGACTGCGGTGCTCGCGCGCGCGCGCGTGTGTGTGTGTGTGTGTGTGTGTGTGTGTGTGTGTGTGTGTGTGTGTGTGTGTGTGTGTGTGTGTGTGTGTGTGTGTGTGTGTGTGTGTGTGTGTGTGTGTGTGTGTGTGTGTGTGTGTGTGTGTGTGTGTGTGTGTGTGTGTGTGTGTGTGTGTGTGTGTGTGTGTGTGTGTGTGTGTGTGTGTGTGTGTGTGTGTGTGTGTGTGTGTGTGTGTGTGTGTGTGTGTGTGTGTGTGTGTGTGTGTGTGTGTGTGTGTGTGTGTGTGTGTGTGTGTGTGTGTGTGTGTGTGTGTGTGTGTGTGTGTGTGTGTGTGTGTGTGTGTGTGTAATTGTTCATATATATATATATATATATTGTATTTTATAATAAAAATATATCCCGACAACAGCGGTCTTCACGTACTTTAATGTCAATGCCAAATTTTTCTGCGGTTGTTATTAGTTTCTTCATTCGGTTGCTAGGCAATTTTGTTAATTGTACCCCGACAAGTGACAACAAGAAATCAAATTGGTTTTTATTAACACGAAAAAACTCGCGAAATTTTGTTTCATTTCGTATTAAATGTCTACTTATTAAAATTTCAAAGTATCCTTCAGTTTTGTGTGTAAAAAGTGCATCAACTTTTTCTCTTTGTTCGGATTGTGTTGTGATTAATAAATCATCGTCCTCTTGCTCTTCCTCGAGAAGAAGGAACATTATTTTATTATTGTTAAT
This sequence comes from Slavum lentiscoides, assembly GCA_032441835.1. NCBI lineage: Eukaryota > Metazoa > Arthropoda > Insecta > Hemiptera > Aphididae > Slavum > Slavum lentiscoides. Next base: position 4,713,053 of record CM063713.1, read on the forward strand.
AATTGTATTCATACTCATAGTAAATATAAAATTTAACTTGAAAACACTAGCCCTCACTGCAAGAAAACCACAATGATACTGAATACAGATACAGAATTTGACGGTTTTTTTTTTTTTACGTCACCGGAGACTGGTCTCGGCGACCAGTCGCACCTGGGAAACCAGCACGCACCAACGACAGGTTGTAGCGACCGGTCGCGCCTTGGAAACCGTACCTTTACAGTGTTAAAAGTCAAGAGTGAAATGACCATAATATCATCGTCATATCGTAACTCGCATTTTATACAAATTTTATGTGTAAAAATTGAAATAGAACCAAATAACCCGCGAACTGCATGCAGCGGGTAGCAGCAGCGATAAGGCATTTTCTTAGCATAGATTATTAAGGGGATTGAAAGCGGGTATTTTCTCTCTTTGTCTTACACACATGAAACATAGCAAAATAGACGTTTCGTACTTCCAACGTACCGATCGATCTATTGGTGCGATAAGAAATTTGAAAACAGATTTGAATTCCTCGTGAATTTTACTACAAAACGACTTTCCACTTTTTCATTTTTTTCATAAACCCTTAAAAAATTAACCGAACAAATTTAAAAAAAAAAAATGTTAATAATTCATTTTGAAGGTCTTGAAAAAAGAAATAAAAAAGTGGGAAAGTCGTTTTGTAGTAAAAACGAGGAATTCAAATCTGTTTTCAAATTTCTTAAATCGTGCGTAATAAATCGATCGGTACGTTTAACGACGGCAACACGTGCGTATATTGACGCGCGAGTACCACGAGAAAACCCGCTAAAAATAACGGTGTAAGTTTTCAAGCTGCGTTGATAACGTTTATAACACGCAAGTATGGCCGTGGCCTTAATATTGTTCCCCATGAAGTTATTATGTATTAGTTTTATTACTTTTATAAATGTTATCATGCATATTGACAAAATGTCAAAATGTAATAAACATTTCTCGTCTTATATATACATTAGAGATTATTCCAAGAAATATATTTTTTTAATTTAACTGTATACCTTTTTATGATATGGAGCGCGGGGCCCTAAAATGCGCGCGGGGCCTAGGACAAATGTCCCAGTTGACCTACCCTAGGGCCGTCTCTATTCACTATAATATAGTAGGTTTTGGATGTCAAATCGAGCGTTGATACGTTGTATGTTTGAGCCGTGTTCTTTCGATTATTTTATTTATAATATTGTTTTCAAATTGTAGTTTGTACGTGTTATTAATTTTATTTTATTTACAACGGGCAAAAGTAATTTCTGTGAAAATAGCGGGGCACGATATAGGAAAAATGGCAAAAGAAGAAGAATTAAAGAAAAAAAAAAACAAGAAAATACAATCATATTTTTCTTTAAAACAATATCGTTTAATTATACGAAATTATATCATTATAATATATTAATTAATAATATCAATATTTAATATTATACATGAAATTTATATACAGTAACGGTATCCTGCAGTTAATAATTATTCGCGTATCAGCTATAATTATTACGTATTTGCAGGTGCCACAATTAGAAAAAAAAAAGCCGGTAAGCATGCGGTAGTAGTAGCTGAGAAGCGTTGAACAATAATTTTGTTGTTATAATCGGTTGAGTGAAAACGACAGATGTTACCCCTGCAAATGTGACGAGAGACGCGGAGTCAAGTGTAAAAAAAAAAAAAAAAGATAGAAACAAAACGCTCTAAGAGTGCTGTGCGCATTAAAAAAATAATCAATAATTTTACATTTTTGCCACGTCTCGTGCGAATAAAACGTGTGATAACAGAGCGGCGACGGAAAACGCGTAGACCGTGCGGTGACGGGCGGCGGTTACCGCGCGTACCGAGCTGCTGCGCGCGATCGGAACCGCCGCGGCCGCAGTGCCGTTGTTCGTCGCGGCCGACTGGGCGGCCAACTGTTGGAGCGCGAACGACGTGGCGTCGCAGTAGCCCTTGAACACTTTGGTCCTGGGGATTCTCGGCGGGTCGGTGCCGTGGTGGGCGGGCCGCAGGAGGAAATCGCCGAACGCGGACGAGACGATCCACAGGTATCCGGCCGTGTCGAACGCAAAGTCCGAGATCCAGTCGAGCGCCACGTCCCGCGCGTACAGCTGCCCGGCGGCGGTGGCGTCGAAACGGTTTCTGGCCGTGTTCCACGCCAACACCTTGTGCGTCATGGCCACGTACAGGTTGCCGGTCGTGTCCATGGCCATGGCCGTGGACGTGTCCGCCTTGGGCCCTTGCCCGTTCGCGTAGTGCGTCACGTCGTCGACGATCGACCGCGGGTCGGACAGCACGCTCAACGGGATCGAGTACAGGCCGTCCAGCCGGATCGTCGTGAAGTACAGTATGTTGTCGATGGGCGACACGACCAGCTGCGCCTCGTCGTACCCGTCGTCGGCGGCCCCGGCGGCTTTCAGGATCCGGCACCGGAATTTCCGGTACACGCCCACGTGCAAGTTGTAGACGATGAATCCGGGGTCGTCGGGGCCCACGTCGGCCACGATCGCCGTCAGCGTTTTCAGATCGATAGCGATGCCGCTGAGCACGCTCCGGGCCGTGTACAAGCCGGCCGGCACGACCGCGGACCGCACTACCGTGAAGCCGCCGCCGCCGCCGCCGCCGCCGCCGGACCGCACGTTCACCACGAACAGTTTCGGGTCGCAAGAAGCCGCGCGATCAGCACCCGGTGCCGGTGCCGGTGCCGGTTCCTGCTGCAGATCGTACACTCGGCCCGCGTCCAGCGACCACAGGTTGCCCAGATGGTCGATTTCGATGTCCCTGACGTTCTGCAACGCGAAACAGTTTCCCACCGTCTGCATGCCGGGCGACGGGTACGCGCGCACCGCGGCGGCTGCGGCGTCATCGGCCGTACGCCGCAGGCTCTTGCTGCACAAAGTGGCCGGCACCCCGCGCCGGAACCTCGGCACGGCCACGTACATCGTGTCGTTCCAGATTTTCATCCGGTACGCGACATTGTTTTCCGGCACGAAATCCTCACCGCCGCCGTCCCGGACGAACGACGTGGACAGGTCGATCTCGTCCCATTGGTGCACCATGGTCAGATTGCACGCGCAGTAACCGAGCAACGCGGCGGCCGACAGGAATACGCGCGTTATCGTCATCGCTGCGCAGCACCCGGGCCCGAAAACGACTGAACTGTGCCGCGGCCACTGCAGACGACGCGCGCGTAATTGCGTTTTATTCACATGGCAATTACGTTACATTATTATAGTTGTTTACGTTATTCTATTCAAGTGTAAAGCTCTCTATACTTTTAAACGTTTCGTGATTTGTACAAAACAAATGTTTCGCTTCGAACGACAGCTAATTTTTTCTGTTTTTTTTTTTTTTTGTTCAATGTCATGCGCGCGCGAGCTCTAATGGCCATAGAAAAATCACCATTGTCGTTGCACATAATATATTAACACAATAATAATGCCGTAATGAGATTTAACAGTCGTATCAACGATTGCGTTTATTAGGTATACATAATATACGTTATACACTACACAATATGGTTTACGAGGAAAAAATAATACTTACATTATATATATATAATATATATACGCCACTGTCGCGACACAAAGTTTTCCTTTTGTTTTCGATGGTAAAGTCGCATTATTGATGTTACAAACAGGTGCGCTCAGTGTCGTCCTTATACCACCAATAACGCCCTAGAAGAGCAATAATATTTGACGCCCTCTTTCAAAAAAAAAAAAATTTACAACTAACGTAATATGTAATTACATAATTTTATATATTTTAATAGTAAATACACTCATCCTCGAAATCATCATATAGATACAAGGGAAATTAATATCTAAAATAAATCAACAAATTTTTTTTTTTTTTGTCATTCATTTTTATGACGCACCCCGCATTCGTAATACTTTGACGCCCTAGGGCACTTGCCCCATTTGCCTGCCCCCCCCTTGGGACGTCTATGGGCACGCTTGCGATTCGCGCGTATATATCGTTTAACATTTTTTTTATCGCACAAATTTAATGGACCGCAACACCTCTACTTATACGCGCATTTTAGACCTTCCGCACTTCCATGTTTTGAAGGTGATATGAATAGGTTCGATTTTGATGCTCGAAACATAAATGAATTCGTCGATAAGTCTGCTTTGCATTTATCGGATGATCTTCTAAAACATTAATTGAAAAATAAACTATTAATAATTATTTAAGTTTTTGTTTTTACACATTTTTCAACCGCTATAAAATCGATATTCCGTAAAATCATCCGACTAGTGCATAGCTTAATTTCTACACTTTAATTTTTGTTCTGAAGTATTTTTCACCAAAATTATTCTAAGCAGCATACCGAAGGAAGTACGGATATATATTGTGTTCTTTCACAAAATTGAAAAACGTTATTGGCTATATGCTGCTGCTCTCTATCGGTAAAAATAATAATTAAGGTAATAACATAATATATAGACCCCCAACACTATCTTCAACCCGCCAGTCAAAACTATTTATAAACTGTATATCCGGTTTTACCGCTCGCGATGGCTTGACTCGCCGCTACGACTACGAAATATATATATATATATACATATTACTAATATTATGAAACCCAAAATCGCAAGATAATATACACTTTTTACCACGTATACGTATTTCGACAACAACGTTGTCATCATCAGCGCGAATCACATACTAAAACCGTTATACGATATACACCCGTATTTATACAGTTAATATCCAATGACGTCACCAAAAAATATCGCGGCAGCCGATAGTGAGTCATCATCGACCACGCCCTACCGCAATTCTATGCCGGCGCCATCTGGTTTACATTAATTTTAGTAACGAATTTTGCAAAGGACTTGAGTCCCAGTTTAACAAATTATTTTTATTTTTTGACATTTCTATTTTTTCTCTTATATTTAATTCCTTATAATTATTTAAATTTTTTAAAATTCTACTGATCTGATATTATGGTTAGTATTCAATAAGTGATCCGCAACATTTGTCGTTTTATTCTTGTTTTTTGATATTCCTCAAATGTTCTTTAAACCTAATATGTGTATTTTTTTTTTGTAAAACTTTTAAAAAATGTAAATAATTATAAGGTATTAAATATAAGAGAACAATAGAAATGTCAAAAAATAAAAATAATTTGTTAAACTGGGACTCAAGTCCCTTACAAAATTCGTTACTAAAATTAATGTAAACCAGATGGCGCCGGCATAGAATTGTGGTAGGGCGTGGTCGACGACTCACGACGATCGGCTGCCGCGTTGTTTTTTGGTGACGTCATTGGACATTAACTGTATAAATACGGGCGTATATCGTATAACGGTTTTAGTATGTGGTTCGCGCTGATGATGACAACGTTGTCACAAGTGTCTCAATCATATTCAAATATATATATATTACTTCATTACTAGATATTCGGTGAACAATAATATATATAAATATATTATATTAATTCTCGGGTAGTGTTTGTCGTTCTCCTACACGACAACGAGTGGAGTTTTCCGTATAGGAGAACGACAATAACAATACATTTTATCGTCATATATTATTTATAAAAAAAAATAAAATAAAATGCGCTGCCAAATAATAACTGTCGCGAGGCCCCGTTTCACGCGACAATGGGCGTGGTTACGAATTGCCGCCGCCAATTGATTACGGAGAGCAACGCCATCTCTGGAGCGTTGAATACGTTTTAGTTTTGGCGTGGCGGCCTCTTAACACTACTCGATACGCGTGCTTTAATTTTCTGTAAATAGTTCGAAGGAATTATACGTGTACAAGTAAATATAGAGTCTGAGAATAATATACACAAGGCCTGTGTGCCCAACAGATTTTCGGAATATTATATAATTAATATTAATCGATTTAAATATTTTTTTTTAGACAAGGCTCGAGACTAGGCCCCTTATTCAGTGGCGTAATTAGGCGTCACGGGAGAGAGGGGTATCAATATTTACCATTACGACGCAATGATTTTTCATGAAAATAAAATAGTCGCGTACTTTATAATATAAATAATATTCGGGGCCCTGATTAAGGGAGAGAAGGGCTACGTTTAAAAGAGCAATTTAAAAAAAAAAAAACATATTTTCTCGTGAAATTATAAAAACTAATACGTTTCATGTTTTTATTTTCTAATAAATCTTATTTTCGTATTAGTTTTACGTTGCGATATTTTAATATTTTATTGTAAAAAGACATATTTTAGTTTTACTTTTATGATTATATTTATTTACATATTATATTTATCGAGACGTGTAAAAATGTCGTGAAACACGAGTATAGTAATCAAATACGATTTTTTTTTTTTATGAATTGATATTTCGTAAGGCGGCGTATTTAAGGAAAAGCTGCCCATTTCCTTCGTGGTACACCCCCTCTTCAAAATACCAATAATGTCTGCGCGCGCCTTATATCGATACGCATATATAACGCGTGTCGCGTATAATAAGTTTTCAAATATATATATTTTTTTTTTCTCTAAATTATTCGCTTAGACACTGACACGATCGTTTTTTATTTCATTATCGGCACGCGAGATTTCAAATACGTTTTATTATTTCTTCCATTTACCACGGCACGTTTTTTTTTTTTTTATGTTTTTCGCTCCGGACCGACGACGGCGTGCGATGGAGACCACCAGCGCTCCACGCGAAAATCAATACCCACCACCAAAGTCCTTTACCCCGGCAAAGTGTTTGCTGACAAAAAAAAAAGTGGTACTCCCGTCCGCCGACCGACTGCACACACACACACACACACCGAAGCTGTATTACAATAATTATTATTGTTCTATAATACGGCTCGCCCGCTCGAATAAAAATATATTATTTTATTTTACCGTTATTATGTAGACGAATCGCTGCAGGTTTATATATTATACCGCTGGTTCTCGTCTAAATGATCCGTCGACTGGCGTTGCTCGTCTCCGCGTTGCTGACCAACGTACCGTTCTCGTTTCAAGACGACGACAATGTGTTGCACATCGGTGGCATATTCCCGATCAACGGCAAAGGCAAAGGATGGCAGGGAGGCCAAGCGTGCGAGCCCGCCGTCAGGCTCGCTCTGGAAGACGTGAACAAAAACAGTATTCTCTCCGGGTACCAGTTGAAATTGCATTGGAACGACAGCGAGGCAAGTACACTTCACTCGTGAGCAAAAGAAAAGAATTATCGACCCGGAGTCGATTAAAGTAAATGAACATCGTCTTGTGTTTATCGATTACGATTCGTTGTATAGGGTAATTTCAGGTAATTCGATAATAACGTTTTCTTCGAGCTAAAACGTAGGATTTATAGATTTGAAAATAGTTTCAATTTTTTGTGCTAGAGACATTTAACTGCGGGTTTGCGGTCCGAGTCGATTTTTTTTACCCGTGAGTTTATAATATTATACAAGACATCCACTCTCTCTCTCTCTGTCACCGATATTTATACGGTCCGTGTTTTAAGCAAAAAGTACAAAAAATATATATATATATATTTACGTAATATTTATACGTATTACACGGCTGATACATACGTTATAGCGTTTTATATTACACGTTATTTTTTTTCCCCCATTGAGTATGTATTATTATTAAAAGACGTTCGGATAATATTGTGTAGTTTCGCTATGGACGAGTATAAAAAAAAATTTTAAAAAATTCAAAAGTGAAAATTATTTCTGTAAAACGTCGTAATTTACGATTTTTAAGATTGTTTTTACTCGCGGCGCAGTGCAGAAGAAAATGCTTATACATACCTACTTATAATTCCGAAGTAAACGGCGGCGTTTAAGTATTAAATCAATTTTTTTTTTTTTGTAGTGTGATCCGGGACTTGGCGCATCAGTCATGTACGATTTGCTGTATAATAAACCTCAGAAACTCATGTTATTGGCCGGATGCAGTACCGTGTGCACGACCGTCGCCGAAGCTGCGAAAATGTGGAATTTAGTAGTTGTAAGTGTATTTTAAACACTGATTTTGATGAAAATCAATCGCAAAGTGAAAAAAATTATAATTATATTATATTATCATGAATTTGTATATACCTATAAAAAAAAAAAAACTGTCTTAACGGCGTTATCGCAGAAAATAATTTAGAAAACATTCGCGGTGTCGTATTTTATGTATTATGTAATTTAACGATTTCAGTTATGTTACGGTGCCAGTTCGCCAGCGTTATCAGATCGAAATCGTTTTCCTACGTTGTTCAGGACTCATCCTTCGGCCACCGTGCACAGTCCGACCAGAATCACGCTGATGAAAAAATTCGAATGGTACAGAATTGCGATACTTCAGCAGACAGAAGAAGTGTTCATTTCCGTACGGTTTCGTTTGAAAATACCTGTATATATTTTTTTTGTTAATATGTATATTTTTTTTTTTTCATTACATATAGACGGTGGAAGATATCGAGACTCGCTGCAAACAAAACGGCATTGAAATAATTACCAGGCAAAGTTTCTTAAGCGATCCGGCCGATGCAGTTAAAACTTACGCAGGCAGGACGCCAGGATCATCGTCGGTCTGTTCTACGTTGTCGCAGCCAGAAAAGTCTTGTGCGAGATGTACAAACAGCAGTTGTACGGAAAAACATACGTGTGGTTTTTTATCGGTACGTATATGTATTTTTACTTATCTGTGGCCTGTGGGTTTATCATATACGATCATGTATGAATGTGTAACACGTGCAAGTATGTAGTCCGGAAGTTCACGAGTAAAAAAAAAAATAAATATATTATCGAAATACTATAATAGATTTTCGTGCGTGAATTCGCGTCACTGAAATAATGTAAAATATGCGTTTGAAAAAAAAGATTTATATATATTATATATAAAAGAAAAAACTAACCCATTAGTTGTTGAAGTTAAAAAATACGTTCGACGCAATGGAAATAATATTTTTTACTCGTATTTTGTGAAAACAATATAATCCGCATAACGAATAGTTTTAAAATTCTAAATTTGTTTGTACTTTGTCGCGTACTATACGCACACTGTCCGTGCTCGCTGTCTAAATATACGATTATATTATGCGCAATACGTTAGTTCTTCATAATTTTCCGGTAGATCTTTTTACTTTTTCTACTTTTATTTAATAAATACATTTTATACTGTACCAATTACAAAAATATTTTCTACGCGAAAATGTGAAAAAAATATTTTATATAAATTAAAAAAAAAAATTTGCATTTTAAATTCTTTGGACATTTACGTTTTTAATAATAATAATACGTTAAATAGGTTGGTATGAAGATAATTGGTTTGAAGTCAACCTGGCCAAAGAAGGAATAGAATGTACGAAAGAACAAATGAGAATTGCTGCTGAGGGTCACATCACAACTGAAGCTCTCATGTGGAATCAAAACCTTAACCAAAAAACAATTTCTGGAATGGTAATAATTGATTTTTCTAACATTATTATTGTATTCTTACTTTAAAATAAACGTTTACGAAAATAATAAATCATAAAAATATTATTTTTTAACACGCGGATAAACAGTATATTATAAGCATACGTCGAATATAATTTTTGTTCGTTATAATTTTCAGTTTGATAATAAAATTACGTATTAATTGTATTTTAGACTTCCGAAGATTTCCGTAAAAGACTGGGAACCGTTTTGAAATCGGAAGGTTTTCAAATCGATCGGCATCGTTACCCCGAAGGTTATCAAGAAGCACCTCTAGCTTATGACGCCGTCTGGGCTGTAGCTTTGGGTATTAATTCATAACATATAATTGCATTTCGTTTTATTAATATTACTAACGCATAATTATTTTAAAACATTAGCTTTCAATAAGACTATGAGTATATTGGAGAAACAAGGCAAATCAATCACTAGTTTTAATTACAATAATAAAGAAATCGCGGACCATATTTACTCGGCTATTAATTCGACTAAATTTCTCGGAATATCAGTAAGTTTTTTGACAAGAAAGAAAAATAAAAAAACTCTAATTTAACAAAAAAAACACTATATATATATATATTCAGGGTCAAGTAGCTTTTAGTTCACAAGGTGATCGTATAGCGTTGACGCAGATTGAACAGGTCATTGACGGAAAATATGTCAAACTCGGTTACTACGACACACAATTTGATAATTTGACGTGGTTCGACAAAGAGAGATGGATAGGTCACTATTATTTATTTATTAATTATTAATTATTATTAATTTTTTTTTTTCTGAACAGGCGGTAAAGTTCCCCAAGACAGAACTGTAATTCGTCGTGTATTGCGTACATTATCAATACCGTTATTGATATGTATGTGGGTGATTACGACAATTGGAATACTTATAGCAGTCAGTCTTATAGTATTTAATGTTCTCAATCACCACAGAAGGTATGTGTCGTGAATTATAAGATCAATTCGTTTCCCACGTGTTTTCTTATTGTCTGTATCTAATGCTTCAGAGTCATCGCTCAATCGTATCCAGCTTGCAACACCATTATGTTGTCTGGTTGCGTGCTCAGTTTGAGCAGCATTTACTTATTCGGTTTGGACGGCCAGATCATATCACCGACAGTTTTCCCGAACATATGCCAAATAAAAACGTGGGTGTTGTCCATTGGATTTACGTTGGGCTACGGAGCCATGTACAGCAAGGTGTGGAGAGTGCACCGACTGCATACAAGTCAAAAGAAAAACGCGATCAGGGTAAAATTTCATTCGACGTTTTTCTAGATTTGTTTGTGTTCATCTATGCGTACGATTTTAGAAAGCACTGCAACCGTGGAAAATGTATTCCATAGTAATATTTCTATTGGCCGTCGACGTCACCATTTTATTCCTCTGGCAATGTATGGATCCACTGAAACGTGATATACAAATTTTTGTTTTGGAAAACCCTTTAAACAGTAATGACGATATAAAAATAAGACCAGAACTCGAGCATTGTAAAAGCGAAAATCATAATTTTTGGCTCAGTAAGTTATTATTACATATTGGTAATTACCTACGTTTTTATTATACACAGTTACAATAAAAAAAAATTAAAAAATAAAAATACCTACGTTTTTTTAAAAAAAGTTTATCAGTCAAATATTTATTAGATAGGTTGAAGGGTTTTTTTTTTAGAAAATTTCGTAGTCTATTAAAACGAATGAAAACATTAAATCTATTAAGACGAAACGTTTAATAGGTTCTTGTTTTACAGTGTTTATTTATTTATTTTTTAGGCTTAACATTAAGCTACAAAGGATTGCTCCTACTCTTTGGACTCTTCGTCTCGTATGAAACCAGAAGCGTTAAACTCAGACAGATAAATGATTCGAGATACGTCGGAATGTCAATTTATAACGTGGTCGTTACGTGTTTGATAACTACGCCGGTGATTATGGTGACGGCATCACAGCAAGACGCTAGTTTCGCTTTTGTGGCGTTGTCAGTTATTTTCTGTTGTTTCCTTTCCATGGCCCTGATATTTGTACCAAAAGTGAGTAATAAATATATTGTGTAATGTTTTGAACGCGACAGATTTATGCAAATTACGAGCGGTGTATTTTAGGTGATCGAAGTGATTCGAGATCCGCACGACAAACCGGAATCTAAATACAACCCTGACGCAGGAATGTCGAAAGAAGACGAAGATAAGTATAAGAGGCTTATCGAAGAAAATAAACAACTCGCTACTAAAATAAAAGAGGTACGCTTCTGCATATATCGAAGACCACTAATTATTATTTGATAATAATTACCATGAAATATATATTAGTTCCAAAAATACAATTTAAAAAGTTTAAATTCCCCCACTTTAATTTCGAGTTAAAATCGCGCATAATTATATTATATTTTTGCCCAATTAAAAAAATTATGCTACCACAAACGTAAAATAAGTATAACAATAAAATAAAATACCGAATGTGCAAAGACCACAAAGACACACGAATAATCATTTTATAAATGCGAAATAATTTTGCTATTCAGTCGACTCATATAATAATTTTGTTTAAATATATGTGGTTAAAATTCAAGAATTATATTGGTTTTTATTTTTTGTGTTTTAGAAAGAGGATCGATTAAAACAACTAAAAGCCGACTTGGCCAGTCTAAGGGGCGATACAGATAAGAATGAACTTAAATGGAATGACGAATCGCAGCTTACTGAACACTCGTTCTTATCGCAGTCGGTAAATAAAGATACTTTAATTGTAGCTGATTTCATAACTGGCGAAGGTACATCGGACTCAGCGTTCATTGCTGGTACCGCCACTTCTTATTCTAGAGCTAGTGCTTCAGATATGGAGTTCTCTGAGTCTTACTTGTGAATTCTGAGATAACTTATTTTCCATATGCTTAAAAAAAAAAACAATCGACCAAAAAACAAAAAAATTAATCATTTTACTTCGTACAGGGTGTCTCGAGAAAGCTGTTTCTTTGCAAAATACTTTTTAAAATCTTTATAGTTTAAATAAAATACGAGCGATACAATCATAACAGTTAATAAAATGGTACTTATACACAATAATATTATATATTATATAAAAAGTGATTTTCAAAATTGCTACTTAACTTTATTCGTGTTTTCCTTAATACTTAAAAAAAAAAAAATCATTATAAATCGACAAATATTGGTGTACTTAAATTAAATTATCGACACAATACAATTGAATAGTGTATGTTAGTGTAAAGATTTATTCCGATCAATACCTGTGTTGGTAAAATTATAATAATAATATCAAAACGACGATTCCAGTAAAGTACATTTTTGCAAATATTTAGTGTCCACGCAAAGCTATTATAAGTGAATAATAATAATAATAATAATATGTCAACGAGTAGTATTTAATATGTTACAATAATAGATAGGTACATACATATATTACTTGTTAAATAATATTTAAAAATATAATTAGTTTATAAAATATTATAAGTGATATCTTCCACGGAATCCTATAATCAGCGAGATTTCGGTTTGACTTTTTATTATTTATAATATTATGATGAACAACAATTCGAAACTATATTATGCGCACAACATTTTTTTCATAGAAAAAAAAAAATTAATATTCGAAAATTCTTTACGGGAAATATAATTTGTTTTTTTTTTTTTTTAAATTCGGCCTATAATTCCATATAATTTTCGAACTCGACGACTTAACGATGTTAGTCATAAGTCACAACTTATAAAGATACACTATTAAATGTTTAAGCAACAGCTGATTATGTGTACAATAATGCTTAAGTTATAAAAAAAAAATTGTCATATTACTATAAATTCATATATTCTTCCTGTAACACGTGGGCCAAATATGTGTGAATATTATACTATACTATATAAAAAAAAAACAAGTAAAAAATAATCTTTTCGTAATTTATACATTATGTTACATTGTTTAAGTGTTTAAAATGGTTGTACTAGGTGTAATAAGTACTTGTGTATGTACTATTTTAGAATATGCTTGCAACGGAAAAGTTACTTTCTTTAATACTTGCCCCGCACCGTGTCGTTTCTATATAAAACGTAAAAAGCGTATTTATTTTTCTTTTTTTATTTCATATACACGTACCTACGTATTATTTTTAATTACTATTGAGGTGTATACATTTATTTTTTTAATGAAAAGAAAATGACAATTTTTTATTTATTTATTTTGTTTTTTTTTTTTTTTTTGCGCGCGTTGGTACATTCATTTATATAATTATCATTTAATATTAAAACGCATGAGATGAACACGGGCCGTTGAACATATTAACTGATATAATATTATTTAAATCATATATATTATTTTCACACTGTGTGTTAATTATGCAAAACATATCGGTTTAGTTTCGTAAAAATGTTACCATGTTTAAAAATCAATAAAGACATTATTTATTGTCCACTAGATATTATCATACAATATGGATAATAATAATAATAATAATAATAATATTTTTCTGTGAAAACAAAAAAAAAACGTTGTTACAAATATTAGTCAACTGTAGTGTATTGAATGTGATTATTAAAAAAAAAAAATTCAACTCTTACACGTCTTCTACGGGGTCATTGTTTTGTTTTTTTTTTAAAAAAAAATTACTGTTTTGCGTAGCTATCAAGGATTAACGAGAACGGTCAAATGTAACCTACAGAATGAGGATCAAGACACCATCGTTTACGCATTATTTGACTATCTACGCTTAGACGATAACGAATTTTATAAAATTAAAACGCACACACACACACACCACCTGTTGTAAAAATGACTACATTTTGGCTCATAATGTTTTGTTTTTCATTTAAATATTTTTATTTAATATAATTATCAAAACGAGAACATCTACTTGTACTTCTAGAGGGATAATGTAACGTGTTAAATGTTATTTGTTTAGATATTTTGTTTTTTGATAAATGAGAAATTTTTAATAATTTTGAAGGTGTGATTTTTTTTACCAGAACGGATGTATTTTTTTTGACAATGCATGCGGCGTCGGGGAAGGCGCAATGACGTAGAAATGATAGAATAAGGTACGAACTGTTATCGACGATATAATAATAATAATATTATTATTATTATACTATTATCGCCACTTATTAATTAATATTTTTCTTTTTTACTCGAGTAGTGATAAAAAAATATATACATATATAATACATTCTACACATTAAAACATTCCTATTAATTATGTTTAGTGTTACGGTATGTTAAGTTTTCTCTAATCTACATACATATATATATATATATTAATAAAAATATATAAATTTTTATTTATTTTTTCTAAAAATCGTATTCAATGATATTTCGAACTTATTGAAAATGATACATTTCGTTTTTGTACATCTATAGGTCAAATGCCGCGAAACGTCTCCGAAAACGATGCGAACTGTAGATCCTTATTTATCGTTTCGCCGTTATGTTATTATTGTCCTATATCATGTTTCCTGCATCATTCAAATTTTATATAATTTTGCGATCACTACGAGATATTTAACGTCACGTGTGGGAACGGTATACGTCATTAAAACTTCAGTGTAATCTGCAAGCGTCCACATATATAGCTGCGGTCATACTGCAACAACGATACGCATTATACAGCAATCAATACGTTATAATAAATTAATAAAAACGATAAAGCCTACATATAGGTAAGTACACATTTATTTTAACAAAAATCTGCAAGTCCGAATAACATTATTGGATTTTGTACAGTGGCGCCGAGTTCGAACTTTATGTTTATTTGAACCGCCTATAAATTTTAGGGCGTGTAAGTGATACGTTTTGGTCGGTATTATTACATTATATGTAAAAGAACGAACAAAAAAAATACAAGACAATTATCAAATATAAGAAACATGTAAGAATTTCAATTATTTGCAGTGAAAACGAACGAGTATTAATAGAAGAACTACAAATTACACATGTTAGCGTCGTGTACCATATTGTGAATCTTAGAAAAATGTCTACGACGTAGAGTTTCGTCAAGACGGGTGGCTCGGTCTTGGTTAGAATCGAACGATCTCTTTTCACTGAACTCTGCGCCACTGGATTTCAATAATTTTAAATACCGACTATACAAAAATATAAATAATACAGGCCGCTTATGTATATTAATAATACGGTTATCGGAGCGATTAGGAAATGGACGCGTTTGCATTTTTTTTTTTTTTTATGTATACGTGCGATTTTTTATTTGCAAATTACATTCAATTATTAGGTACATGTCAGTATTTCTGACACAAAACTCGGTGTACCAATGTATTATAATTATTATCACAGATTAACTGCAGGTACAGTCGTACTAATTTATACGATTAAATTTGCGATATCTAATAATATAATATATTGTTGTAATTTTTTTCTCGCGAGAAATCGAACAAAACAATACTAAACTATTTTTTTTTTTCGGACAATTCGTTATCCGAGAACGTGACTCGTATTAAAATATACGACTTTTTTTTTTTTCTTTCTTTTGTTGCATTTTGCAAAAAGTAATTTATACCTGATGATGACTTTTAGTCGAAACCGGTCGAAATAAACTTATTTACGTACACAACAACATTATATTTTTTTATTTCATTTATTACGTAATACTCATTGGCAGTGTAGTATATTTAAGTATACATTTATTTATATGTATGTATATTTATCGTTTATATCGATACATATTTACAGATTTTTTATTATTCACGAGTATTAATTTTAATTTTTTAATTTTTTACATATAATTTTTTTTTTATTAATTTATTTTTTATTTTGTCTATATTTCATTATTTAAAATATATCCTATTATTATGTATTGTGTACCTATTAATTTTTTTTTCCAAAATTCAAATTTTTTTTTGTACTTACTGTAGGCTAATATACTATTCATTTATAGTTTGACATCGCGGTATTTTCGATGTCCTCTATATTTATAACGTTTTCTTCGATTAGTCGAGGACGCCGGCCGCTTTTTAAGGGGTTTTGAATAGGCTATTTTTATGGCACATTTAAAAAAATATGAATCTAACGATTTAAATATACTTTTTAAAGACATTAAAAAATAGCCTTGTTTCAATATTATTATGTAAAAAAAATATTTAACAACAAAAAAAAAACTGTTTTACGGGAGACGAGGTTTCTCGAATCCTGTTCATACAGTATAGTTATTTCCAAATTTTTACATATTTGTAGAGGAAAATTTTATCTGTATCATAGTGTTCTTTTTTTTTTTTTTTTTGATAACACTACTTAATAACTTTTAATAAATAAATGAAAAACTAAAAAAAAAAAAAATCCTAATATTTACGAAGGAATAACTTATAAATTGTATTTATATAATTATAAAATTGGATAACAATTTTCACGCTACAAAATTCTCTTCTACACATATTGTAAAAAGTTGGAAATTCAACTATAAATAGCATTCAAGAAACCTTGTCCCTCCTCCCCGCACATTGATTTTACATACGAATTACGGGCGGTGTGATATCTTCTTAAGACTAATCTTAAATAAAATTAAAACGATTATCTCGTCCGAGTCGGGCGTGCGTAACTTTTCACAGCGGCCCTTTAAATATTTCTCGGAGTATTTAAAACTATGAAACGGTTAAAAATGATTTTTAAACACATATAATATTGAAAACCTACAAAACGGGTTTTCAATAAGGTTTTCTATAAGTCAAAAAACATTAAATTGTTTCAAAACTTTTTTTTTGTTGACATTGACCACTATGGATTGGACTCAACTGCAGATGGATGGAAATCTTTGAACTGGCAAAAACAACGATGTTCTTAAAAACTGCTTTTAAAGAAAATAATAACTATTAAAAATATTTTATTCAAAAACCTTTCTGAAATAAACTTCAAAGTATTGTTAGTAAAAAAAAAAATGATTACTATTTTCGGGGTAGCGGACCTTGTGAGCAGACACTTTCGCTTATTGCTGTTAAACGTCGAAAAAATAAAATACATTGTTCCTGCAGGTTAAGCGACCACCAACACTTGAACGCAGTCTAATACTAATATATCTACATGCAATATGAAAAAAAAAAAATTAGTGGAAACTATTCAATCTCGAAATCTGTACACATTTTTAAACTTACGTTTTAATTTTTTCTAAAAAAATTGTTTTCTTCAATTTTTTTCTAATATTTTTGAAATTTTATTCTAAAAGTATATTCTGTAAGTTCGTCCCTAATAATATTTTGCTCAGAATTAGCAAATAAAGACAACCGAACGTTAAAAACTCGTATTACGATTTTTGACGTTAATAACTATACAATTGTTATAGTATATTACAGATATTATGTTAAAATTGTATTTTTAATAATGATTGTTTTAACGTGGCCCTCGACGAAAAGTTGAAAAAAATATATGGCCCGCGTGGGTAGAAAGGTTGCTGACCCCGCGGGTCTATATATTAATAAGTAATTGAAATAACTCGGTGGTAATATATTTTACCACAATAGTACTTTTTAACAGTAAATATATCTCCAGTTTTATTTTTTTTAACTCAAAGAAATTACATTTTTTTTTTCACATTTTCAAAAGTGACTTTTAACTCAAAATTTATTTGAATCAACTCGCACCGGTATACGCAAAATAAAAAAAAATAATTTGCCCAACCTCGAACACATATTATGATGGAGTCTTGACTAATAAATATCATAATATCACTATATATAGGTACATATAACATCTGTATTACCGAAATAAAGGAAAATACCCGTGTAAAAAATTATCTATGTGACCGAGGCCGGATTAACTTATACGGACCAAATATTATATGGGCTTAAGAGCCTTAGGCCCTTGATTTTTTTCGGTCCCAAAATTTGTCAACTTACCGTACTAATAGATTTAAATACGAAACCGAAAGTTTTGCTAATATCGAAAGGGCTTTAATAGACTCCATTTGTCCTTAATGATTATACCTACTGTAGCGGAGAACGATCGTTTTCGCTTCTTCGGCGATCAGATAAAACGTTTACCGTTCTCACATACATTACACATATATACGTACAAGAAGGTCTTACTGTCATACCGAGTATTGAACAGTAATCGGAACAATAGGATTTTTTTTTTTTTTAGTGTTGTGCGCGATTTCGCACGCAACAAAAGCGAAGAAAAAAATGTGCGTTTAGCAGAACTCACAAAATGGTTTTTCATCGCGATTTTTAATTTCGCATCAACGTTTTTAACGGAAAAATTAATTTATTCGATCTATTTTTTTTTCTTTTTGTATTCGATAAACGATTTGAGCAAGGAAAAAAATGTGTTCGATATCTGCACGAATAATAATGAAATGTTTAATTTCGTGTTTTCGTACGTATTTGTATGCGTTTTTAAACATTTGGGGGAAGAGATTATTTATATCGAAACTAGGCCTTTTATTTTTAAAAGCCTTAAGCCCGTTTCTCCACTGTAATCCGGGCTTGCGGTATATATGACTTTACTACAACACTTGGACACTATTAGTGTAGTCTGATACGATCAAATTTCATATGATCGACGATCAGACATTCCCCCGCGGTTACTTTACAGACAAATCGACACTTGTACGCGGACAGAAAAAACAGATACGGTTTTCTATAACGGTAAAAAAAAAATAATAAATCGTTTATTTTATAATGTATTTGGTTTACTGCGCAGCGAAGCGCGAGACCATATGTGTGGCGTGGACCACGTAAACTACACGCGTACCTATACGTCAAGCTGCGCGCTTATTTGACTGTTGAAGGTCGACAACGTCAAAACGTTCTAATATAATAAAACGCGTCTACTACAATATATATATATATTATTACACAACAATATAATTAATATATTAATGTGTAAATGTCGTAACGCACGACAACACCCATTATTATTAAATAATTTTTTAAGTTATTAATGTTAAATATTACAATACCTGAATTAAAACGCGTCCTAAAAAAAAAAAGTCAGTGATAATATTATTACACGCGCCTATAAAAAATAGAGGAAAGTCTTCAAAATCTTGCAACAAGCAAAACCCATTGAACGTCAAAAACTTTAACAAGGAAAATTTTAAAGACCTCCTGTGATCTACCTGAGGCGGTTATTCGTAACAGATCGGAGGATATTTTTGATCCGACATAAAAGCTCGCGAAGCAAGCGAGTGGAGGCGGCGTCTGAATCGAGGACTGTAGTCACGAGCTGATTGAGATGAGTGAAATACCTGCGCTAAAAAGCGAATGGATTTTTGTAAAAATCATGACGATAACCGTAATTGACGGTTAACATTTTTTTTGTTCAAGATTTTGACGTTCAAGGTTTTGCTTGTTCAAGATTTTAAAGGACGCCCTAAACAGGTAAGGTACGTAACGCTTCACAGCGGTTTTACGGAAGACTTTTGCGTACACCAGACAAATTCCGGAGAGAAAACACTCTTAAAAGGGTCTTCTTAATTGTCGCAAAACACTTCGAAAAACGAAAAAGTCCGCGATTTTCGAAAAAGCGATTCGTATCGGGGGGAGGGGGGCGTGCGACGTTCGTTCGAAATAAATATTTTTAATATATTTATTATTGTTATTATTATTTATTTGTTAACGGTGTCGAACGCGACGGCGAAATGAATGTGTATATTATATATTATTGGAATTCGTTTTTAATAACGTCTAAACAGCGCGAATATTGTGTGTATTGACAGTATAGTAGAACGTACGAATTTACAACAAAAAAAAAAATCTACCCGAAAACATCGGATTTTTTAGATTAACAATTTGTTTTTTTTTGTAATAAATTGAGTGTGTATTATCGCTACAGTATACGATTTTTACAACTAGAAAACGGCAACGCGCTAAAATGTTAAACGCGCGTTTGTCGTGAAAATTAGATACCGGCGTAGTCCTCGATAACGTACGCGTTATATAAAACTATATTTACGTACATTTTTATATTATAGTTATCTTATTTACTATAAGTCCTACGCGCGAATTCGTATATTTTAAAAATCGCGCATAACATCGCGTATAAACAGATAATAATTTATTATGTTTTTGTGCAATGATATTTGGTGTTACGTGGCCTTCTCAGCTAGGTCTAATGCCATTATTAATTATCAGTAGATATATGAATAATTTATACGGTAAGTTTAGCTATACATTTGATGGCATTTGTATGCGATTATTATTATTCAATTAAAAGACTCAAAAGTTTTATGAACTAATTACGTAAATGAGCATGTCTGTCTATACTAGTATATGTGTATTATATGGTAAAAACAAAATGTTAAAAATATATTTTATAAGTAATAATCATTCGAGATTTCCAAATTATTGTCAACAACAAGTATATAATATTTATATTGCATTGTCAATTCATTTCGAAGATAATGTCCGAATATTCATTCGTTCGTCTGTTCATATTCTACAACAGGTTGTTGCAGTATACGTAATATGGGAAACGCGAAAAAACGACACGATGCGAGTGTGCACACATCGATTTCAACAAAACCTTTTCAAATCGAAAATTCTTTAAGTTCAAATAATATACATACCTATATATAATAGATACATTTGCGCAGCTACGTACGAATACAACGGTTTCGCCTTCAATTACTTTTTTTTTTACCTTCAAATTCGTTTACTTTTTTTTTTTTTTTTAAACGTATACTTGTTATAATAAATACAGAAATATACAATAGGTATAAAATAATAACGCATTTTAAACGCAATATTTAAATAAATAATATATATATATATATATATTTATTTATTCATTGTTAATTTAATAACTTATTTAGATCGTTCGAGTATTGAAAAAAATATCCGAATTCATATAAATCTTACACAGATATAGATATTAAACAAAATAAATATTTCAACTATGTACCAAAAAAAAAATATATATATATAATAATAATAATAAAAATAATGAACGTGTTAATAATTTATATATGTATAATTTAATAATCATTCTAAAAATAAAAAAAATCTCAGTACGGAATAATTTTCTTTTTTGCTTTTGTAAACGGGGAAAGTCGCTTGAAATTTTTTTTTTTTTTTTTTTTGTAGTCCGCAACGCGCGTTTATCGCAATATATAACAGAGAAAATGAAAGAAATTTTATAATATTATTTATACGCCCGAAATGAAATATAATTACGTATACAAAAAAAAAAAAAATAAAACACAATATTATAAAAGTACACGTTTTATAATAATACTGACGGTAAACGGCGGCGGAATTGATATTAATATTATTATTATTATTATTATTATTATTATTATCGCAGATAGATAGTTTAATGTTAAACGTTATACGGAATGCATACGAGTTTTGGATTTATTAAATTCCGTCCGAAAAGACACTGCAGGTGCGAGAGTATATAATATATAATTACACATATACCTAAATATATGTGTATTTATACACGTTTTGTGTAATAATAATAAAAATATTATTTATTATTACGAATGTATAGCGGGATTTAAGTCTTTTTTTTTTTTTACATGTGTCTGGTGTTTCCAAAGTTGAGACCGCTCTGGTTGGCGCCCTTATTGGATCCGTATTGCAGACTGATGATGGTCTGGCCGGCTTTCAGTTTGTCTTCGCTGAAATTACGAATGTTCTTTTCCGCCTCTTTCGGGCCGATGCTCGGAGCACCGAACTGACCGCCCTGCAGTAATAGTAATACGCGGTTAGATATTATAATAATAATATGAAAACACTAAACACAAACGATGAAAAAAAACATTTTTTAAATTTTTTTTTCACTTCAAATCTATACCTTTCTGCCCAACGACTGCAAGCAAATCACCACCGAGTTCAAATTCTGACGTTCCCACAAATCCACGGATTGAAATGTCTCTTGGGAAGGCACGCCCATGGATATGGCCACGGCCAAAAAGTTATTGATGTTTTCCATGCACTTAAAAGCCATCGTGCTCGTGTTCACTTTCTTCACGGACCCCGGAATCAGAGTGTTCACCAATCTGTCCGAGATAAAAAAAATTTCAATATATATATATATATAACTTTGTGATCATTTTATTTAACCATTACTGCAGTTAATAAGTTTATTGTTTTAACGGGCGCGGTAAATGAGCAAAAAAAAAAAGAATTTTCAATTTAATTGACGGTATTTTTATTGAAAACGTTTAAACACGCAGTGTTGTTGTTATAATTTGATTTCCTCTTCACTTAAATACGCCCGCAGACTATGACTTTTTGGTCGAAACCGCGGCGCACTAGTATACAAATAAACAAATTTAATACAACGACTCTTTCTTTGTTTCAGACAATACTTCTCGGCTTGTATATTCACATAATATATAAATATATTAATTTTTCTGTATATACACACACATATTTTTTTGTATTATTTATGTGTGAATATATTGATGTGTTATTACTGTAATTGTACGACGAGTGGTATGGAAAGAATATGGAAGAGTAGCTGGTACTGCATATAATGAGACGAGATATATTAATGAAAATTTCAAGGACGCGTGCGTCGTCATCGTCGCGTTCGAAAGTATACGCATACCTATGGCTACAACACGTTTCATTTGTAACGTCACGGGTCAAAAGAAAAAAAAAATATATATATATATATTATATGACTCACTGGCACAATACTTGTCCGTCCTTAAGGACTTCGAAAAAGTTGTCCGGGTCGCCAGATGTGTTCAATGGCAAACCGGTAACGCTGCTCACCCACTCTAAACATTCTTGCGCTAGCTCCTCGCTGTATTTGCTGTTTATCTGTAAAAAACAAAAATAAAAATGAGTTTTTAAATGTTATTTTTTCCAGGCACTGTGAACGACTCGATCGACGCGTTTCGAACGTTTAAAAAAAAAATAAAACATTTTTTTTACGATTCCCCCCAATTGTTCTCGCGCTATATACATATATAATAAAAATATAGTTTAAAAAAATTACACGGTGTACACGTCATCGGCCCGTGGGTATATTTTATATGTATTTTACTGGTCACGTTCTGTTCATAATATTCGCACTATTCGCGGTATACACTTGAATGCGCGGTGTGTGTGTGTGTGTGTGTGTGTGTGTGTGTGTGTGTGTGTGTGTGTGTGTGTGTGTGTGTGTGTGTGTGTGTGTGTGTGTGTGTGTGTGTGTGTGTGTGTGTGTGTGTGTGTGTGTGTGTGTGTGTGTGTGTGTGTGTGTGTGTGTGTGTGTGTGTGTGTGTGTGTGTGTGTGTGTGTGTGTGTGTTGCATTGAATAAAATGTTTTCAATATAATATAGACATAAACTTCAAAAATTTATTTCCACCTACTCGACATTCAGTTTGCTTTATACGGTTTAAGTAAAACGTTTAAAAATAATTTTTTAATTTTTTTATATATATAATAGTAATTAATCGGTTATAATAAAATATTGTTTATATATACGAGTATACACAGCTGCGATAACAGCAATAATATACTAATAATAATAATACATAGTATATAATATTACGAAACCGACCAAGAACTGTTTACTGTTTAGTTATCGATTCGTCGGTTAAGTTTTATGTAAACGAATACCGCGCGATGATTTCAATAGTTTCGTCATTTAGGAAAAAAAAAAGTAAATTATATTGAAAACAAACGTAAACAAAATTTCATCATTTTGTAAGTTTTTTTAACGTATATTAATTTGGTTTTTTATAGGTTCAGTACCTGCAGATAAATAATAATAGATGAGATTATATCTATTTTTTTTTTACCGTCGTTTCATTTTTGTATTTTAAAACATTAAACCGAACGTGAAATATGTGAAACGTCTCCCAGAGTTTACAAAATGTAGAAAAAAAACGAAATCTTAATTAAAATTATAAGAAAGTACTATTACTACGTAGGTACATACTCAACAACTCATTAATACTCGGCTACAATCGTTATTTTTTAACTATAAATTAATGAGCTAGACGAACGAGTGAACGGACGATATATACAAAGGTATTTAGCAAAATATGTGGTTTTAAAAATGTTTTTGTAGGTACTTAAAAAGCATTTTAATTACACAAAGTATTATCGTTTTATACTACAGCACATCGGTATCAAGTATTTTGTTTACATACGCGCGTGTTCCTTTTAACTATATACCGAGCGCCAACGGACAATGCACACTTTATTATATTATTCAATAGTACTCTCGCAATACCGTGCGCGTTTCTAGAGAATGTGCTGAACGTGGAATAATTATGTGCTGATGTCATAGCTAAAATCAGCCAACAAAAAACTCGTTCGTACTGTTTATTTTTTTAAATTTTAGCCATCAAGAAGCAGGCACGTACTTATATACATATAAACGTATTCATGCGGAATCATGATTTATACTCGCAACACAACAATGCCAATTGAAAGATAGTTCAAAACATTTGAATAGTATAAGTGTAGGTAGTATTTATAATATTTTATATACCATTATAAAATGTTTAATTATTACTTTTTACATTACGCAATAATTATTTGTTTAGTATTCACCGCGTTCCGTCTTCGTCGTTGAATTATATTATAATATTGTATCGCAGACGAAATAAAACACGCATTATAACGCCCGTTCGAAAAAAAAATAAAAATATGTTCCATTCGTTACGAATATTACAATGCACGAAAATCGAAGACAATGTACGAGATTAGATTGAAATTTTCAATTCGTCATTAATTTTTGATAATATACTCACAGCGAGTCGCGTAACACTAGCTGCAGTTGTATATTCGTTTTACAATGCGCGATTTCGTTTCTAAAATATTTTCAGAAATATTTTTGAAGAGATGTGAAATCAGTATACGTATATTAATAATAATAATAATAATCGACCGTCTATATTTATACATATATTAGTGTGGTGGCGTGCACACGATAAAATTACTGCGTAAACTACTTTTAACACGCGTATATAAAAATATTCCGAATACAGTCGAATTAATAATATTAAGCGAACGTATCGCTTACGTATCTTAATCTATTTAAAAATTATAAACAGTGTCAATTCGTTTTAATAGCGTTGGTAGGCATATGGACGGGCCTATATGGATCGGTCATTGATTTATACAATTTAAAATATGTGTATATAAAATTGTTAAGTATAAAAATCCGAAATTAAAAAAAAAAATCACTCGCCCCGCCTTTATTCCGGGCATTTTTTTTTTCATCTGCAAAACGTTACAACCCATTGACCTATATATGATGTGCAAACGCGGTACACGCTTCAATACACTATACAGCCGCGAGATGCGTATACATACTCTGCGCAAACGGGCAAAAAAAAAAAAAACCGATTGACCCACATCGACCGTATACGGCGGTGGTATCTTTTATTTGATAAAACGACACGGCCATATATGTAGATAAAAAAAAAAAAAAAGTACAATAATATGAATCATCGTGGTCGTCGATTGATACAGGAGGCCGCCATCTGTTGTTAATATACTGTCTGTAACCGGAATCAAGGATTTCGCATTAAAAACCCCTTCATATTATGCTCGTATAATACGTACGCACAATCGGTAAACGCGTATTCGACGATATTCAGCTAAATAAGGAATTGCAGAAAGAGAATTGTCGCTATATATAATTATTCGTAGGTACGCCCGCGTGTACCACATAACAACATAATCGTTGTCTCCCGACTTATCTACATAATTATATAATAGTGCTCGTTGAATTTTTCATACATATATATATTTACGCCGAATTAATTAACAGATAAATCAATAACCTTTAAATGTGAATAATTTAAAAATTGGTGATACATTATTATTTTCAATCGTCCGCGAGGTTATTATAAAAATAATAATGTTACGAAAATTAGATTCTCGCGCGGTAGGTATACGCGGTAGGTACGCCGCACACTTCGTTATAATAATATTTCGTATATACGAAATGTATATAGACGAGCAAAATTTTTCCGAACAGATTATAATATTTTACGTATCAATACAATTGTGTTTTAAATGACACGACGTGCGGCAACAGTAGTATATCTGTTTTTACAACGCTACAATTATAATAATTTCGAAAAGAAAATATTATTTTTTTGTATATATATGTATAACCCATATATATACGGATTATTCTGCGAAATGTTAAAAAATCTTCGTAACGATTTACAATAATCGCGGTTTTTAACATTTTAGTTGGGTATATATCAGAAATGATACTATACGCGTATACAGTGGAAAATAATTTCTCTATATAATATAGGACGACGAATTTTATTCGGAGGTCATACGCGAATGTTTTTTTTTTTAACCGTCTGTTTTTTAACGTTCACGAAGAAATATTGTCGTCTGCAAAACGTCTGTGATCGGCCGAAACAAAATATTTACGAGAACATCACCACACGCGTTATGAATAAAATATTCTAATATATATTATATATATATATATATATACGATCGAAGTATTTTATTATTTCTCCATTCCGTTTTTACACGCTAATTATGGAGAACGACGAAACAACGCCGGTGCCGAGTATTATTATTTTTCACGAATTACTCACTCCTACGCAATGACTTTTTTTTTTTTTGTAACTTTGGTATGTCTCGAGGGAGTTATTCGGGGAAAAAAGGACGCGGCGCGTTATCTTTGTGTTGGAACGAAAACCGGTTCGGTGTGTCTGCTGCTGCTGCAGCGACTATACGGGTTTATAATAAAAATGTACGTGTGTACACACACACACACACACAGTTGTATAGGCGCAGCGGATTTATATCCGAAGAAAAAAAATAAACACTGCACAGAATAACCGACTGCACTCAACGGTGTACGCAACGAGGCGCGTCAAATATACCTAAAATAATATTATTATAATAAAAAGCCCGACTGACGATGAGTATTAATAGAACCTAATAACACGCGTATAATATCATCGTATAGGTGTATACGTTGAACGTATTCATTTTTGTATTGCGCGCGCGTTATCGTCCCCGCGCGGCAGTAAAAAGCAAAAAAAAAAATATATATATAAAATTACATTTTTTTTTTTGTCGCTACCATATTTTTCCCGTTGTAAAATACCGTAAACACAATTATTATTATTATTATCAATTTGGCATGCGCATAACTATAACAGGAGGAGTGTCGAACGTGTTTAGTACTGTCCCCCGCCTATAATAATAGCAGTTGTATCGCTGCAGTGTACAATTTTTTTGTTCAGCTTTTAACGCCCGTGTATTAAATGGCAAATAATATTCTAATTTACCAGTCACACTCGTGTGTGTGTGTGTGTGTTAACGAGCCCGTAAATTACGCACGTATATATATATATACTCGGCGACATCGGGGCCTGTGTTTGTGGAGGCCCTGGGCCTATTTTCAGATTGAAGGCCCGTGTAAGGAGACGTGGAATTTTCGTGTATAAAATATTTTTAAAAAATGATCTCACAGAAGTTGTAGGCCGAAACCGACTTTTCTATCGTGCGTACAGAATGAAATTCGGATTTTCATAATTTAATTACTGATTTTGCGGCTAAAGAACTGTCTAAATCAAAGAATATATTAAAAAAAAAAAAAAAATGATTTGTTCGAGTAAAAAATAAAGATATAATTTCTTATAATATTTTTAATTCAAACTATTCTTCACGAGGACGCCCCGGGTGGCCCTGCCTTAAAAACGGCCCTGGGCGATAATATATTTTGGTTTTTTTTTTGCGCCGAATGACGTCGTCGGCGGGAATCGTATATTATCGAATTTCTCTATACAGTAGTATTTTTTTACTGTTTGTCGTCGAGCGACGACGAAAATAAATTTAACGCAGCGTGTCAGAACACGTCGATCGCGCATTGTGTTCATATATTATAATAATATTATGTACTTTTGAAGAGACGACGCGAGCGAAAATAATTCGCTTAATTGGATTCGGCGATTGTAATTTAATATCGCGGGTTACTGCAAATCGCACGGTGGCCAAACACACACACACACACAATGTAATATTATAGTCTCTGTCGTCGTCAAAACAACATCGAATTAATTTTACACGTGGGCGTATACACAATTCGATATAATAATAATATTTCGCGTTGCAGCAGCGTTTAAATTGTATTTAAAATTAAAATAATCTAATGGGCCCCGTCCGCGCCGCCGAGATAATATAGCCACAGACGTGTGGCGCACAGGGTATGCGCTCCTTATTAGCCTCTATACATCCTTATCTCTAGCCTTCACCGTAATATTAAGTATGTGAGATGCCGATGTCGTTTTCTACGTGTATTTTATTATATATATATATATACCCACTATAATTCTTTTATTTGCGACCGTGCACGATGTATACTGTAGATTTATACCTTGGTTGGTATTAAGACCGCGTTGGTACGTGCTATCATCATCGCTGCAGGTATCGCGGTCTACCTTACTACAATATTCCGACACGCGGTGTGATTATTATAATGATCGGCGTTTTTAAAACGTTTATACATTTGTTTTATTATTATCGCGCTACTGAAAAACTGACCTCGAACGCCGCCGAGTAATCGAAGAATTCGAGGTACACGTAGGTACCAGGAAAAATTAGACTGGAATTATAAAATTTAAAACTTTTTTTTTATAATATATGTAAAAAATTGGAAATTAAACGCAGTTTAAACGTGTCATTAATGTAAATAATAATAATAATAAAATCCTTTTTAAATTAGGGCCTTGAATATTTTTCAAAAGGCACCTATGATTCGTATTGAGGCACAACATTTTTTACTTATATAATTAACTTATAGTTGCACACTCTGCAACGGAAGTCTATTTTATATATATATATATACGAATATATTATAATAGTGTCGAGCGAATTTTCCGACGAAACGCAAACAAATATTAAATTAATCGGTTTTATTTCATCCCGAACGGCCGTGGACGCCGCCGTTTGACCTATACATACCGGAGTATTATAATAACGCGCGTAGCCCGTTTTTTTTTTCGCGCACAAAACCGGCTGATATCAGGCGGCGGAGGTGATTGAAGATAAGAACGCCGTTTTGCTCTCCGCGGCCACGAATAATATTTTATCATCAAATGATCAAAATACGTGTTATTTCTATAATATATCCCCGGTCCCGTTTATATATATATAATATATACGTATATATTATATACGCGTATAAAAAATAAACCTTGAAATTCGGTACTGGCCCCGGGGAAACGACGAATTCGTCATACTGCTGCTGCTGCTGCTGCTGCTGTTCTTTTGTTATGCGCGCCGTTCGCATCGAACCAGCCAACCTCGATCGCACAAATTACAATAACAGATTTTCTACGTGAAAAAATAAAAAAATTAACGCGATACCCGTCTGCAGTGGGGATGGGCCCCGTTCCGGAGAGACGCGTAAGGTACCTATAATATAATGTGTACACACTACGCCGGCCGCCGAATTCGACCGTAGCGGCCACCTGTTCTAAAACTGTAGGTATCTAAAGTGTACCCGTTATTATTATATGAGGAATAAAGTCGCGGAGTGGGGTTTAAAATTTTGTAGAATGAAACGAAATGTCCGTCGACGATGAAATTCTTTACGTTTCTCACAAAATCGAATACAAAATTCACGCCGTATTCGATCCCAGGCCAACGCTCTACTGCGATATTATTACGTGCCCAAACGGTCGATAATCGCGAGCGTTATGAATGAATTATTTACATCCGTTGCAGTTGTTGTACTCGAATAAAGGCCGTTTCGGAGACGCCGAAATCCGGAATCAAAACCCGTTACCGCCCCTATGACGGCCGCGGACTACGAGCAACACTCGCGGAAATCGAACAGGTGCGCGCCATCTCAACACACTTGTATTACTGCGGCATGCAAAATACAGCAACAGCTGCCGCGCGGTACACTGCGATATTGTCATATTTTGTCAACACAGTAAAAATAAACGCTAATCCGCGCCGCAATATTCGTCGTCGTTATACGGCGCGCGCGAATTTCTCGCGAGGATTTATAATAATAATAATAATAATAATCCGTCGGTACGATAATTTATAAACAGGCAATTTACTCACTTTGCGTTGAGCTTCGGCGGCGAAACCGGACTTGGTGGCTCTGTTGTTTGCCATTATATCGCGCGACAAAAGTTTTCGGTACAAGCGAATGAACACACAAACGGGGCGGCGAAGGGACACGCGATTGGAAAAATCGGTTGTTAGAAAAGAAAATTTTTTTTTTACTGCAACGTGACGGAATAATAATGAACGGCAGAGAAACGTCGAACGTTCGTCCCGGACTAGTTGGAGATAACGACTGAACGCGGGCGTCGACGACGACGAGGCGGCGGTGGTACTTGTGGAGTGCGAACCGGACTGTTCCCGCACCGTTTTTATTATACGCACGCCGCGAGCCGAACCTTACCGACGACGACGACGACGACGACGGCGGCGGCGGCGGCGACACCGTACAACGGCAGCAACAGACTTGCTGCAGAGCTATGCCCATACCGCGGCACGGGTGATACGACCGTAACCGTATAATTATTGTTTATTACCCAAAACACCGTACTACGAGTATATAATATTCGTATAATAATACGTTATTATTTCAATTTCCAATTCACGATTACGTTGCACATTGTATTTATCAATTATTATCATCGTCATGTTATAGACCTAGTATAGCGTATACCTAGTAATTGTTGGATGTGTTAAGTCCAGTGGCGTAGATACGGGGTTTCCACTATCCCTAAACTACAGAAAAAAAAAATAAGAGAATTATAATATGTCTTGAAAAAATCTACTCTTCTTATAATACAAAAACCGTATATATATATAATAACTGTATAAAATTATATAATCCAACTTTTATTAATACCTGAAGTATAATATACTGTTAAGAAGAAGCCGAATTCACATAATTGTTGAATTTTAAAATTACTATAACTATATAGGTACTATCCGAAGTAATACCTACACATAGGCGAACCCAGAGTTTTACGTTTGAGTGTGCCCGGCCTTTTTTGTAGTTATTTTTTTATAATATAGAGGGGAGGCTATAAACAAATTCACCCGTTTTATGCGTTTTTTTTAGCTCATAATTTTCTTCCATATACTTCTGTCAAAATATTTTAAGTATCCAACACTTGTTAACTAACCAATACTATAACCTATTGTATAATATATTTTTTTTTTTTACTTTAGGGTGTGCCTTGGCACACCCGGCACACCCGTAGATCCGCCTATGTACCTATACATAAATCTGGATAAGCAATCTGTTCTAATTGTAATAAAAAAACAAAAAATACCCATATATATACATTCAAAATGTACAAAATATAATGCCTATTATTTAAAATTAAAATTTTGAACAAAACTATATATAGGGTTATCAGAATGGACAAAAAATTGTAGGGGTGCTAAAATGTATATACCCGACGGACGGGGATGCGCGAAAGTTTTCCTTAGCATCTTTCCTTCTATATAATTACGTTCATGCCCGATATTTACTATTCTCATATCTCATATATTTCAATAAATGTATAACATGTACATTGTACATACAGTTTTCTGTATCGTGATTTTTATAATAAAAATCAAAATTAGATTAAAATATCTGTTTATAAAAACTGAAATTTTGATGAAAATGGATGAATTATAGCGACAATTTTAATATTATACAATTATAATATTATCCGCATGGTCCGTCACACGCGTAAATACTATTTTATAAGTAAATTTAAATTATTCGAGGAAAAATTTACCTATATACATTCAAAAAATTACTTTTACAACGCCACCATCCACCACTCATGACTGAGCGATGCGAAATATGTTATTTGCATTCGATATTTTACCCGTGTATATAATATAATATTTAGATCAACCGCATCGATCGTCTTATTATAATGTATACGAAGCTACCACGAAAACGTGTTCCCCATCGCCACCACTCACCCCTTTTTTTTTACATATCACGAAAAACTCCCTCACACATACCAAATATGTTTTGTAAGTAGTTATTAATTATTCAAAAACTGAAAACCGCGTGTATTGAACTCGACTGTCGCACTATTATACCGTGTATATATTCGTATTTATAACTTATAAGTATAATATTATAATAGTATACCTGTATACGATAACTGCGTGGCCGAAAGAAAGCAAAAGCGAACATTTATACAATTATATAATATTAAATATAAGAATAATATCATATACCTTAAACGATACGCGTGCGAAGATATTGTGATAATATTATTTACCGAAATTTACTCATCATATAAAACCGTATTATGTAAATATTTATATGGGATTTCGCCGTTATTACCATCACGGTTAAACGAATATTTAATTTCTATTTTCTAATGATATTTTTACACAGACAATATACAGCGCGTGGGCGCATAATATCCATTACATAAGTAATAATTTACTACTATGTCGTGGGTATACCTATATCATTTACAAACTATATAGTATATATTATAGGTACTGCAACAGTATATTAAAATTTATAATATGGACTCGGGTGAACGTCAGCGTATCGCCAAACGTAATACACAGTATAAACACACAATACTCGTATGTGCGTATATATACAGGGTGTATGGTGTATCTATTACTATATATGTCATTGCAGTACGCAGGTTCTTTTTTTAAAAATGATTATAGATTTGTATGTTGGAATTATAAAAGGGAATTTCGACTAAACTGAATTTTTTAAATTTTTTAAGGACATTTTTTTTGCGTGACGATTTAAAATTTTTCAAACGTGCAGCAAGTTTACAAAAAAAATTATTTTTTCTTATTTATTATTATTATTTTAACTCTTTTTTTATTGTATAATATTCATAATTTTCTCTACGTAATTTGTTCATTTTTTTAATTTTTTGTTCTCTTGTTGTATTTTTTTCTTTTTGCTTAATACTTGGTGATGAAACTTTTTGTCGAAACCGCGTGTAGTACCTAAATAAATTAATTTAATACAACATAACTATTAAATGTTTCTTTGTTTTACATAATAGTATAATACTGTTTGGCATAATTGTATATTACATATATTTATATTTATGTATATTATATATTTACAAATTTATTATTTACGAGTATTAATTAACAATTTTATTTCTGTTTCTTTCACATATTCTTTTATTTATTTAATTTTTGTTTTACTATTTTATTTTTTTAAATTAATAATTTTTATTATATCTGGTGGTCAAAATATAAATTTTGTTTCACTATACTCTTTACTATAATTATATGTATATGCGACTGTTCAATACTTTAAAATGTAATTAATAAAGTAATTGTTTTAATTTTTCAAAAAAGCTGCAGGAGTCAGGAATATAGAGACAATCTAATCAAATCGATTTCAGTTAATTAAAAACAATAATATTATATCGATAGACGCGTATAGTACGCTACATATTATGTAATCAAAAAAATAAAAACCGTTTTAATACAGTATATAGATTTATTCCAATCATTTTAATTGAAACAATTATTTTATTAACTACAAAATGTGTTAAACTTTTAAAGAGTCACAGCTTTTAAAGTAATGAACCAAAATTTATATTTCGACCATCAAAACCGTCAGAAAAATAAATTATAACTATATAGTCCATTAAACGAATTAAGTGGTTTTCAAATTGTTTTGTTTGGAACACCTTTTATTTTATCATTACATATATGTAATCTTTAAAAAATCCCTGCGTTCAACGACATGAGATACACTCTGTATAATCTAGTATACCCTGTATATATCACGTAAAAACGGATTAAGGCGAGGTTATTGTTTACACAACGTTTGCAAAGTAAACGTGTTTTTTTTTTTTGGAAATTTTTTTTTTACAACCCGGTTACGCGAAATGTCATTACCGAGTTATTTCGACGAAAGTATACGGCGTATATGTACACAATCTGCATATACCAAACGCAAGTTTTATTGCAATATATTATAGGTACTCATTCGGTATACATATATTTAAAAAAAAAAAATGTATATAATAATAAATCAATCATATGTAGGTGGAACTGTGGAGTGTGCCTAGACACAACTTCGTGTTAAAAAAGAATTTGCTCCGGCGAATTTTTAAAGGCCCTCCAAAAATTTGGAATTTATTTTACAAAATATTAAATTTACGTATACAAATAATTTTTTGAGGGGGGGATTCGAATCCCCCTAATTTGTTTCAATTATTTGTGTAAATATCATAGGTACTGGCTTGTGTTTTATACAATTATAGTTATTACTGCAGTTGACTACATGTTTTATTAAAAACGTGAACCAAGTCAGGAACGATTTGTCTGCGGATTTAAATTTATATAATGTTTGGAATATACTTCAAAAATTTTTCAAAAAACTGTTTTTTAATTTGAATATAATTTACTGTGTTGTGTATATTCCTCAGGGGAGGCGTCTAGTTTCTCTGACACTCTAATGTGTGAACCCTGCTGCGGGTTCCTTCGTGATGAACTCCGAGCTGGAGTCTGAACAACGATTAAAATATAATCCGGCGAAGAGTACTATCTAATAACATATTGCAATGTTATACCGGTAATATTTCGAGCTCGACCGCGACAAAATTTTGATCGAAAAATCATAATCATCAACCTTTTAAAAATATTGTACCATTGATTTTCACAGAATATCTGACATTTCTGACGATTTTATGAACGAAAATTCGAAAGAAAAAAAAGCGTCACAGCATGTGCTAATAATAATTATATACATATATATGTTTAAAACGCGAAATCAAATATTTGTTCAAAACGAATATTTCCAAAGGATTTTCGTACTATACAATATTATGTAGGCCTTGGAAAATAATATATACCAACTGTGTATTATTATGTATACATATAGTTTTTGTTAGTCACGTTAGTATATTATGCATATTTATAATTTTAAATAATAATATAATTATGCAACGTGTCTATCAGTACCTATGCCTATATATAAATAATCACCGATTAATCATTGTAAAATATGTTTTAAATATACTTTCTATGTTTAAAATCGCATACGAAACAAATTATAAAATCTGTTCTAAATATATAAATGCATGTGTGTTTAATATTTCCAGTGTCCTTGAGAAGCTCTGGCTTATATGCGATGATGTCTTTAATTTTCGAACCAAAAATGGGCATAATATTTTACAATCAATAAATATATATATATATATAGCAGTATAAGAAGTATCGTAGCCAGAAATTAGTCAAGGTAGGGGTTATTAAATAAATGTGATATAATATTTACTATAGTATATCAAACTCAAAACACGTTACTTTGACAAGACGAAAAATAACGAATGTGCTCTCGATTTATAGCAGAACAAACTAGAAATCTTTCCTGTACAAAGACGAGTTCAAAAATTTAAAACGCATATTTTGCCAATTTCAGAAAAAAATTGCATATTTCTTAATTTCTTATTTTTAATATTTTACTATTATTATTATTATTACTATATAAAAAAAAAGCCAAAGCGGTTTTGAACCCTGAAACCTTCTCCCCCACCGCTACGCCATTGAGTATAATTATATTTTATATACGTTTCATTTTCATTTAAGATTAAGAAAAGAAATTTATATACAACAAAATTATGCGTATTATGTACAAATGTGTTAATAAATAAGAGCATATAGAAGAATTTTATACGTGTAAACAATAAATCAAAACAAACGCGTACCTATAAATTATAAAAAAAAATTAATTTTTTTTTTCGTTTTTTTTTACCAAATATATACTTACAAGTGTTACAGATAATTTACTTATTACTTACTTACACACCTACTTTTTCCTCTCTACTTTCCTACAAGATCAAAAAAAATATCCGTCCACATTTTACCCGTGTATTTCATCACGGTGTGTTAAATTCTCATGAGACACTCAAATTCCTACTAAAAATCCAGTAAAAATCGTGTTAAATTTTCGACTTTGACGAACACGAAATACAAAAGTGTATAGGTCCGAGTGAATTAACTTAACCCTAAATACAGATATGAGTTGAGTGCTTTTTGTCTCTTATATATTAAATATAAGTAATAATGTACCTACGCTGTACACGAAACGGGATATTTTTTTGTTTTTAACATACCAGCTAAAGCGTTTAAGTATCCGTTATTGTCGCTTGTGTATATATAGTTACTTAAATATGAGTTATACAAATATAATCATATAAATAGTGATTAAAGGCACTTGAAATTTGATGAAAAAAAATTTAAACGTTCACCTCGCTGCCGTTTCGATCGTTATAACTCAATAAAAATAAAAATGTCA
Source organism: Slavum lentiscoides (assembly GCA_032441835.1). Taxonomy (NCBI): domain Eukaryota; kingdom Metazoa; phylum Arthropoda; class Insecta; order Hemiptera; family Aphididae; genus Slavum; species Slavum lentiscoides. The sequence goes on from CM063713.1 coordinate 4,749,601, forward strand.
AAGTCAGAACCGAGTAGGTACACCGACAATACATAATATGACATTTTGCGAATCGTGAAATTATAATATAAAGTACATTCGATTATAGCTATAATTTGCATTCTGCAGGCAATATATATAGTCTGTACAGTTATATACATTCGCGTGCGGCACACAGACACAGTAACCGCTAGTTCCTATATATAAATTCCACATATTTCCGAGTACGGAATTAAAATGAATATTTCAAATATTAATATTAGTTAAACGTTTATTTTATGGGAGTATAACAGTTAAGGATATAGAAATATCCGGTTATAATTTTTCTGCCGTTAGTATAATATTTATATTTTAACTCGCTTATATGTACCGTGCGAAAAAGAAGTTAAATTTACGACGGACCGCGGTTACATTTTTGTAACACATTGATATTATAATAAACTGTAGTAGGACACGAATAACGGATTATGATATTTTGTATAAGATGGTACGTCATCTGTACCTCTGAAAATAATTATACATATATAATAATCGGGGACTAAAAATAATTTTCTTTTTTTCGCATAACACATTGCACACTCTATCGACTTTGAAGTTTGACTGTTGTTTATACGTGTTAAGACTGGATTTGTTAATATATATATATATTTTTTTAAATTTACGAACCGAGTAATGCGTATATAACCTATATAACGCGTTTAAAACACTATTTATAGCAACGTTATAATTTTTATAATATTATAATATTTACAATATTGTACACACAACACACACCATATTATATGTATATTATGTATAGATTTTTTTTTAAAGGTTTTTTTTCAACGTATCTGCTGTGAAAATTATAAAACTTTTTTTACAACGGTTTGAATAATTTTAAAAATATATATAATTAATTACGAAACGTTAATGATAATTTTAGCAAAATAATTTCTAAGCGTACAGCTTCATAGACGTTAAAAATAAAATATTATGTAACATCCGTCATATTCCGTTATTGGCATTCGCGGGTTCGGAGTTTCATTATGTTACCACGGTACCAGCTAACAATACTGATTGGTTAAAAGGTCCATGACTATTTTCTTTTTCGTCGAGAAACGGTCCGATTTGTCTATATAACGCCGATTTATATAATTTCGCGGATTCGTTTGAAACGAATACAAATAGAGATCAGATTAAACAGTATATTATTTAAACAGTACAATTATATACCTATTCATTAAATAAATAAATTGTAAATTTGTACGTATTAGAGCTTATTAAAATGTGTGATAATTATAATAGCTACTATAATATATAGTAATAATAACGTAGGTACCTAGTCATACACGATGCAGGTATATTATTGAATAAAATATAGTGTGCGTACCTATATGTATAATTATAATATTATATTTCCAGTTTAGTGACTGCAGTAACTCGTTTAATATTATGGTAAAAAATAAAAACGAAACGATTTTATGCGATCTGTTGTAGAACTCGAAATTTAATAGAAATATACGTAATATTAAAAATATGTATTTACGCCACAATAAAAATAATTGAAAAAGATCATTTTAATAGTATCTATCTATTATAAATTTTTATTTTTTTTACAAACGATTGAATTGCATTTTTTTTTTTTTTTTATCGGACTATAGTATCTACTCAAATATACTTATCCGCTCAATTTAATATTGTATTATACATATTTTTCATTAAACAAATAATTTTTGAGTATTATGCGTGTATCATAATACAATTGCACGTGTAATGATAATCGTTATTATAATATTATCGAAAACTGCTAAAATATCGTGAGTATAATAATTTTCAAAAATTAAATTCGGTACCGTAAGTCTTACGTGTTACTAAAATAAGTACCTACATAAGCATATTGGATTATAGAATATTACAAGATTTTTTTTTTTTTTGAATAATTCTCTATATAAACTCTAGTTAAATAATTATTATTCAACTTATATGTTTAATCGAATACAATCTATGACCTATATATATATCTTACGATTTATATTAGAATTATTGATTGTTATTATTATACGATACAGCTTCAATGAAACATACCTACATACTTGATTTTATGGAAAGTAACCGTTTTATAAAATATTATCTACAAACCACTTTTTTATGGACTAATAAGGTATAGAAGTATATCTATGAAACACGCCAGTGAACAATAATATAATTTGTCGTGCCGTTATTTTACAATTAAACATATCATAGTAAATTTAAATTTAATTTAAGTTTTCTTTTTTTTTCTGAGTTGTGAATTGTTGGCGAGAAAAGCTAATCCCACGATACTCGAGTTATATAATCGCAATAAATTGTAGGTATTTTATGGATTTTAACTAGGCGCCATAATGATATTTCTAATTAGATTAGTAACCCATATAGCGTTAGGCAAGGTAAATGATACACATGCAGGGATTGTAAATGATACATGGGATTAGTGAATTATATAATATACATTTAATACAATTATAATAGTAAAATGGAATTAAAAATGTATTTATTTTTTAATTTACATTCAAATAAGACACAGATTATTACATTAGTTTCGAAAAACATTACGTTTTGATTGACATTTTGTTTCACTATTATTATTACAAAATGAACATAAGGTTTTTTTTTTGAGATTTCGTTAAGTGTGGGAGACGCGTTGATTTAATGTGAAATAATGTTTTAACCAATTTTGAAGAACTTTTCATTTGTTTTTTCACTTTGTATAGGAAACAGCAATTTCATCAGGTATACCTATAATAACCCTAATTATGTCATCGCTTAAGGCAATGAATTAACTGCAGATGTATAATTCAATTCAACCATTTTAATCAATCTTTAATGATACGGTTGATATGTGAAACGTGATTGTAGTAACCGTATATGGTATGCTATATGATATCATATAATAATAGCCAGCTATTGTTACACTTCTATAGTAATGGAAATTTCCATCATAAAGATATGAAATATTGTTATTAAATGACGTCAATATTACATAACAGTTCCAAAAATCACCCCTCAATAAATGGTTCACCATTTAATATTTATTGAAATGATGGTACGTTAGTAAACAGGTATATAGTACAAAACGTACTGATTATCATGAAATACTAAAACACCGTCGTTTATTAATAAATGTTGCGATATTATAATTTATGCTTATATTATGAAAATGCATGAAATAGGATTTCTAATAAGGTGTACTTATAGTTCTTAAGGCAGTTTGAAAACTATAAAATAATTAATAATTAGTATCGTTATTTTGAAATTTTGGACATATTTATTTTAATTTACATAATAATAAAAAAATAATTATATAAATGAGACAGTTAACAATATTAATATAAAAAGATAAAATTATACGTCATCTAGCACTTTACACATTTATACAAAAATATAATACACATGTAGGTACATAAAAACACTATAATGATTACTAATCATTACTAACATCATTATCATCATCGTCCTCTTCGTTGTCATCATCATCAGAATCTAAACTACTCTCTGAACTTGATATCTGTAATCTTTGTAATTTAGATTCAATATTGTCATTGTTCACGGTAGATTTCAGTTCATTTTTCAGTGTTTCCATATCTTCTTCAACAGTTCTCGCGGCAAATTCCAATTCTTCCAACTCCAATTCTATGTGTCCCTTTTCGATTTTATTGTCATCGAAAAGTTTGATCACAGCATCAAAATGGGTACTTTTCAACTGTTGAATCCACACACAATAGTCTTTAATGTACAGTTGGTTCAACAAGTATCTGGGCTCACTCTCGTTAAACATTTTGTATATGTCCAACAGACAAGCAAGTAAACACGTACAACCATTTTCGAACACTTGACGCACATCGGAGAGCACTAAAATACTCAAATCCCACCGCCTGTAAAGCGGATAACATAAACTACGTCTAATGCATGATACGACGGTTTCGTCGAATGTGTCAAAATTGCGAAACCATGACAAGGTAGACGCCAGTTTGTTGATCAACCACGCAGATTCAGCGTTTTCTTCACCAAAATTTGTTCGCACAGCATAGCAATACGCATAAATTATGTCAACAAGTGATAACAATGCAGATTTTTTATCATCTTTGCTCAATAAGTATTCTTTGTTGCCAAACGATTTTAAAATATCATTATGTGAACTGTCCAACATACGTTTTGTACTGTCTAACCAAAATGGTTTGAAGTTCAGTACGTCTTGCAGTTCATCTGGTTCTGTAAACAAATCTGCTAAGTAATGATTGTCGCAAAAATCTGCAAGTTCTTTTTCGACTTGCAATGATTTTCTTTTTTCAAAATTTGAATCGTCTGGATCTGTAATTTCAACTACTTCGAAAAATTCACCACTAAAACTATTAAATGCATTTTGAGTTTGATTTGCAAATCCATATTTCACGCAAACTATACTTTCTTCAGATATAGGTGTTTGTAAAAAATTACAATCTATATCATTGTCATCGGCATCATCATCATCGTCATTAGAATTTTCATTTAGTACTTCAATTGATGGATTGATATTGTGGGAAGTTTTTTTTGGAGTCAGAAATTTATTTATGAGATCTAAATCTGGGAAGTGCTCTCCTGGATTTACTTTATTCAACGTAAAGGTAAAAACGTATGAATCCCAGTCGTAAGACCCAGATGAAGAATCAGTTTCTTCCACTTCGCCTGGCAAATGAAGTCGTAAATAATATGGAGAAGAGTAAAATGTAATCTGAGTACCATCTACATCGATTTCTGTTTCGTTAACATTGGCAAATTTAGCTTTGATCTTAATGATTAGATAATCGTCTGTTTGATCCAATTCGAAATTAGGAGTTAACATTATACAAACTGAAACAAAAAACAAAATTTTACTTAACAAATTTTAATACAGTATATTTTTAGTATATACCCCCCTCCCACCAAAAGCAGAAAAATTTAATAAATTTAATTAAAAACTTATTTTTTTAAATTGTAAGTTTAAGTCCAAGCCCGAGTAATAATAATATTTTTTTGTCAAATAGCAACACAATACAAATATTTTGTTTTGCTATTTCCAAAAACAAATACAGCAGAATTTCAATTATCCGAATCAATTGGGATCGCACCTAGTTCGAATAACTGAAACTTTTTTTTTGTGAAAATGAATATATGTTACATACATTATATTTATATATGTAATAAGTTTTAATATTTTAATATAATAATTTATGTGTACACACAATTTCGAACTATAGAAATACCATACATGCACATACACATATTTTTAATAAACGTTTAAACTCGCGTGATTTGTGTTTTTTCTTTTTCTCGATATAGAGCATGCGGATACGCCAATCACAGTTCGCATGATCGAGGTTCTACTGCAGTTTTTAAGTTTCGAATGCCTTTTACTACTTAATAAAAGTACTTTTATAATTGCATATGTGTTAATTATAAGCTACTGTTATACATTTTTTTCTACACAGATGGTAAAAACTTTTATCAATATTCAGATATTCCACTCAACCTATTCATTTATGATTTATGTAACCAATAAACATATAATTGTTTTCTAAGAAAAGTACTTATAATGTCATTGTTTATATTTGAGTTCACTATATATGACATGCACAGTATGCATAATTTGTTAATTTTAATGACTATACAAAATGTCAAAAATAATAAATAAATCATTATATACAGGCGTAACACGCAATGAAAATGTATTTCTGTTTTATTTTTATAATTTTTCATAATTCAAAACATAAAATATAGTAAATACCTACGCCTAATTAGTAATCACAAATATACCACAATGACATTTAAAGGGAAAATATATTAGTTTTGATAAATCATTACTCGTATTGTTTTTTTAAAACTATAGAATATCGAAGAATCAAAAGAATTATAATATAATATTAAGGAAAACTGTTATCTGTTTAGTTTTCTTTTAGAGTATACTACAGTGTAATAACTAACAGTAATCGTAGCGACTATTGTGACCGAAACAAACATTTTATTTATATTCCTATTATTTGATGGTGTAATTACAAAATCAGAAATTCTCTGAATCTGTGCGTTTTATTGTGATCTTCAAACGTCAACACAGTTGGTAGTAATTTTTGAGAATAATTAACTAGTTTTTATTAAAAACAAAATGTTTTTTTATTCTAGACAAATTTTATCGATTTTATTCTAGATAAATTTTCATACCGTCAAATTTCTGTGCAAAAAAAAAAAAAAGTGATTTTTGATTATATTTTATTTACATTATTTGTATACTTGAACGGCTAAGGTATTTTAAACAATTTTAATTTTTCATACAGTGACTGCATTATTTACAGTCGTTTTGTTTAATAAGATAGTTTAAAATTAGTACAGTTTATTTGTTTTTATAACAATTATGGCAAAATTCAAATATATATTTTTTCCGCCTCTATAAACTGATGGCTAAAAGTAGAAAGACACAATTAATCTGTTTAAGATTAAAATGAAATAACTTGATATTTTATAATATATTAAATATATTTTCCAAAAATTATAAAACGTAGCAATAACTATCGATGAAGAAATACGTCTATGGGTATTTATAATAGTTTTTATTTCAATGCATTAAAAACACAGCGTTTGCATATTTTTAATTTAAGGCCCATCACTAGAGTCTAGCCGCTCAGGACGCAATGCCTCGTAAAGCTGAGGAGCTTATCTCGGGTACATGGCTGTGGAACAGACGCTAGATAGTAAACAAACCACAAGACCCTGTGGGAGGGATGGACTTAACGCTCCCTCGAAAGGGTACGAGCACTGCTTGGTGCTGGTGGACCACAAACGACTCAGTAGTCGATCAGGTATCCTGATCAAGCACTGCCCTGCCCCGACACCTGAATAACGCCCAGGGTTAACATAAGGTTTGCGGCCAGTAAGTTTCTGATTTAACACGTACCTCGCGTTAATTTTTTCATTAGTACGATACAAATGCCTATTTACAAGTACGACCCAATGCCATGATCATAAAGCAACTAAAAATTCATACAAATAGTTTTTTCAACCAAATCCCAAAGTAAACGTAACACGCGCTTTATATTAAAGTCTGTATAAATTGTTGTTTTTTTTGTATCGCATTTACAATAACTATCTATATTCGTTTATATAAATTATAAGTATTATTTATCCTTTGTGCCTTTATATTCTATATTATACCATACAAAAAAAAAAAAATCATAAAGACGTCACTGACTCGATTCTTAATTTTATAAATATTATTCGTTATAGCGTTACGTAAGGAACATAGAAGACGTTGTACCTTACAAAATCAATAGTATACACAAACACTAATCGGTTAAAATTCGTTTTGATTCGCTGAAATAGACCGTGAAGTACACTCGGTGGTTAATAAAAATTGTATTTTTTACGACTGCTTTTGAATAAAAACAACTAAAACATTCTTAACACACGCGACAAATTTTTACAAACCGAATCACTTTTAAACGCACACCACATTTCTCAACACGCCGTCTCGGATTCTTATCTACGATCACATGTTTTCGTTATCAATACGTTTGGTTTGTTTTGAGATTTCCAAAGCGAATACGAACTTTATACAAACATTTTTCCGTAGTCGAAGAAAAACTAAATAATTCGAATTTTAAACGACCAACAACGATCTAATGGAATATTAACGAAAAATATTGGTTTTTGTAAATGAGAATCCAACGCCGTTGTTAATTACGCGGAATTTAATCGTTTTCGGAATATATATTTCGTTTTCGAACACTTTGCACACAGGGACGTATAAACTCCAAAGACGCTACAACCATTTTTGTAGGCGTGTAGATGGTGTTTTTTTTTTTATCAATAGAACAAAATGTTCTCTGCAGACCGAGCTTGTAGCTGAGCGTAATCCGTATTCACACATTATTATTTCCATTACAAAGTTTCCTTCGTCCGTTACCCGGAGTTGTACTACGCGGGAAATTGTCCCGAATCGTCCGTATAGTTTTACAAAGTGATCCATCCGTACGATTCATCAGGAATATCTGAAGAATGCGGTTGAAAAAAAGACCGTGCGCTGTAAGTAGCAGATTTTTTTCCCGGACAAAATAAGTTTGTTTAACGAGTATGTACCGTTTTCGTTGTGTTTTCTGCGCATTTTTCACAATTTATTCGATTCGCATTCAGTGTAACCGTCGAATCGTTGTTATTTGATACGTGTTTACTGATTGTTGCCGAAAATAATGCCCTCTTTCCATTGAACTTATTGACTTGACCCAATTTTCGTTCGTAATTAGTAAACTACGTTTTTATTTTCGGGCGTGACGTGCAATTACTTTGGTTTTAATTTAAATTTTACATTTTAATATTGGAACAATCGCTGCTTCGTGAAATTACTGTTTTAAATAACATACACGAATTTTGCCACTGCGCAAGAAGCCGTATAAAAAGCTTTTTAACACCCGTCGCAATTTAATTTTAAGCGTTCATTAAACGCATGTTTTTATTCTTATAAATCGTTAATATGTAGAATATCGTACAATGTGATGCGGTAAAAATGCTTTACGAATGTGTTCATTAATTAACCTGTTAATATCGATGATTTCAGAAGCACTAGCCATGTAATGAACATATGTTTCACACTGTTACCTTGTGTTTGGTCATATAATGGGATGACGAAAAGGATTTGGCCAGAAGACAGTATGGGTGCTGGGGTTTCTTCCAACGAATATCCAAACGCGGACGTTCAAAATTATCCAGGAGTTATCGTAAAGTAATGATATTGTAGTAATGATAAAATTACCGTTTGTACTCAAATTGTATGTGTATAATAGGGAAAGACGTAAGATGCGCATGTCTGGTTTTGCCACTTTGCGCAAAAAGCTTATAAAGCGTCGTCGGTTTTCCAAGGTATGTAACCACGGTCGTATCATAAGGGAGTTGATATCCGATTGGTCACCAGCTGAAGTTACCGCTTTACTCGAAGAATACGAAGCACTGGCAGCTCTTAAAGATTTGTCTGTACAAGCAGAATTAGCAAGGCCCCCAGCTGCTACGTTTAAACAAGATTTGTCTACATTATACGACCACAAGTATTGTACAGACGTCGATCTCATTTTTCATGGTGTTTGTTTCCCAGTACACAGAGCTATATTGTCAGCTCGATGTCCGTATTTCCGAGAATTGCTGTTGGGATGCCCTGGTTACGGAGCTCGCATTTGTTTAGATTTGAGGACGCCTGGTGTTGATATAGAAATGTTTTCGGCATTATTACGGTTTTTATACACGGGCGATATAGCTCCAAGAGACGGGGACATAGATCTAGCGTTATTGAGGAGACTTGGCGACGAACTCGGCACACCGAATGTTTTAGAAAATGATTTAAGATACCTGTTGGAAACCGGCGACTACGCAGATGCTGCACTTGTGTTCATTCCAGAAGGATATTCAGATCGAAGACCAGAATCTACTGGATCTGAATATGGTTTTCAGCCGAAATTGGAATTGCCCTGCCATAAATCTATACTTAGCGCCAGGTCACCATTTTTCAGGAACCTTATTCAACGAAGAACTAAATCTGGCGAAGAACACACTGAACGAGCTCTACACATTCCTACAAGGTTTGTAAAATGATTTTTCGTATTTATTAACAAGTGTTTACTTCAAAATCTGTTAATATGTATTTTTAAATATTTCAGGATAGTACTAGACGAATCGGTCATTCCAAAGCGATACGCAAGAGTACTGTTACATACGATTTATTTAGACACAGTTGATTTGTCTCTGATACTACGAGGTTCTGGATGCGGTTCATCCGCTGGTAGTTTAAGCGAAGTAAATACAATACAAATTCATATTTATATATAATATAATGTATCTTAAAATACTAAAAGTGTTTACTTGTATTACTTTAGGTTGAAGCTTTAACAAATACAGGACGTGTTAGGCCTAGTCCTTTGGATGAAGCTATGGAGTTGTATCAGATTGGTCGCTTTCTAGAGTTGGAAATAGTATCCCAGGGTTGTGAGGATCTTATATTAGAATGGCTTACTCTGGAGTCACTTCCAGGCGTTCTTAGGTGATTTTGATTAAAAAAAAAACTTAATGATTATTATTATCGATTATATTTACAAATTATTTGTAGGTGGGGAAGTTTGCCACATGGGTCAGCATGGGTTCATCGCCAAGCCAAGCACTTTTTGCGTGAGGAATTTTCGCAAGTGGCCAATAGTCCTGTCTTGTACCAACTTGACAAAGCTCATCTTATAGACTGTTTAAAGAGTAATTTCTTACAAGCAAGTGAACTTGAAGTCTTACAAGCTGTTCTTAAATGGGGCGAACATGAATTGATTAGACGTATGGAAGATAGAGGTATGATATTATTGATATTTTTATTACGTAACTTCATTATTTACTCATTATTGATTAAATTGATTCTAGAACCAAATTTGGTTAGTCAAACAACACATTCTGTAAGCCGGAAAGGTGTGAAAAAACGAGATTTGAGTGATGTAGAACTACGTGAAATATTATCCGAACTTTTACCTTTGGTGCGTATGGATCATGTTATTCCAACAGAACATGAAACGTTGACACAGGCAATAAGAAGAGGTTTAGTAAGTTCACCACCAAGCCATATGATTGGTAATGATTCACCAATATTGTCACATCATATGTCACGAATCAATGCTTGGATTAGACATCCATCGGGGCTCTATGTTAGACCTAGACTATTTGTTCCATACTATGATGAAATCAAAGTAAGTTATTCACAATAATTAAATCTATTTGACTTGATAATTTATTATATTGAGTTTATTCAAATATCTGTTATAGTTCGTTTTACTATTTAATATTTTTATCTATATTTTCTTTATGTATCCCTTTTAGAGTAAAGGCCGTGACACTTCCATTTAGTTACTACTATCAAAAATTTAATATAAATCATAATTTTTAATTTCTTAATTTTAAGGATATTTTTATTTTATTTATTTTTTGTTAATCTTGAACATTTTTGAATGAACTGAATAATTTTTTTTAAATTTAATTATTTATCATTGCTTTAAAATTAACAAATACAATACAATGCTGGACTTGTGTCTAATTTAGCAAAATAGTACCAGTGTTTAGTATCTAATATATAGTGTCATGTTTGTATATTTGTATTTTATTGTCGATAAAATTTTTGATTTAAAATTGTAATTGATTTTTGTTTTCTTTAGTCATTATTTGAAGATCATATGTTAAGAGAGGATGAAGAGCTGGTGCGGCGTACAAGATATATGCCAGATGGTATACCTGACACTTTGTATATGATTGAGGAAAAGCCAACATCATCATCATTTGGCCTTTCATCTCTTGACGTTTTGACAGCTTCAATACCAAGTTTGAAAATTATATATTTATATATCTTTTTATTTTTAAATTTGTTTCTAAAACTTAAATTCATATGTTTAGCACCAGATGCATTAACCATGAATGCGATGGTTAAACGTGATCAAAAACTAAGATCTGCCCCAGGCTGTCAGCGTGCAATATCATTGCCATTATCTAGTCGACAAGAGATCAATCATCAAATAAGATTAAGAGTCGTGCGAGAGTTCAATTTACCTGATCCCGTTGCCTATCTTTTAGAAGTATTAAAATATTTTAGTGAAGTTTTGGACTTTGTTTTAATGTGTGTATAATTTTAGAAAGCTGCTAGTTCTGTATGTTATTGTGGTGGAGGCCCTGACGAGAAACCAAAAGAAAGTACTAGATCTCGAAGTAGTCGAACAAGAAAAGAAAAACGAAAAGGTTTAGGGACCAGCACCTTACCATCTGTATATGGACAGCAAAAATTGAGAAAACAACATAGGCCATATGCTTTAAATGATATGGCCTCATCTTTACGATATACTAATAATATCAGAGTAAGTAAATATTATCATTATATAATATAATGTTATTTGTTTTAATTAATATTTGTCAATAAATTTACTAGTATGAAGACGACGAAGACTTCGATGGCCGAGGAGAGCAAATAATTATGCCTGATGTTGCAGCTGTGTCACTTTCATTGGATCAATTAAACATATGTCCAGTTCTTGGTCCTGAAACCGAGTTGAGATTGGACCTGGGTGATAGTTCGCCCAATCAATCTCCATATAAAACACCACCTCCTCCTAAACATTTCATTTAGACTCTATTTCGGAGTATTTCAAATGTAATGTAATATGTAAGATACTTTGTTATTAGTTTTTATATAGAATTCCATGTAAACGATTAATACTTGACTGTTGTGAAAAACAGAAATAGTACAATTTAAAAATCAATTCTTAATGAAAATCAAGTTGTAGCTGTATTAGGGAAAAAAAAAAAATATTGTTACCATTATGTTCATTCCGAGTGCAGTATTCATTTTTCATTATTAATTGAATAACGATTTTTTCAGTTTTTCACAAGATTTAAGATGAGTGTTAGTCAGTTACTTGGTAATATATTAAGTTTCATATGTATACATTTTATCGGCTGCTGATTCTTAATTTTATCACGCTCAATTATGTCGTAATGATTTCCTTCTTAAACGTGAGCAACATAATCGATCGAGTGCGTTATTAATATTTCATTATCGTTGTTACCATCATCTTTCGTTATTGTCGTTTTCAAATTAATAAACACTTCAATTGTTATTCGTTTAAATATCTGTTGACTGAAAACAAAGCTTTTACCTAATTATTTTGTTTAACCACTTATATTTTCTTACTAGTTTAATTTTTTCTTTCCTTAGAGAACTTCTATTGCACTCGTATTTTTTTATTTTTATTTTGTTTAAATGTGTTTTAAGCAATTACGCTGTTCACAATATACATCTTTATCACATCTGTTTAGTTAAATTTAAAGATTTATTATAAAGTCTAGTCATGATAAATTGAACCCCTAAAACTCGAAAAAATATTAGTCTTTTGAATTTGTGTAACAATATTATTCTTTATGACTGTTTTAGTTTCGTTTACTCCTCTTTCTGTTTCAAGTTATTGCTGCTACCGTACTTTATTTTATATCGGTCGGATAGCTCTGTAAATCTTTTTGAAGTGACGAGTCCTAATTGTTTCGGGTTCTGGGTTCTTCAATATCATTCGTTTTTTTTAATGCTTTTTGTTTTGTTTATTTTTTTTTTTTCATTTTATTGTTATATTTTTGTTTTTTCGATGGCCTTTGCAAAATGGAATAATTATTATCGTTAAAGTATTTTTTGTTCTTTCTTCTATTCATCATTATTCATGAATGCACTACAATACACATGTGTAGTATAACATAGAATTGTAAATATAGCGTAGACCCTATATATATAATAAATCATGAGCACTACACTTGCTGCCGTCCACTGAAGTATTCTTACCAACTGCCTAGTAATTTGTTTTAAAATATATTTTATTCTATTTTTAGTTTCTGCACATAGGAAAATTAATTTTTTTTTTCTCTTATTTTTTTGGGGAATGTTGCAATAAATCAGGCACTGGTGTCTATTATCTTTACATTTATAAATATATAGTTAAATAATAAAGTAAAATAATCAACTGTTAATTTTACCATTTTTCTTTTCCTGCATAATTCGTACCTGATATGAAATCTTGAAATTTATATAGTTTTGTACACCTACCCAGTCTTCAAATATTATAATATTCCTAGTGAATAACAACGGCAAGACACAGTATTTATTGGTTTTAATCGATGTATTTTTTTTTTCACATATTTGTAAATGAGGGCGGTGATAATTTGGAAAGTAATTCCTAAAATTAATAAAGCCTCGGCTGTGTTAAGGAATCCGAATTAAAAAAAAAAAAATTTCGATTAAAACCGAATCTGTGCAACCAGAGCGTTTATTCCAAAACTCACTGTTTTCGTATATATATATATATATTATATGTATTCCCATGGATAACGAATAATTGTGTCGTAAAGGGTAACCCGTTTCCTTTACATTTACTTAGTTAATATACAAATGTATCAAAATAAAAATTTTCTTTCTTTCACCGTTTTATAGAAAATAACATCGTACAATTGCGACGCTCAAAACAAATTGACCGTTGAACGTACATTAAAAAAAAAAAAAAAAAATTAATAAAACTATTCAATTAAATTTCATTAACGTTTAGGGACCAAAGGACACTCACTTACCATTTATTTAATATATATATATGTATATAATACAATACAGATATTTTATTGACACTACTAAATTATTTATGTTTACGCGCACTTATCTTTATTAATTTCTGTATACATATATCTTTAGACATTATTTGATTTTTCCTTGCCGATCTGTGATTCTAGTCTGTCGTTTTCCTTGGTGAAAATTGGCTTCACAAATACTATAAGCTTATTGTTAATTTACTCCTCGAACCGCGGGGTTAACTATGGTCGTGTTATATAAAACATGTACATATTATTTATTTCAAATTATTACATTTAGCATTTAATTTTTATCAATGACACTATCATTAATTGTAGCATATAATGTGGAGATTTTACTTTATGTTATTAAAAATATAGGACAGACTTGTTTTTATTTTTTATTATTATTGTACTTAATTAAATACAGTATACATTTTTGTTAACGATTGTTTTAAAACCGACAGCCCAAACTCCAATCTTTTAGGACTAGGTTAAGTTAAATAATTGTAATTATATGTACCTTACATTATAATATAATAAATATAAAATCAATATATCGTGTGTTGTACAAATGCGTTTCTGTTGATACTTTGATGTTAGTTACAATAAATTTGTTCTTGTGATTTAAACATTATGTTGACATATTGTAAAATGTATTCAAAAAAACAGCTACTTCCTTTAGTTTTTGGCAACGATTGCTATTCGACATTCCGAACAAAGCGGTTGTTGGTCTATGTTTTTCGTTAGTAAAACATACGAGTTTCATTGAATAACATCTTCAAAAATATGGAATCGGCCACATTGGTACACACCTCTTGTGTGTAGAGTATGCACATTCGGTAATAAAAGTTAGTACAAATCCAAACTAGTCGTGACCATAATATTAAAAAAGTATTCCGTTTTGTTCATCTGATTTACAAGACAATAAAATGGGTACATTCCATCCACCAAGAGAATAAAAGTGTGCCGAACTAAAACTAGATGTTCTCTTTCACAACGCCACCCACTATAACACACCCGACTTCCTATTACGTACGATACATACAGGTTCAAAAGTATACCAAAGTGACTCATTCTTTAAAGTTGTAATATTCTTTGGTAGACAAACTGCACATATATAATACTACAAAATATATATATATTTTTTTAAAGGATTGAAAAGTCAAAATTAAAATGTTTAAAACACATGACAAGCTGTTATGGTTCCATTCATTTTAATATTATTTGTGTACAGTAATAGAGTTTTGAATGGAAAGGAATGATTTCATTACTACTCTTTCATTGCATCAAATTTATGTTGGTTTAATAAAAATCGCACATATATTTTTGTACAAACAGGTAAACACATTGTGAGCTTGCTAGTATAATATTATATACAAGTACAACCTACATTTATAAGTAAAAAAAAAAAAAAAATTACAACAGTGTTATATTATTTACAACTAGTATATCACAATTCACAAACATTGGCCAATTCTACAGTAACAGTTAAAAATTGAGTTTTAGTATAAACTATAAATACTTATAAATTTGTTATTTTTTGACATTGGGTTAATAATAATAATAATTTTAATTTCACAATTTTACTTTCTCGACACTGGAGTATATCCTCCTTGTATACCGTAACATTTTGCTTGTACATCATCGGAAGCACCACCGTGAGCTTTTACTTCGTTATTGTACGCTTGAATACGACTTTTAACTGGAGAGCCACCTAAAGGCGAATCCTGTTTTAGTGTCTCGACATCGTTGAATACGACCTGCGCACCTCCGCCCATGGTTTGTATAATATCAGCCTATATAGTAAAACAATTGTTTAGTAATGAATTGTCGACGACCGCCAATTAAATATACTTTGTATAATTTAGCTTCAGGAACTCCTTGTTCGTCTGCTCCTTGTGTCAATAAACAATATTTTGTAGCGCCGTTATTGGACACTGTTTTGGAATCTGTTAACTTGGTGATGGACTTACGTTTCTTCATCTTGGGTTGCATTATAGTTTGCAAAGGGATAGGCGCTGGTGGCTTGTGTTCAATCCAACGTTCTTGCGGATCACAAGATTTAGAACGCCTTGAACGTAAGTATCGTAATGTTGCTTGTGAAGGCTAAACATTAAAGTATTAGATGTGTATAAAATTATATTGTTAAAAAAAAAATATGTAAACAGATTAAAATATTGTTACCTCGGCTGGTTTTGAATCTGTGGGTTTGATATTATTTACAACGGGTTCAGGTTTGCTTAAACTGTCATCAGACAGGGTTCGTTTAATAGTACGCCTGGAAAAATGTGCAGGAATACTTTCTGTGCTTTCCACAATATTCTTAATATGCCTTAATTTACGTTTTTTGTCTTGTAATTTTGCCTAAAAATAAAATTTCACAACAAAAATAATAATGTAAGAATTATTAATAAGAAAAATTATGCATATAAAGGTTAATATTAGTAAAATATTTTTTTATAAAATGTTCCGATTAGTTGTTTAAAATCACATATATATACACTGAAATTTGTAAACATTAATGTGAATCAAGTAAAAGAAAAACCAATGGCTTTACAAAAACGTGGATTATTTTTTATTTTGGTCTATAAATTAGAATTTAAAAATTCTTCATGTTAATAAATGCATAGTATTGTACAAGCACAACAATCAAAATTATGTAAATAACAAATATCATACGAACCTCAAACTCATTTTCTTGAACCTTCCATTTATCTTTAAACTCTCTTGATAATTGTTCTTGCTTTTTCACAATTTTTGTATTGTATTTTTGTTTCAAAAGATCTTTATCAACCGATACTTGATTAAGCATATTTTCTTTTGCGTTTAACTAAAAATTAAGGAATTAATTTGTTTATATATATATATATATATATATATATATATACACACTTACATCTGATTTTAGTCTTTTGTTTTCACTGTCCAATAGTTCTAATTTTCTTTTTAATGATGCCATTTCATTTTCCAATATAAATGCTTTGTTTTGGTATTGTTTAACCTATATTGAAAAAAAAAAAGTTTAAATAGTTAATACTAACAACAATAAAGGTCATGTTTAATACTTTATTGGTATCTTGATCTCTCAGAATTTGTAATGAATTTATTTCCTGTTGAGCGCCTATATAATTACTTTCTAGAAATACTAATTGTGATCGTATGTCACTGCCTATAAATCAGAAAGTTATTTTCTCTAGTTACATGTTAATGAATAAAGTTATATCGTCATACTTTGAGTAATTAACACTTCACGAAGTTCATCTTTTTTTTTTATCCTCTGGTCAAGTGCAACAATTAATTCTTGTCTCTTTTCTTCATTTAGCAAATCGTTAACTTCTAAATCAGGCAATGGGGGTCCCAAATCCAAATAATTCCTGAACATAAGGTTAGTAAATAAATAAATAAATATTAATGTGTATTCACTATTTAGTAAAAATTTACTTTGAGAAGCGATTTTCTTTCAATTCACAAGCAATTTTATTATTTGGCTGAACTCTTGCATCCTCTTCAATTACACATGGAATGCGGTTTAATGATTGTATCTGAATCAAAATAGCGTTTATTTTAAGTTTATTATTATTTTACAGTAACACAATTTATAATACTTACATCAACAACTTTTCTCCTTCCAGGAGTTAAACCTGTATCCATACGCAGTGGTGTCATTCTTTTCACTTGAACACTTCCAGACATTTCACCAAATTGCAGTACGGGCTTTACATATACATATAAACAAAATTAATTTGTAAATAAATACATTATTGTTCATTTTTCATATTTACCAGAAGTTCTGCGTATTCAGACATAGGATTAAGGCAAATCAGCATTCGTATTGAACCAGAACCTTCAAAGAAACTTTTGAACAAGTGTGTAAGACGTGAAGTTCTATAGGGGATTTTTTCTGCGATACTTCTTAAATTGGTAGAAGACTGATTTTCATACAATATTTTAAGACATTGTTTTAGATTTGATAATGACTTATTTATTTCTCCTGCAGAAATATTTAGGTAATTAAAATAAGAATTAAAAAAAAAAAATTCTTACCAGCTTCCTGAAGACGCTGTCCAGTTGTCTTTGCTTTTCCAGCTCGTTCACTTCCAGCCAAATCCACAAGTGACAGTTGACTCACAACTGTGTACTTCTTATCTTGAATAACATTTACACCATCAACATCCAACGGTGCCTTAAGTAAAGTTCATTATGATTATTTTTATTTAATAAAAATATGTTATGTAATTAAGTATACTAAAACTATTTACTTGTACAACTCGTACAGTAAAAACTGTATGACTACGACTGGAATCCATATTTAAAAAAGTCGGTGCTGTGCGTTTTCGCAATTGACCTCTTCTCAACCATTCAAAAGCTTCATCGGCGTTGAATACTTCTTGTTCATTTACACCATGAACATACATATTGCCATTTGAATCTTCTCGTATTATTTTACTGTTTCTATAATATGTATAAAATTGTTATAAATGTAAGTATGATTGTTTATTTTTTGCTTACCGTCTTATTTCTCCATCACACACATCTTCCAAAAGATCATAAACATAATTGTGATATATTTCCACATAGCTAATAAAGACTGAATAGGCAACATCTTGATCCAAGTCTATAACTTTATAATCAAATCGTATACGATCTGTCTCTCCATCTTTCCTAAAAACATTAAATTTATTCAAGTATATAGTATTAAACATATTATTTTATATTAAAATGGTTTAATCCTGGTTACTGGAATTGAACTGAATTTATAATTATTAAACAGGAATAATTGTTTTTCTTCTATAAGCATAAATCACAGTTTGATTTTAAATAAGAATAATAATACCAAGGTATTATTATTATTAGACTAGTAGGGTTTGGCATTTTTAAATAGTCTGTATACGGAATAAAATCAATGACAAATTAATTATAATCAAACGAATAATTTCAAACCCACAACATTTGTACTTAATAGGTAATTGTTTTTATAAATTTAATTTTTCTCACTTTTTTGGAGTTTTTGTAGGGTTTCTGATGTTGTTTTTAAAATCTTCAGCTTGAGCCATCATAGCGTCCTCCATACTAAACACATCGAATCCATTAAGTTTATCAGGTTTGAAAATATATCGTCTAGCCTGATAATCTTGAATTGAATTAAATATGACATCAAAGCATCTGCCGACAATACCACCATCTTCCTGATTACCGGTCATCGTGTACGATTTTCCACTACCCGATATTCCATAAGCGAATATTAAACTGCTCTTTCCGATTAAAAGTTGTTCGACAAGTGGCAATGCCAAGTCTTGAAATACTACTTCTTGGGTTTCATACTCTGTGAATATTTTTTTGTAGCTAAATTGCCCTTCTTTAGAAACTCCTCTTTCGTCTGGCGGGCAATATACTTGTATTTCAGTATCGGATACAACTTTAATGCACGACGATTCTGAATTAGATGAAATAGGACGAAGTCGGCAATAAACCTGAATAGGGTCTTTGGTATCATCTTCGGCCCTTAATTTCTTTTGAATTCTAGCCGGTTGGTTTCCAACTCTCTTCATTCTATTAGAATAAATAGAGTATATAAATAAGTAAATATAATATTTAAAAACAGAGTATAGAAATATTTCTGTATTGATCTTAAAATCGAAAATTGTAAAAAAAGAAAAATTTAGTTTTTTTTTTTTTAAATATTGATTTTCAATGTGTAGAACAGGAAAAATAAACTGTAAATCTTTTATACTAATTTGAATACAAATATCGAGTAACCTAGGGTTGTTATACGTCACGGATTTGCCGGGACACTACCATTTATCAACCAAGTGTTTCGTGGAAGTGTCTCCGGCTTTCAAATTTTAGGTGTTAAAAATACCGATTTTTAACTCTGTAAAAAAAAATTTTCAACATAAATGATTGACAAAATAAAAAATCGGTAAAGAATAATCGGACGAAGAAATGATTTTCGAACAAATTTTTCATCGCCAAATCGATGAACGGCATCATCGTGACAGTAGAACATAAATGGTTACTTTAAAAGATTATTTTCAAAACGTTCGGAAACGACAAACACGAATTTTCTATTCTACTAAAAGTCGTCGAATTTAGTTATCGTTCGCGAACGCAACTGTAGTACTTTTCTCTAACGAACACAACACACGAACGAATTGGAGAAATATACTGGACATACAGAAACGGTAGAAGTTTCTCTTATTATAAAAAAAAAAAAAAACAAGTTTTAATAATCTATCTTGTGAAGAATTCTACCATAGAATATTCGACGAAATCCACACAAGTTGCAGAAAATTTCCGCAGACGCGGAAAATTCCGAACACAGATCGATAACGTATATGCAATTGCACGAATTCGTTTAAAAACCCTACGGATACAAATCATGATTTAAAAAAAAAAACGTAACGATTTTTTTAATTACTCGTGTATATATATATATATAAGTTGTTATTCTTAATTTCGGTGTAATTCCCGTAGACGAGAATCGGGTTATTCCAACTAGAAAAAAATAATGATTTAATCCAAAGGTAGGCATATAACAGCTACATTATACGGAGATAATGAACTGTGGGACGATAGGATATAATAATTATTTTTTGAACGGGATCGGACCGGAGATTTTTAAACGGAGCGAGCTTTTAGAAAAAAAAAAAAAACGAGGAATTATTTAATCGATACGCGCGTACTTACATGAGCGTCGTTCATAAACAAAAAATTGACATTAAATAACGCGAAAACGAAAATTCACACCAATATTTTTATTATATAACAAGCGACCGTTAAAACTCGGAACGCGGCACGACCGACGGGCGCGCGGCGGGGCGTATTGTTCAGTGTCAACAACGGCAACGGTGCGGGTGGAGGTGGTTACGCGGGAACGCGTAACCGACGTCGTCAGTGCGAGCAACACGACGACGGAAAATGTTGATAACGCAGTTTACCATCACCGTGGTCGATACCGAACGCGGTTTATGTACGGTAGATGTTTACGTACCGCGATAAGAACCGAGAACATTGTGTTGTTTGTCGGACACCAAAACAATAAAAACATTTTTTTGCGAGCGGATCGGACGTTTTGCGCGTGATTTGTGTGGTGCTGCCAGTGAAACTGTACGGTTTTTGGACGTCGGTGCGTTCGGACGGTGTCGCCCGATTTCTCCCGTTTGTACGAAAAACGACGTTTGACGCGCCAAAGGTCTCGTCGTCGTTGCGGACAAATACTACTACGTCCGTGTGTCTTCAGCTTGTTTCGTTTTGGTTTTTCAGTTGTAAGTGCCGAATCGCTCGCTTTTTCATTCCTCGTGATCGTTTTTTTTTCATTCTAGAAAAACCACCGACTCGTGTACAGTCGTATCGTTTGACGAACATTTCGAGTACGATTTCCGTAACAAAAGTCAGTCCGTAACGCGACCGTTCGCGGAACGTTCGAGTGACACGACAAATTGATTATGCGTTCGCATAATAATTATCGTTTTGTATAAGTAAAATTCGGTAAGCCTCCGTCGCCGACCAATTGTCTCTTTCGTATTTATAATACGCTTTTTTTCACATCGATACGTATGTCGCTGACCATCGCAGTGACGTTATTGCATTCGTTGCGTCATACGCGTTATGTACTCGATAAATTAAAGATACCGTACAATTATATCACTAAAAATATCCGTTTTTTTTTTTATAAATACGATCGATTTTCGTCTAACAACAAATTAGGTAGCACTTTGGTTTCTAAAGTTCGTGACTACTTTTTACGACAAAGTATAACGTATCGGTTATCAGAGATAAAATACATAGATTTTTAAATAACCAATATATTGGTACTTCATTTTTTTTTGTTTTCTTTATAAAATCGTGTCGATTTATTTTCGGGACGTCTTTCATAAAATAATCAAGAAAATCATTTAATGCTGTTGCATGTACTTTAGGTATTTGGACAAAACAGACGAAATGATTTACCAGAATATTGCCAGAATTAAAATTTGTTTATAAAAATGAAATAAGAAAATCATTTCGATACCTTCATAAAAAAAAAAAAAATAGTGGTTTTTGAAATCATTTTTACTATTGCGACGTTGGTTTATTTACGAATAAATAATTTAGGATATGTTTTTTGTTTTTAGATTTTACGTGGACAAAATCTAATTGAATACACGGACACAAGATGAGTGATGATGATCGTGACATTGAGTTGGAGACGGCGGAGAAACGTGCACACCATAATGCACTAGAACGGAAACGACGTGATCATATCAAAGACAGCTTCACAAGTCTTAGAGATTCAGTGCCATCACTGCAAGGTGAAAAAGTCGCTAGCCGTGCACAGATATTGAAAAAAGCTGCTGATTACATACAGTTCATGAGGCGCAAAAATGTATCTCATCAGCAAGATATTGACGATCTCAAACGTCAGAATAATATTTTGGAATCTCAGATTAGAACGTTAGAAAGAGCCAAGGCTACTGGCAACTATGCTATGGAGTCTAGCGAATTGGCTTTAGATGTGTCCGGATCAGAAAATTCTGATATATCAGACGGTGAACTTCAGAAGTCTAAGAGACGATTAAAAAAACAAAAATTTGGTTATTAGATTTTATTTTTCACCAAATTTGTATGTATTCATTATGTATCAGGTAGGTTAATATTTAAAAAAAGTATCTTATCTGATTCTAATTTTAAAATTAATAATTCAAGAGAAATCATGATTCTATTGTTTTGTTAAATTTGTTTGTGTAATATTATTTTAAAATATTGACCTATAATTATGATCAAAAAAAAAAAAGTAATAATAAAAAAATATAAATATAAAAGTTTATGTTTTTTCTTTAAAGGCCCTGGTTCCTGGCTATTTAATAAGGGACGAAATGTAGGCAGCAATTTGTAATCTTGTCGTCCCTGTTGCTCGGGTGTTTCGTGTTAGTTGTAAGTGATTATTATTATGTGTTGTGACAGCACTGACGGACAGAAAATGAAAAGCTTGATTTTTTTTTTTATTCAAAACACGAATAACAGGAAAAACTAACATCTCGTAGAATTGTTTGATTTCGGTAACTTAGTTTCTTTTATTGGAAGAGGGAAAACTTCCTACAGGGCTCATTGGACTTTGATTTTTGATAATTTTAATAAAAACCACAAATACAAATGTGTTTGAAAATTGTTCATACTCAAACTTTTCTCATAGCATTTAGAAGTAGAATTTAAAAAATTGAAGTCCAGTGCGTCTTGTAGGAGGTTTTGCTTTTTCCAATAAAAAAAACTTTATCGAAATCGAGTCGCTCTACTTTTTTTCAATAAGTCGTGTTTTTGAGCTAAAAAAATATCGCGTGCAGGTCCCTTAATTGATTTCATAGGAAATTTTCAAAATTATGATACGTATGTATTCCTGTAAATTTTTAATATACTTCTATCTGATTTACTTTCGTAATTATTATTACTTGCTCTCTAATAAAATATATAAATATATATATATGTATATGTGTGTGTATACATATAATTATTGCTGAAAAAATTGATTCGAAATATTTTTAAAATATTTATAAATAAACACATTTTTCTTCTTGATAATTCAAAATTATTTCTATTAGATTAAGTTTTGCATATTCCAATAATAGGTAATGTATAACTAATGAACAGTAAATTTACTTATTTTATTGTTATTATTTGCATGGCAATTTAACCTAATATATTAATTTATTGTTCACATTTCTTCAGATTTTCATTTGTAAAATAAATTTAGTATTTTATTGTTTAATTATTATTATAATATATAAATGTATGGGTTAATAAGTAGCTATTTTCAATGTTTTTTTTTTCTTAAAACAGCTTTTCGATGATGTTGTTTTAGATACACAAAATTTAATAATTATACAATAAGTTTGATTGTGTAGATTTAAACAGGTATTTTTTGTTCATTGTTATTTTTTATTTATCTCTAAGCTTTTATAATATGTATTATTATTAATAATATAATGTGTTAAGCTGTTAGTTATTATTTAAAAATTTGTTTTTAAAATAGTATCAGATTGGTGATTACATAGATGTATTATTAACTTTGTACATACCGCAAATGTAAAATAAATAGTTTGAGCTCTAATGTTTTGGTTGAGCGTATTACATTAAACACTTGTATTGATAATATATTACAAAATAAATATCGAAATTCAAATACGTGAGCATAATTTGGTTTCATATTACGTTTTGGCCGTATTCAAAATTTATTACTAGGCTTAAATCCTGAACGTTATAAATTTTATAAACTTGTTTGTTGTACGATTAACAGATTATTCCCTCGGTATTAAATAATTTTGTTAGGTAATTAATCGATACATTAAAATAAGGTTTTTATGTATAATTAAAGTACGTGTTGCCCGGTATTTTTTATTTTAACGTTATAAAATAATAGAAATACTCGATTTTTTTTTTTTTTTAAACCATCAAACTTTTATACAAAATTTTGGTACATTTTTTAACCTGACACTTCCGTAAATCAGATTAAAGACCATCCGTGTTAAAAGTGCAGGGAATTAATTAAGTGTTGTTGAAGTACTTCTTCTTGTAAAGCGTTAAGTATTTATCATCTTTCACGTTTTGTTATAATTAATTTGGAATTCAGATTCCGATATAAGCAATAGAACGTATTGCTTATAAAAAAAATGTTTTTTCTTAAAAACATATTTCCATCTCCTTGAAGTCGGATTGAAGGAATGCTGGTAAAGGTTTCGTGTAGGTACTCCTAGTGGCGCCAAAGTCTGAAAATACTACTCAGGTGAGTTGTATATGTAACGGCCCTAAAAATCCTGTCTGCCATTTATATTAATATTATATTTGAAGCTATATACACACGTATTTGAAATATTATTCTTAGCTGTTGTTATATTGTAATAAAGTATTAGGTACCCATATATAGGTACATTT
This sequence comes from Slavum lentiscoides, assembly GCA_032441835.1. Classification (NCBI taxonomy): domain Eukaryota; kingdom Metazoa; phylum Arthropoda; class Insecta; order Hemiptera; family Aphididae; genus Slavum; species Slavum lentiscoides. Next base: position 4,774,609 of record CM063713.1, read on the forward strand.
TTTTTCCATAACAAATACAGTGTCTAAATTAATTTTTATAACATTTATAGTAATAAGTCATTTTCACTAACTAATTACACGCAACTTCTTATATAAAAAAAATATTAAAAGTAAAAGTCAACTATATCTATAAGAATCAGGAATTAATTTTAAAAAATCCAATATTTGAATTTAGCTAGGATATTAATAATTTTGTCAATACCGTTGATTTTGAAGCAAATATATCGATTACCTAAAAATCAACTCAAATTTGTCCATTAATACTTTAGTGATCTAAACAACTATTTTTTTATTTTATTATACCCGTATCATTCATTCATTCATTCATTAGGCATCTTAAAGACCATTAAGGTCCATTGCCGCAGCAACAACATCCCTCCACTTCTCCCTGTCCCTTGACTCTTCTCCATTCTCTATCCCTATCATTCTGAGGTCTTCCTTAATTCTATCTACCCACCGTTGTCTGGGTCGTCCTCTGGGCCGTTTTGTGTTCGGTCTCCATCTCGTTGTGTTCCCCAGTACTCCTTCCGATCTCCAAACATGACCTGCCCATCTTAATCTACTACTCTTCATAATTCCTATAATATTGGCTTCTCCAAATAACCTTCTCAACTCTTCATTTGTCCTAACTTCAAATTCACCTACATCATTCTTTTTTGGTCCATAAATTTTTCGGAGTATTTTCCTTTCAAAACACCCAATTTGTTTTCGTCCGTTTTGGTGGTTGCCCACGTCTCGCTTGCGTATAGTACTATGGGTCTAATTAAAACTTTGTACAGTGTTATTTTGATCTTCTTGAGAGTAATTTTGATTTGAACAGTGTTGATAGTCCAAAATAGCATCTGTTTGCTGTTATTAATCTTTCATTTATTTCTTCGTGACTATTCGCGTTTTCATTCACCCACGCTCCAAGGTATTTGAAGTGTTCTACTCTTTCAAATGAATAACCTTCTATTTCTAACTTTCTTGCCGTGTGATGTTTCCTGGATAATATTAGGTATTTTGTTTTTCTTCATTTACGTTAAGACCGATTTCCGCACCTATCCTTATTAGTTCTTTTGCGGATTGTTTTAGACTTTCCTCATTTTCTGTAGTTATCACTAGATCATCAGCATACGCTACAATTGCAAGCTGTTGGTTATCACTGATTTTTATTCCTTTCGCCTTACTAAGGACTTTTCTCACCACTGACTCTAAGGCGATGTTAAATAAAGCCGGTGACAAAGCGTCTCCGTATATTATTATACCCGTATATTATTATTATTATTATTATACCCGTATATTAATTAAATATTATATTATTTTGATCGTACGGCCCGTTCTATAGAAATGTGGTCAGGCCCGAGTTCAATATGGGGATCGGCGCCACTGGGTATACTCCCGTAATTTAAGTAATGCGTACGATTACCTTCTTCGAATGTCTTACGATAACCGTACATGTAGACTTGGATATATTGACAGTAATAACATTAAATAAAGTTTTCAACGATAGCTAGGTACCTATACATTTTTGTTACCTATATGCCCAAACTCGATGAATTGAGATATGTACGCCGTTTAAATCGTACGGTTTCGTTATGTAGATTTTATTGACGAACTTGCGGACAATTAATAAGAGGCGACGCGGTGAAATAGAATTTGTATACAGGACGATGAATAAGGCGTCGAAACGGTCGTTGAAAAGCGTGGCTAAATCGTCATTGAGAGAAATCATTTCGTGTTCGAACTGCGGAGGAAACTTTTGGCCGTGCTCGCGGTATTTATGATTACAAATTTATATAAATTATTTGTGCGCAAGTAACTTTATTCGTGATTTTAAGGTTTACATATAAGTACTAGTTGATTGATTCCCGAATACCCGTAACGTCTTTTATTTTATGTGCAGTATTTTTCACGGGGAATTTCACAGTCCCGCGTAGGAATCGCCGAGATCCGAGACACGCCCTTACCTGCGCCACGTTTTCAATCTTATATATTTTGTGGAAGGCACCGCTTTTAAGGAGTTTTCCGTAGAACAGCGTATTTATACCTATCAAATTTAATAGGTATTACAGATGGGATTTTGTATTGTACGCAGTGGCTCACGGAGATCTGACAAATTCCTATGGTATATAAATTTCGTTCTATTCAACACATTTTATCTCAAAAGGTATCTACATAATATGTCTTTGATAGAATATGACAATTTATCAATATTCTGTGCTACATAGTAAATATCAATATCGTTGTCGAATCGATCCATTGTTACGGTTCGTACCTACAGGTTCTTCTTACCTTCTACGCTTCCTTCTATAATCAGTTTTAACATTATCATCCTTCGCGTCGTATATTATACGGCCTATCCATTAATTTCGTCTTCTGACCATACTCTTCCGTAATTGCCTTCCTTCTGATATTATTTCTAGTACTTTTTTATTGGTTAATCCAAAGGTTCTCAAAGTCAAATGAATCACGGACCCCTACCTAAAGACCTACAGTCTTCGAGGACCCCCGTTTGGGTTGGGTTGGGTTCCAGGCGTAAATTTTTTTTTGCTCATCATTATTTTATTTTTCGGAAAAGACAGCTGCGATGGGCAAACTAATATTAAAATATACTATTATGGTATTATACGTATCTACGATTAATGATGAGCGATTAGCCCGTCTTTATGTTTGTTAGTTATCAGTTTTCACCGAGTATCGATAATAATACTGGTAAATACAAAATTATAAAACTATTAATAGATTTATCGCGGCACACCGGCGGTTGAAAACCACTGGTATAGATTATAGAAAGTGCTTTCAAACACAAAATAACGTTTATTAACAGCAGCCTGTATTTGGATTGGGTTGGGTTTGGGTAGCTCCTGGTATGGGCTCGCGGACCCCTGGGGGTCCGCGGACCACACTTTGAGAAACTTTGGGTTAATCTATCCGTCCATCCATTAACAATTAACATTCTCCTATAACCCCATATTTCAAACGTTTCTAATCTTTTCCGTTCTTCCGCCGTTATTGCGGTCCGTGTTTCACACCCATATATAAGGCTATATCTACTATCCATACATAATATGTCTTCAGTAGATTTTTTTTTCTTATTTTTAGGCTGATGGTTTTTAATGCGAGTAGGGTTTTCTTATTGTTAAAAGAGTTTATAGTTAAATTAATTCGTTTTTTTTTCCAAATAATAATTTGTTGTATTCCTGGTCCTATACTGCAGGCTGTATCCAAATCGTGTGCGATATTGAGGCTAGAATGAGGTTTGCATCGCAGTATGTTTTATACACATAATAACGGCGATGATTAACAATTCATTTGCCTTGTAATTATTATTACATTATAAACATATAGATTGTTATATAGACGCATATAGCGAATTAATAAAATTATTAAAATTAATTTTCAGTGTATCCGAGTATATCGAGTACATATCATATAGTATTTAAACACTTAAAGTGTAAGTACCGTCTATTGAGTATTTTTTGTATCTATTAGATACTGAAAATCAGTGTATCAATAAGTGTCTATATATAGATACTCATTTGAAGTGTGTTGCCCCTGCTGCAGGTTGCGCTACTGTTGGGCGCACTCAAATAGCAAAACACTCATACACGTTTAATAGGTAACGGTTTTTGAACGTTTTTGGCTTTTTGGGCAATACATTTTTTCGAAAACTACCGAGAATTTTGCAGCAATTTTGTGACAAGAAAAATCTTTAATCGGATTACCATTATTCGAGTGTCTGTACGTATAAAAATTCCCTAGAACTTATGCCGGACTCGGTGTTTTTCCGAGAAAACTGCGTTTTAATGTAAAACCAATATAGCTTTTTCTCGCTTTTGTTCAGAATCGAGAGTACACTTATTGAAACTATATTGTTTCGCAAAAAGGGATTAAAAGAAACGCGTTGTACTTTGTAAATTCCAAATTTATTTTTAATAAACAACGTATTAGTTTTGTTAAGGAAAATTTATGTCATTTCTCAGTAATATAACTATAGTTTTACACACGTTATTTAGCCTGTTCGTTGTTTACAATTTGTACCCAATTTTTACGATCCGTTTTCGACGATTCGGAACATTCCTCGTTACAAAGTATTTTATTTTAGATTCTGAACGGCTAAGTATATATATATATATATATTTTTTTAGTTTTTTTATGTCTGCGAACAAAAATTCTATAGTAGAAGTAATGCTCCGATCTTCACGTGCTTGGGTACCTATATTCATTTTCAGGTAGCAAATTTTATCTATCATGTATACTTTAGAGAGGTCATTTCTCGATTTTCTTAAAAGCACCTAGAAAAAAGAGGAAAAAAAACTCAAAAACTACCGAAAATTTTCATAATCGCGATTTTGTCAAAATATTTTTATATTTCTATGTTATAATAATATATATATATATACGCGTAATACTAGATTAAATTATACACTAAATATATGTAATATTAGGTATTTTTAATAAATAATAATACACGGAATATCTCCGCTCAGGATCGTTTTTATCGAATGAAATGATTTACCATTGCTTTCAAATTTATAGCAATGTATTCATATCTATAAGTAATTATTCATTTAAGCGAAATCCACAACACCTACGGCTCGCTAATATTGTTTCAATTCATTCGCAATGCGGAACTCGTAGACTCGTTTATTCATTTTTTTTTTTTTTGCAATTATTCAGAATAATCAATTTTACAATGACGTACACGTGATGATATATATATATATAATTACTTGATTATAGAAAGGACCTTATTTTTTTTCATTTAGTTACCATCGACGGATGTGGTATAAAAAAATTTATATATATATATATATGTATTAGCATATTACCCGCAAATTCAGCGATAAAAATTTAACGAGTAGGTATATATGGTGTACTCGTATTAACACGGAATTACAAATTGAAATTTAATATTTAGAAAAACACAAAATGTAAAAACGTGCAATTTCAATTTTCCGATCGGGCAATGTCGGAACGAATATATATATATTTTTTTATTGATATATATTAATTACATATTCGGGCAAATTTTAACGGCAAAAACTTGAAAATACGCGTACCTATACCAATATTTTTCACGACTCACAATCAAAGTACAACAGTCGTGAAATATTATATATTATACATACCTAATATATAAACATTTATTTAATTTGTAAATGAATTTCGTTTATTATTAAAGTCGATATATAGGCGTTACTGCCGCCGCCGCTGCTGTCTTATTAGTCGTTTAGGCCTGACAGAGACGTTTTCATATAGTATTTTATATATATATATATATATACGTTTGTCGCTTACTCTCATCGCTAAATGTGCAATATTAACAAATTAAAAACGTCAAATCACACACAGTTTTCAACAGACAGTTATTAGCGGATAATAAAATAACATTCGATTTTAATTTTCTTTTTAAACGATAGTTTATAAATTCAAAAACGGATGTCGCACGTTTCAGTTTAATGCCAAAAGAATTAGTTACAAGAAAATAAAAGTTTGTTTGTTTGTATTAAAATATTACATTCTATATAATAATATTGCATTCATAAATAAATAAGTAAATATTGTAGTAAAAGTCTGGATTCTCTACGATGTCTGCAGATATAATAATAGGTAATGAAAGCGCTGATGCTGGAACAGAAAAAAGAAGAATTTTAATTTATAAAAACACAATACTAATATTGGTCCGGTGTAAACAGTATACATGGCGGTATTTTTTAAACAAGCAACACTAATAATTTTCTCAGTCTTTATTTGTGTATAAAAAAATCATTTTTAAAAATGTAAATGAAAGTATAATATATATACTATTGTTGGCGGATTGAGTAATTATATTGTTACTCGTAGATTCTATTTGAATAAAGTATAAAAACCGAAATGAATTGTTTTATTCAACTGAAATACGTATTTCGTATAAACGACGTTTCCGTTTTAAGTATATTTGACCAGGGCCTAAAATTGTGCAGTAGCACACAGTGTGCAAATGGACAAGTGTGCAGTACATTTTTAGCCAATTATTTTAATTATCTTATTGTTAAAAATAAAATAAATTTAAATTTATTTTTATTATATCTACAAATCTGTGTAAACTTATGTCATAATGTTCCTACTGAGCATTTATTATTTTTAATTTTAATTACTAATTTTAATGTACTTTTAAAAATAATTTGAAACAATTTAGTAAAAATTGATTGTATACTCTATGCGTATGACATCAGATATAGTATCAGACGTATATTATATATGTAGGTAGGTAGGTATATTTAATTCAATTAATATTTACAGTAGTTTTTTTGAGGGGGTATAATAAAGAAAACATGTACCTGTACACGTGCAGTAGCAAAACACAAGAATTTTAGGCACTGTATTTGACAACGGTTGAATCGTTCGGGTTCGTACACATTCTTTTTATCTAGAACGAATGACGTACGCAACAATGCGACCAATGAGCTGTTTCAACTGTTACAATAGTTTTAAAACCGTACGTTCTTCAACAGCAGCCAAATACAAATAATAAAATTATTTTAAAACAAGCCTAAAATAATCAAGAATTAAATGTTATAGGAGAGCGTTAGAAAAATGGCAAAGATCAAAAATAAATTATGTTGGCAATTGGCATCCGTAGAAAATGGTTACAAAACTGACTTATTAAAATAATACTCGTAATTGTCGGCCAAGTAACGCAATATTGTATAATAGTCGGTATGTCATTGATCGCTGCGTCAACCATAAACCGGCGTGACTCATCTGTGAATGACGTCATTTGCTCTATAAAAAGTTAAGTCCCGAATGATCCAGTCGCTGTCAAACATTTTGAACATATAATTAATAATTGTCGTTTCTGGTATACGCGTATTTGTAAAACAAAACAATTTTTTTTTCGTAGAATTTCGGTTTTTATATTATTTTATAACGTCGTTTCCCAAGCTTTTCATTCAACTGCGGACTCCGCAGAGATAAGACGAAATGCTCGTAGACGTCGCAATACATTTTTTATCGCTTTATTTTCTCAACAAAACGTACGTATTTTTATTTAAATTTTAAATCCCCGTAAAATTAATAAGGAAAACAAACAAGTGTATAGTTCGTATTAAGTCTTTTGGAAATCCTCTGCAGAGTAATGCAGGGTGGTCCGGTGCTGTTTCTTCGCTATCAAATCGGGCGTATATTCGAATTCGATATTTGAAAGTCGGACTCGTAAGTCACATTCTACTTGTAATCGATTTTTATATTTATTTTTAGTACACACAAGAGTAGGCAGTGGTCTAGGTGGGGGGAATCGAGGGGGACACCATCCTACACTTTTTTTAGTTAGCATATTCCACCAACCCCCACACTTATTTTGTTTAAAATTATTTAATGGATTTTTAAAAATCTATAATTTGCAGTTGTTACGTTGCGCCTATCTCGTTGTACTTTTACATACAACAAAAATTCATAATTCAATATATTTACTTCGTCTTAAATATTATTATTATTTTCTTTTTTAGCCAAGAAAAAACATTTGAATCCAAAATTGAAAAAAAATTATTTTTATATTCTATACATCGTACAAGTAAAAAAAAGCGTACATTTCATATTTCTATGAAAACAAAAAAAAATTTAAGAATTGTAACTGGATTACTTCCGTCTATAGTGGACGTTAGATGAAGGGGACGGAGTGAATATTTGTTGACGGCGGGCCGGCGTTAGAGCTTTTTGTTAAAAAAATACTTTCTTTTTCGCTTATTTTTCTTCGACAATATATTATGGACCGTTTGCAACTGTGTCCCCCCTCTTCCTTTTCAACACTTAAAATGACGACACTGCTTCCATCCCTCCCCATACTTGTTTTGATCCACTACTTCGACCGCCGACAGTGGAAAACTGATTTTTTTTGGCACACGCGAACGTTGTTGAAAAATAAGCATCCAATGGTTTTATGACGGCTGCGTCTGGTGTATTTCTGTTTTATACCGCGCTTATTAGTTGTCTTCTCGACAATTTCGACCGTGCGCGGTATACGACAATATTGTTATTGACAGCTTACCCGTCCAGAATACTTACTCATCTCACATAAAATAGCGTATTTTACAGCGCCATGCAAATGTGTAGTACATTCCGATAATATTGATTATTTCGATGTTACAATATGAAGACGAGTCCGTTGACCATCCCATCCCCTCACTCGCGGACTCCAGCTCGGGAATAGTTGATTTACCGTACTTATATATGTATTTTTTTTTCGCCTTATATATATATGCGTGCAGTGTTTAATGGACAGAACGTCTCTGCAGGTACCGGAGTGAAGACAGCGTCTTTGATCGACGCAGAAACCCGTAACAGGGACCTGATTAAGGAACCATTTATATAAGAGTCCCTGCAGATTGGGACAGTACAAGGGCTAAATGGTCAACGCTCAATCGAATAAGAACGGGACAAGGAAGGTGCAACTACCTACTTCATAAATGGGGCATGGTAGATTCTCCACTTTGCGAACGCGGAGAAATGCAGACAATCAAACATATATAGTTGAGACGTGTCCTAGTACAATGTTTGAAGAAGGATTAGCAAAAGTGCACGAGGGCGGGGACCAGCCGCAATAAAATGGCTTGAAGACCTTGTTATACGCGTCTATGATTTCTGTTACTTTATTAGCATTGATGTTATTATAACTAATATTACCTACTTATCTATATTTTATTACTTGTTTAATATTATTTGTCTGTTTATCTTATCTTATTTATTTGTTTAATTTTATCAGTTTTTATCTATACTTAATAAGTCGAATATGTCATATGCAAATAATAATAATCGACGCACGTATACGGCCCGTAATCCCGTCACAGTTTATTGCAATATTCGAAATTTCACGACCGACCTCCGGCGTGTTGGCCGGTATTCTCGGCGATCGTAATAATGTCGTATAGTAATAATATGTACCTACAAGTGTATGGGTGGAATTTTTCGTTATCGTTATAATATTTGAATCGATGATTGCAGAAACGTCACGAGTCAAATATTTTTCGTGAAATTGAGATATTAGTAAAAACGTACACTAGTCACGTGTTTCTATGCGTTGAGTGTGTAAAAACGTCTTTAGTTATACTTTTTTTTTATCTATAAAATTGCAACCGAAAAATCTGGTTGAGAGCGAAAACGTCTTTAGTCAATGATTTGTGTCGTTCCAAAAGTTCCTATCCAAAAGTCCTAAGTAATTGACTCGCGACGTTTTTGCAATCATCGATTCATTTATATTTTTTTTTCAAAGTTGTGGTCGGTTGTGGATATATTTAAATGTGCGCACGATCTCGATGAAAAACCGAAACGTCGTAACCGCGCGAGTAAAGGACGAAAGGACAGACGAATGGCGCGTCTCTTGTCCACAGTTGCGCAAAGCTCCTGTATTTATTTCGTTAACAATCAACCGTTCGAATCGTTCGATCGTGTGATTTATTTCATCTGTTTGGCAAATTTAGCCGTCGGCTGCGTGTGGTTCGAGTTCGAAGCATCAGTCGTTGTATTATATTTTATACTCGTGTGTGTATATATATATATATTATGTGTGTGTGTTATATACATATATGGTCGTCGAAAAATAGAAAAAAAAAGAAAAAAAAAGAGGACGAAATGTGATTTCGAGGGTGTTTTTTTACGGTTCTTTCGTCCTTCTCTCGCTCCCATTTATCGACCAATAATATACGCGGAAATCCTAGCGACGAGATTGCAGAACACTGTCGTATCGAAATATCTAATCATAAAAATCAACTATACGGCCACTATATTGTACACTGGGAGTTGTAATATTTACTCGCGGTCCCCGATCCATTTTCTATAACTCTAAAACGTATCGAAACAATACGCGCAGGTATATATATATATATATATATATATATATATCAATAATAATAATAATAATAATAAATGTCTGTACATTTTCACCAGTATATATTGTGCTTTTGCATCAGTGGCGTATTTAATGGGAGTACAGGGCGTGCATTTCACCGGGGACCCTAAATTGCGTGTAATACATAAGGGTGGCTCCCCCAAATCAGCAACCGAAATTTATATTTAAAAATATTTAACGTTTTACAACTTTGACCTAGAAACAACATAGGACTTACTATAAAAGTATTTTTTCAAATATACGCATTATGATGGTATTATATGGTGATTATCGACACTTATATATATATATATATATATATATATATATAAAAAAAACTTCAAAGTAAACACTTTTTAAAAAATGTTTATTTTTACTGACAATTGATGCAGTATTATCAAGGATTATTTCACAATTTAAAGGAAATCATGATTTTGCCGATAAGTTTGTATTTTTTTTACTCATTTCCAAGTGAACGATGATGATATAATAAAATCATCGAATGAAAACGACATTGGTTTGGATTTTCCGCGTCAACTTAAATGTTGCTTTAAAACTAGTTACGTAAACAATCGTGAAGTTTTCACTATAAAAGACTTAGCACAATTTATCGTAATTAATATAGTCTGCCCAGTAGTTTCCCTAATGTTCTAAGCGCATGTATAATATTATTCGTACCCAAACCACGTAACCGTTGCTTCTGCTGAGCGCTCTTTTTCAAAACTGAAATTGATCAAATTATAGGAATTGATCAAAATGAAGCAGCCGAAATTTTAGTAGGCCAGCAATACTAAATATATGAAGAGAAAGAACAATAATTAATATTGGTCAAATTATATTACGTGACTTCGCAAATGCTAAATCAAGACGGAAAATTTTTTAAAAATAATTTCAAATTTATAAATGTTAAAATAACGTGTTGCCCTAGTGTAATAGTATGATTAAATGTGTTTGTTAAACTCCAATATATTCGATCGATTATCATCCCGAGGTTCGTGTACGCGCAGACAGTTTACACCATTAATAATAGAACGTGTAAAGTGCAGTAGATTATTATGAATCCTATTATAATATACGTCATTGGAACATCATTTGGACAAGTCTATATTATATAGAGTTTTTCTGAAATGCACTGCGCTTTAGAATAAAGCTTTGGTTAGTTTATATATAAAAAAATAATAATACCCGTATTTTAATTTCTTTTTAATATTTAAAATCAGTAATCGCTATTACGAGTATTCGACGTGGTATAGTTTTTTTTTTTAGCTTCAATGGTCGTAAAAATGATTGAGTGCTCGAATTGGAAAACAAATAATATAGTTGAGGGACGCCGAGGTGAATTAAAAGTGTCTGTTGTGAAACGCTAAAACGACTCGTCGGGGCTCCACTGTCACACCTTCAAACCACAAGGATATATGATTTTCATAAATCGTAATATATTAATATAGCCATTATTTTGTCATTTTATACAATAATAGTAAATTGTATATCGCGTTGATATTAAATTATATTCAATTATTATGCGAATAACGTGCACAGTCTTGTTCATCCCGATTTCGACAGTTCATTTCATTTGCATTTCAAAAACAACTGACACATACGAGTAATACGCACATAACATTTAATGACGATACGCGTACGTATTGTGTTCGGATGGAATCAACACATTTCGTGATTCGTCAGAACGCAATTGTATCGCTGTTAACAAGTCATAAACTTATTGTGAAAACGTCAGTAACAAATCGATATAATTTTACGCTCGACTAAATTATAATGAAACTTAAAACAATTTTTTACAAAAAAATTTCTGTAAAAACTGCAGTATTAACATGAATTCGAAAACAAATGGTAAAGCCCTCGGAGTTCCGTTTAGAAAAATTACAAGTGGGATTCTGAAATGTATATATATTAAAAAAAAAAATTAAAAGGCACTACTTTCCTGGCTCCACGCCCCCTCTCACCGATTCAAGCACTGCCGTTTTGTACTATATACAAAGCCGCGGTTTATGTTTTATTTTTATACATCTTATTCATATGTATTATAATATACGTAAGAAATGTGATATATGACTTACGCTTGCACGTGTACAGGGCCGGCGAAAGCTATGGGCGACCTGATCACAAAGGGGCGCCACGCACCGACAAGAATAAGACTGATATTTTTTTTAAAAATTATTATTGATTTTAAAAACAAAAATTTTAACTTTATACTCACGCTGCCATTAATTTTAAATACATAATAATATGCAATATATTTTTATCATTTCGTAGAATAACTAAATTAATTTTTTTAAATTAAAATTGTTTATTTTCAAAAAGGCAATTTAAGTAACGGTGGTACCCTCATTGTTAATATTTCAAACGTAGTGTACTAGTGTCGAAGTTAATATGTATAAAATATTATTAAAAAAAAAAAAAAACGGTTCAAAAATAAGTCGATAAATAACCAATATTATTTAAATATATGTTAATAAATCGATTTATAATAAAATAATAAAATTTGGATTACTTATTCACTGCGGCGGTTTTCAATTTTTAGTTACACCGTGTTTTAATAATATTTATGGTAGTAACATATTGTATGGGATACCTAATTAAAAAGTTTATGCAATGAAATTACGATAGAGTGTACAACATTGTTTCATAAATATCTATGTTAAAAAAAATACAATCATTTTTTCAAAAGGGCGCCTAATGGTGATTTCGCCCAGGACGCTATTATGAGAAGCCCCGGCGCTGCACGTGTTTAATACTAAAACACATTCACGAACAAATACATTTATTATATACGTGTATATTTGGTTACACATATTCGCTACGTATTGTGTATGACTTGCAGGCACCGCGGGTATGAGTGGTCCATATATCCGATGATGTCTGCAGGATTATTTCGATCTGGGCGTTTGACAATTCCGTATGTTTAAGAGGATTTCTATTTTGTTTTGTGTGTTTGAGAATACTGTAAAAAGACTTACGCGTAATATAAATAAATATACAGGTATATTTGTATATTTATATATGGAAAGTAAAAATATGTTTTGGATTCAAAAGGTGTCAACGTGCCGAAAGACTTTAAACTGTCAAAAATGTCTATGTAAAATACTTGGAACCGTTACTGTGGAATTGAATAAGATGCCGGAAAATAGTCCGTAAAAACAAACATATAACTTTAGGTATACTTCGCGTGGATTCTAACGGTTTAGAACGGACTTCAGTACAAAATTTATTTTATATGCATAGAAAAAGAAGACAACATATTATTTCCCGAGTTTTTTTTTTTTATGTAAATTTTCTTTTAGTGTTGAAATATTATACGTACACATATTTTTTGTATAAGCACTCGAAAATAGCTAAACGTTAAAAAATAACGGCAATGTTTTTTTTTTTTTAACGTTCGTAAAGATAATACCGAACAGATAGACGCGTATTAATTCGTACAGTATCAATACGAAAACGTATTGACGAGTTATAAATGTTGACTTAACGCTTAACGAGCGGCTTTTCATGTCGATCTGACGTGCATTTAGCGAGTATTATTATTCGAAATTACGAAGTTAGTGGGAAAATGTATTTTTTTGTTTAATATTATGTGTTATATAAAATCAATTTTTCGACATTTTCGGTACATTTTCCTATCGTGTTCAAACCACGTGTTTATTATATTTAGCCATTTAGCATAGGCAACGTCTCAATAACACTCAGTTGTTCACGAGGGCTGAAAATAATATACACTTTCTGTAGCATTTCCGTGCAACTTTTTAACTGATAACGTGGTTAAAATATTACATTATAACTCGTAGAAGTTGTATTTTTTCAAAAGTAACTTTTAACACGACCAAGTAAATTTTTTAAAATTAACTTAAACTAGTTTAAAATAAAAGTTATACTTTCAAGTAGGACAGCCTCGCAGATAGACACTAAAGGTATATATATATATATATATATATATATATATATATATATAGGAGGGGCGGAACATTTCTTTGGCCCGCGAAAATACAATTATCTCGACTCTCTCTCGATAAAATTGCCCGTCCGCTATTTCTACAAGTATATAATATGTAATTCTTGTCGTTTGAAGGTTTCACTGTTATATAGCGGTTTATGTGTTGTTTTTAGGTTCGATAACGTAAAAAATCCAGTAGGTTATTAAAAAAAAAAACAAGTTGTGTCACGTTGACACGGCGCTTCGGATAGATAATTGTAATAAAGCCGCGCGTTGCGAGCATATTTTTAGGTATTATTCCTACGTGCTAATGAGAGGAGCATAGCAGTATATTATGATTCTGATATTTATTTTTGTTATACAATTATATAATTATATTATACACACATGCATTCCGTTCTTATAATAATTACAGTGTAATATTAGATTTTCATTAATAGCTATTGGGTTTTTTTTTTTTTTTAACGCCGTATTTTGTCAAATAAAATTTATATTTGAATCACACTTTTTTATTGACCTAAAAAGTGTCAACACATGACGGCTGAAAATCCATAAATTCCATTTTCGTCAAATATAATATGAAAAAATTGAATTTGAAGTAGTCTCGGAGACTTTTCCCGATTTCCCGGAATGACAAGCCGACTCTTATTGAATAAAAAATCCCAAAAGCCATAATATGTTAGAATTACAAATGTAGAAACGTTAGAAAAAAAAATAAATTCCTAAATATTTCGAAACGATTGTATTAAATGTATGGGAATATATATATAGGACTTCACTAGTGAGTTCTTTAAAAACGGTATATGTATATTATGTATAAACGTTTTTTAAATTATTAAATTTAAATTTTTTGAAAAATTGCCTATTGTACAACCACGTAAAACTTGGCAGTGTGGGCGTGCTCGTAAATTATTAATGTTATATTGTATATATAGTTAAGTATTTTAGTTATATAGCGTTAAATTTTGATAAAATTTGACATTTTCATGCCATTAAATACGCTTACGCCGAGTAAATTATATGTAAATATTATACTTTGAACGAAAATTGTTTTATGTTAATTTATAAACACTTTAAGAAAATTCTTTATATTTTTCCAATTATATATAACGCGCCGCAGAAAATGTGTACTAAATTAAATTTACATATTTTTGAAACTACGTAAGCATACGATAGCTTTAAGACGAAGTATAAGATAAAAAAAAGGTAACGAGCCGCGGGGTGTTGTGAATGTTGTTTGAGTGAATTACTTGGGGTAAGATTTTAGAGTGTATTGTCATCGCTCTAAATTTGAAAGCAATGATAAATCATTGCATTCGATAAAACGATTCTGAGCGGAGCTTCGGTGTTTTATTATTTATTATTAATACTATATAATAATAGGGTATGTATAGAGCATATAATTAATAATAGTAATTTTTAATATAATTTCTTATGACCTCTCTAATAAGTACCAACTAGATGCGATTTGCTGCCGGGAACAAACTGTGACCGAAGAGATCGGAGCATTCCTTCTGATAGAATTTTTGGGTACAGGCATAAAAAAAAAAAACACTTCAATATAAAAACAATAGATTCATCGCTCCGCTCAGAATCAAAAAAATCATAATGTGTATAAGACATACTTACTTTCCGTTTATACAAATAGAATTCTTGATTGCTGTTACTATGTATATTGACTGCCGAGACTTCGATGTGTTATTGGTTATAGGACGGTGACTGTAAAATATGATGACTCCTGCAGTTGCAGAATCGGTACAGAGCCGAATGTTTTATCCCCATAAATAATGAGAAGAATATAACATATAAACAGTGAGCAACAGTGAGTTTATTCGATCGTTTCCGTGTCTAAAGCCAATGTATACATGGAGTTTAATTTAATTAGAGAATTCGTTTAGTGGAACACCGATATTTTTGAAACGACAATACTTTATGAAAAACCGTAGCGTTAACCGTTGGCAATCAATGGGGTTAGAGTATTATTCCGTATCTACTTATTTTCATAATTTTGGCAGTTATTTGCACGCAATCATAATGCGGCACCTATTTGTTTTCATTATAAATACGACAACATAATAATGCTACACCTACATAATAAAATCGTGGATTCATTTTATAATATTTATATGACTACTATAGGTAATGAGATAATATTTAATTCGGATTTCAACTGGATTTCGCCTGTCGGGTTTGAGATTTCATATTTTATTGTTTGCCTGAACGGATCACGGTTTCAAGCCTATATACGCCACCGAATGCCAATTGTCAGCTGGAAAATTAAAATTAAACGTTAGACATAAACTGTATACCTACACACACAGAGTAGTAACAAAATCGATAATAAATATAAGAAAAAAAGGAAAAAAGGAAAAAGAGTGAAGCGTGTTTATAGTTTGAATATATATATATATATTTTTATTACATACAATAATACATAAATACCTAATAAATGCTTAAAATAGATGAGATGTATATAATATATATAATACATCGGCATCGATAATAATATAATATAATTTATAGCAATTTCAAAGACAAAAAAAAAAAAAATACTGTTTAAATTCCATTATTGATATGTTTACGAGGGTTGAATTGATATGTATGAGTTGCACGTGGTTATTGGCGGATTCACTGTTGTATAGACATCGCTGTATACATACAGTTGTGTAATTTATTTTCGTATAGATATAGTCTTGAAATTTCATTAAAATTATAATAGCGAATAATAATTACGAGCAAAAAAAAGGGGAACACGACTACGAATCACATTTATAGCGAATAATATTAATATCCATATACATATATTACTATAATATATCGTAGGTGCAGTATACTTTGGTAATTTTATACACGTCTGCATAAATCTTTTTATGTTATATACATATATAGAATAATATAAATAGTTAAGTATTTTATTTGACCAAGAAAAAAGAAGGTATCCAACGATGTAAATCCGCCTCTAACCGTGGTAATATTATATAATATATGTAAATATATATATATTTATTGTGTGTATAGTAGGTATAATAATGTTTAGGCATTATATCACAATATTAAAATAATTGAACAAAAAAAAAAAAAATATATATTATTTATTACCGTATAGTTATATATATATAATAATAATATAATATAATGATATTATTATAACATATATAGTATATATAAAACATCAAAAACACGTAAAATTTTACAATTTGATAACAATATAATAATAAGAATAATATAATAATTAATGATATATTTATATTAAAAAATACTATTATTATATATATATATAAGGACGTTTAAATCACATTTTGTTTGTGGATTTATTATATATAGGACCGTTATTCATATTGTGTAACGTATACGTCAATATATTTTCATGGCGTACAAAGAGTATTTTGTAATTAATAATTGACGGACAGATGGGGGAAACGATTTTAAATAATGTTTTTTTATCCGCGAGACTACCGACAGTTTATTATTATTATTAATTTTTCGTTTTAGTTTTTCATATGTGCCACACACACACACACACACACGTCGCTGTTTCACCGTAATAATCGAAAAACGTTATGGGTATCGTAAACGTTATAGAGGATAAATAATATGACGTGTGCGATAGCTGTGTATAATATATAATAAATCAAATCATAAAATATATTATAAAAAATTTTTTTTCTCGATATACGTCATCGTGATACAGTCAAGTAGTGCTGCAGGCATATATTATATCTGTCATGGGCATATACAATAACGTGTACGTATGCGGATGCGAAATTCATAATAATAATATACGCGTATATTGTTACAAAACCTCGGATGTTGCATTTATTATTATTACTATTATTAATGTATTATAATATAGAAAGGCTATCGAAGTAAATCGTTAATTTTTTTTTTATTACGTATAATAATTATTGTTATTACACCAAGATTCGTATAAACCGTCTCGAAGATTCTCGATAGCGTGTCTGAATGTTACACAAACTATATGCGCTATAAATACCGGCTAGATATGTTTATTTAATACGAATAAACGCACCGTTAAAAATATTATAGTTAAAAAAAAAAACTTCCGAATAATGAAAAATAAACAACCGTAAAAATACCAACATCGTATTATTGTTTAGTTGTACCATTAATATTATTATCCATTTTTGATGTCACAAACAGCAAACGTTATTCAATATAATACATAATAATTGTCGTTCTCTTATAGTATGTATACCGAAACGGAAATTTGAACTATATTAATGAGTGTTGCTTCTATACGGGTAAATCTCAAATTCAGTCAGATTTTCAGTTCTTATAACAATAACAATATAATATTATAGTAATCAACAAAAATATAATAATAATGTGTAAGGCGTGTATGACGCGTCCATTTATTTAAGTCAACGTGTATATATTTTTGATTTTAGATAATAAAATGAAAGAAAAAAAACGATTCATTTAATTTACGCCGGCTCGGCCACACAATAACGTATTAAAAATATAGAGTTAAAAATTATAAAAAAAAAAATATTATTTCTTGCTTCCCCCGTCTAGTTATCAATTGAATTACAACAAATATAATAATATATTATAGTGTAAGCTACAAATAAATGCATATCATATTATTCTTCTCGAAAAATATACGTATAGACAATACCTAATATAAACTAATAAGTGAAGTATTATAATACGTAGATACGTTTTTTTTTTAAAAAAAAAAAATACTTTTTCTCGTGTAGGTAAAAATATCAATAATTATTATTGAGTATATATATTAGTGCTTTACGAAAAAAAAAAAAAATTATTATATTTTAATTCTATATTTCAATGTGAAATTAACGTGCATCGGAATACTCGTATTTTATTACGTTTGCGGGGCGAGAACATTCAAATGATATAATTGCCTTTTAAACGCACTCGTGTATAAATAATTATCGTGTACGATTATTAAGTCTGTATCTTCGTGTTGATAATCTAATTAAAAAGTAAATGTTTCATTTGTCTTGTTAATTTTATATTATATTTATTATTTATTACGTCTCTTACAAGGCGTCTCCGATCCTTTTGAAGTTCAATCAGGCCTTGGGCAGGGAGACGGTCTTTCACTTGCGTTATTTGATCTCTCTCTCTATCGAATTAAGTACACAAACGACAATCGGAGGATGGAGATAAGCGGAGAGCAAGTTATATTGACGCATGCAGACGACGTTGTGGTAATGGGAGGAACTAAAGGTGAAATCATTAATGCTACATTAAAACATGAAATCATTAATGCTACATTAAGCAAGCAAAAATATGGGGTTACACGTAAACGAAGAAAAAACTGAGTTCACGATCTTGTCAAGAAGAGAGCCAAATGTAGATTTAATAAGAGTATAGAGAACTGTTTGTTTGGAAAATTGGACGATTTCATATACTTGGGTGTCAACGTGAATAATAATAGCGTCTTGCGTGTAGAAATAACTTAACGGACAACGAGTGGAAATTGATGTTATTTCAGTGTGTATATCATGCAAATCTTAAGATCTAAGTTGTTATCTAGGGAGTCCAAGATATAATTGTACCGAGACCGGTAATGACATAAGTAAATGAAACTCGATCAGTGATCAAAGACTATATAGTAGAACACTAATCACGTTTGAAAGAAAAGTATTATGAAAAATATACGGACCAAACTTTAACAAGGAAACACAGATATTTGAAAGAAGGAGTAACGAAGACATAGAGAAATTACAAATAATAGGTCACATACACTCGCATTTATTAGGAGCAAACGCTTAGAATGGTTTGGACACGTACGGAGAGCAAATGAACAGCTTATTAAAAATACACTAGTCAACAAAAATAAATAAAACAAGACATTTTGGACGACCAAAAATCCGACAACTCGAAGTAATTGCCTGAGATTTAACAATGTTGGGCTAGAACGCGTTCTTATAGATGGCACATCAAAGAGATAGACGGAGAGAGAGAGAGAGAGCTTGTGATGGCTGCGCTGGTCCTGAGTGAACCGTTAAACCGAGGAAGAAGAAGATTATTCATTATAATTGTAACGATTAATGTGGTGTAACGAAACGATTCGATCATTATAAATACAGTCTTATTGCATTTACTACGTTTTGTACGTGCGGTTTGTGACTCGTACACGTACGAGTATAAAAAAAAAATGAACAGTATATTCTGTAACAATAATACAAATATTAAACGATTGGCTAGCTGTAGATTTTAGACGTACTCATTGTGATTATGACTGACAACGGAGGACTTTTTATTCGGACTTATTTTCTAGTATAACGTTCGAAATTATTTTCAAAACGTGATCTAAAAACTGTTTCGTGCAAGATGATATTTTTTTAAAATTATTATTATGGATCGCACGCGTATTACATAAGCAACGGTTATATTTTCGTATCGTATATAATATGTATATGGGTACTTAGAAATTCCCAAAGGACATGACATTTTGGTCGGCCTGCCGGGAACGCGTTATGATTTATTCTTCTTTCGTACAGAACTTTGTAACAGATAACTCTGTTACAAAAGATATAATAACGATAACTTCTGCAGTTTGTTGGAGATGTATTTGAAAATATTTTTTACCGTCAAAACAA
This sequence comes from Slavum lentiscoides, assembly GCA_032441835.1. Classification (NCBI taxonomy): domain Eukaryota; kingdom Metazoa; phylum Arthropoda; class Insecta; order Hemiptera; family Aphididae; genus Slavum; species Slavum lentiscoides. The sequence goes on from CM063713.1 coordinate 4,794,995, forward strand.
TAACGAGACGGTAATTAAAGTAATGAACTTTCTGAATGATCATATTTTATATATTATTTAAACGACGTGATAATTGTTGAAAGTGAATTTCGGAAGATAAATGAAATTGCGACGCATCATCGTAGCGTTTAAGACATTATTCGAGCCGTATCAGCCTCTTGTACATTATTTGCTAAAAAGCAATTTTTTTTTTTAAAATTAGGTTCTTAAACGCGACGACGCATTAAAATTTTTTAAGTGAGTTATTATTATGTTAATTATTTCGGTTGTTTCAATGATACAAAATCATTTTTTTCCATCATGTCACAATAAATATATTTACGGAACAAAATTTCCCGGAGGAAATCATTAGTCGTTTTTGTAACTGACAATTTTTCACAAAAGTTATGATCTCCAGAATCATTTATTTCCGTTGCGATATATCTTTTAGTCAAAAAACGTATATCTCTCGGATAAGTATTTCTTATTTTTGTGAAACGAACATAGATTTCGTTAAAGCGTGTAACCTACGCGTACGTTTTTCTTAAAATTTTACGAACATAAATAATAGTGTTGAGAAACGCACTCGAGCAAGCATAATCGTAATCTGGATAAGACTAGGGTCTTATTCCGTTCAATATTACAAATAATACATATTTGTTAATTAATACTGTGTACCGATAGCATTTTTAAAATAAAAATTAATGTAGTCGAAAATATGATATCTTATTATATTTTCCATTTCGAGAGGATCATTGCGACGAACTAACGACTCTTTTTTTCGCGCTGCTCACTTGTCGGTCACGGTTTGGGAACGTCTGATCTAGACAGTGTGCAAATACATATATATATGTATAAAGGTCTCAGACCAAATTATATTATTATTATTTTATCGATTACAAATTTCGCGGTGTCGTTTATGTAGAGTCGATAAAACATATTACTCATTGTAATGCGCATGACGCGCACGCGTTTTAGCGTACAATATATCGCCGATTATATTTTTAAAACGTAGAATGACAGCCGCAGGAGTTAATAATAATAATAATAATAATAATAATAATAATAATAATAATAATGATAATAAAGAGCGGAAAGGACTCGGAAATGTTGTATGAATAAAATATAACGTAATACAATTTGGTTGTTTGACTTTAAACTTGGTAATACGTAAAATGTATTTGACGTAACGGTGAAAAAAAAAAGCGCGAGGGGGAGTTTACTTCTGATATTCGTCGGCTCTCAAATGCGCCGGCTTTAATATAATATATGTATAGGTATATAGCGGACCATGACAAATGGGTACTCTGATGAGGAAATAATTATTTGAAAAAACACTTGTTACTGCTGACGGATAAACCCGAGTTGTTTTTTTTATTATTATTATAACGCAATAAACGTCTAAACCGATTAAAACGTCGCGGTAAACAGACGATTTCGATTCATCGCCTCGAATTGAACGTTTATGGAAACGCGCTTTGTGCATGTCTGCAGACGTCTCGTGAAATACGAGGGACGGATCTTGAAATCCATTTCGAGAAGTGGGTCTAATCGCGTTAAAATATTTTGGCGGTCTGCGCGTAACAATAATAACCGAACGTTTTCGTTCGGGTGATCGTAAAAGAAAAACAAAAAATTGTATATAATTAAATGAGGACAGACGTCGTTATACGCACGGGCGTATACGTTTTGGTGGTGAAAAAAAAGTCGTGCTCGAGTGTCCCGGCCTGTATTAAGAAATCGAATTTATAAAATAAAATAAAAATGTTTTCCTTGATATTAACAGCTTTAGAGGTCGGTGTTGAATTTCAGTTGCACGCGTAACGTAACGTAATGAACGGATAGCGTCCGCTGAGATGACAATAATAACGTATTAAATAACGTTATTTAGAAGCCGCAATTCGCTATTATTCGTTCCCTACCCCGGGCACGTATATATTAAGAAAAACAAAACGATTGGATTCGTGAGCAGCACTAATATTATAATATACTGTAGCGGTCTAGCTATGATAATACGCTATTGTACAAGTGTCAACATTTGATGTCTTTTAAACGTTGACAATCCGTAAAACCGCTCTTTTTTTTAACGTGCTCGGCGACTACGAACAACAGACAACGAGAAAAGAAATCGAATCGGACATATCGAAATCGGATTTAATCGGAGTACTTATTAATACTGATAATGGGCTGTTGGTATAATCGTTGTGTAATAATAGCAAAAAAAAAAAAAATGCCGTCTGAATTCAACGCAAAATATATATTACAACCGTTATCGTACGTAAACGAAGAGAGAAAAAAGCATTTACCTATATAAATGTTAAAATTGGTTAAAAAATTTTAAGAGAACACTAACGCTCGGATCGTAGTCATAAAATATAATATTTTAATATTAATTTTTCAATACGTCCGTATTATTATTACTATTTTTTTTTTTTAGAAAATTACAATTTTTTCATCAAATATTATTTTGTATTTATTTTTTTTTCGTTGACGAAAAGAAACTCGTTTTTCCAACGAAGATTTTTACGTTAAAAAAAAATGCCTAAAAGTTTACGCAATTATTACATAATTATAAATTAATATAATTTGATATATTTTCGGTCATGCAATACGTACACATTTTTCGAACATTTAAAAAAGTGACTATAATTTTTAATTCAATTTAATATATTATAATATATATATATATATTTTGCAATAATTTTTATATCGATTATTATCGAACGAATAATATGTAGCACGATACGTTATTTGAATGAACGTTTAAACGTGGATAGTGCGCAGTAATTCTGTGTAATAATTTGCAGGAAATACAATAATGTTATGCTACACTACGCGTATTTAAATGCTTACAATTAAAATAAAAATTATTATACGAATAAATATTCATTTTGTATCCTATGTTTATATATATATATAATAATATATTCAGAAAAATATTAAATTGAAAATAGGGATGGTTATTTGAAAAATAATATAGAAACATATATTTTTTACGAAAATTATAATATACGATTTATTATTGGTAGACACTTCAAGTCATTAAAAAAAAAAAAAAAAAAATACAGCACAGAAATTGACCGAGAAAAAGAGTATGAGGTACGTCTGAAAAAAAAAACATTCCGCGTAATGTATTATAAGCTTATAGTCCTATAAATTATGCGAATAACTAAAATCTCGGTCACTCATAATATGTAAAAAAAAAACTACGAGAAACGGAGAAGAGAAGTAAACGTACATTTCTCCAAAAAAAAAAAAAAAAAGAAAAAGAAGCGAGTCAAAAACAATTTTTTTAAACATATTTCGTTCGATTGTATAAAACACGATAACAAATAACCATATTGCTCTGAATTTCAAATACGAAGTTTGATACGGCTCGTTACAAAGTATTTAATGAACGAATTTATTTAAATACATCTCCTATTTGGCAGGAAAGGGGTGAAAATCATTCGTTCTTCGTTATTTCCAAAGAACTGCGATTCGAGTAATTAACTGGCGTCTGGATCTGGTATAATGCGTATATTGTTCGACACAAAAGTCAAATTTAATCTCGTAATTTAGAGTCGATTCTGATCGAAATCGGACAATCGTCGTAAACAGTTTTCGATTGAAATTCACATGAAACGCGCGGAAATACACAATAAGCAGCTATAATTATTTATTTGTAGACTGCTGAGTGAAATTACAACACAAGGCCGCGAAGATTTCCGGTACTCACGGTACATTATAAGTCCCACACTTTTTGCTTTTAAGAGGTTGAAATTTAACAAGCGCTGTAACGGATTTTATCGGAACAAATTTACCTATACTATTACAATCTGTTTTTAATGCAGAAAATTACTGTTATTCTGTTCGCATTGTGCTCATAAAAGAACTGTGCGTATAATAGTGTTGTACTGTATGCATAAAGATACGGAAAATAATTTTACCTAAATCAGTTATTATTTGTCCACTGGTAAATTTAGTTTAAAAATCTACTTTTAGAATTTTAATTTTATATTTTTAAATAATATTGTGTATGGCGAGGAACAAAAAAAAAAAGTTTCAAGCTCATAAGTACAATACGCGCGTAGCGAAATAGTCGGGCGGTGAAAAAAATCTTATTCGTATAGCTGACTGTATAATAATAATTACCACGACGTATAATATTCTACTCGTTTCGGTATATATATATATATATTTTTTTTTAAATGTTTCGAACATAAATCGGATAGTAAATGTAATTTTGTAGTGTTTTCCTCTCTCGAAATTACTCCGTCGGAAAATATCAAATGCATATAATACGTATTGCGTTATTAATGTTTATTTTTATAAACCCACAGATACGCGTAGAACTATTCTATTTTTTTTTTTTTTTATCCAAAATTCGACAAATGACCGTGTCGAATTCGAATTTCAACGTATAACGTTTATAATTAAAATACGTTTCGCACGTACTCTAATACACACCTGTTTGAATTATTGAAAAGCTATAGTATTGGAAAGAAAAAATTGTAGCGGAATAAGAGTTAGCAAACATATGATGTTATTCTGGTCCATTTCACGAAAACAATAATAATTTTTTTTACTTTCTATGACTATATATAGTATATAAATACATATCGTTTTACGTAAGTTAATTTTGTTACACCTTTAGAGGGGCAGATTGGGGCGTATCGCGGAAACGTGGAAATTTCTACGGATTGTTAAACACGGTAAAAAAAAAAAATCCTTTCCCCATAATATTTTCGTAGAGTTAAAAACGTTCACACTATTAGAATAAGAGAAAATATACGACGCCTGCGTTTATTATAATAAACCCGATTTCCGTATACTTTCGACGATTGCGAAAGCCGTATCTTTCGACTTGGAAGCGAAATTTTTTTTCCAGGATTTTCGAGGATAAATCGGAAGTTATTATATTTGTATTGTTTCAGTAATGAAATAACGATTTGCGTGCCTGCTCGCCACTGTTCCACCATTCGCTGTTGTAGCACTCGCCGAGCGCGACTGTACACCGGAATCGCCAATCCGCAAAGCGAATCGCTCGTGGAGATAAATTCGTTTCGTGTGCGCCGAATTTTTAGAAAACACATTTTCTTGTATTTATATACGGCGGCAGTGGACGTTAGAATTTTCGAAAATCCGTTCGTCATAGAAATTGAAACACTGCTAGAGCCCAACCGTAAAGACGTGTTATCGACGCTCACGTCAAATAACTGGCTCGAAGAGTGTCCAGTGTATAGACCGGAGTACAAAAAAACTGTACGCGTTGTTACCCTCGAGTATATTTTTTCAAACTTCAAAAAAAAATTTGCGCCCGAGACGATTATAATATTTAAGCGAGCATAATTTAAAAAAAACACGAATACTTAAAGAATCCAAGTATGAAACCGACTATATATTAAGAGTGACGGACGTTTACGAGTGACGCTGCTGATCGGACCGACCGAGTTTGACGCCAGAGTGCCAAGAAATTTGACGACAAAAGCAATTCCGAATATCTCGTTAAGTCATAATTAAATAAATTGCGTGTAACAAAACGATTTCATCGCCTTTGTAAAATAATTATCGCGAAATGCACCGTAAGTTTTTGACAGTTTTTTTGGCTCTCGACGAATGAAAACGATTCGCGTCATCTCTCTTTCTCCAACCTCTTCTATCTCTCCCCTCCGAACGATTGACGCGTATCTCAGAATCGACCGTCTCAGTAAAAAAAAAAAGTTTAGAGACCCCTGACAATAATATAATCAATTGCCAGATAATGATAATTTTATATATTTCATACACGTACTGAACGTTAGAATCGTTATATATATATATATAGTTCCGTTTTATATTGAATATGTTTTGTGCGTTGTTAAATATTATTCTATTTTACGTTTTATAGTGTAATGGCGGCATTATATTTTATAGGTGTATATATATATATATATATAGACGCGGTATCGCGGACGAAATTACGATATTATTTTTTTAAGAGACACTTGGACGTGGTCAAAAGAGAGAAAAATGTTTAGTGCTGTTTGGGCAGTGTATCGGCGTGTTCGTTAACGGGGGGAGGGGGGTTTCTTTTTAATAAAGAGCAAATACGCGGTTCTCGTAATAAAAACGGAAAAGGTTTTTTTTATTATTATTCCGATCTCGTTTTTACGCCGTAGCCGTCCGTGCGACTGTACACTAATAAAAACGATTTTTTTTATGATAATTCAAAAAGTAAACGAAATAATACATAATATATAGTTAATAATATTATTATTATTATTAATGGATTATAGGAATATATTTATTTATTTTTTTTGTAAAGTGGGCCGGTGCATCGATTAAATTATAGAATAATAATAATAATATTGTAAAGGCGGCATTAAACGGGTTTAATTTCAAAACATGAAATATAAATATATATATATATTTTTTTTTTTGAAAAACTATAATATTTTAAACCGTTGTAAAGCATATAACGTATACCAGCTCCTTCCTACGCGTCACGATTCATTTAGCGTTATTTATAATAACGCGCGTTTTACAAAATCGTTGCAACACATGTGTATGAAAATGATCGTTTTTCGCGTATCATATATATATATATGATATATTTATGATTCGTTAGAGAAGAAAATAGAAACGAAATAATAAAAATAGTAACGCGCATACTGTTGTTGCGACTAATGACGAACATACTAGTCGATAGTGTGCATACACAAAATAAACAGATAATATTGTTACACACCGTAATATTTACAGTTGAAAATATTTTTTAAAAAACACTAAAATCGCATGCGTTTGACGAATACACGTGTACACGAGTGGATATAATATTATAATATACCTACTTACCTTTACTGCAACGTTTTGTCTTCTCACACCGTGCACAACAAATTAATTACGCATACGAGGTAAAAGGTTATCGTTTCATTCAAACAAGTAACATTATGGTACAAATTCAGAGACGTATTTAGGGAAGGGGTAAAGGTAGCCCGTTGTACCGTCGCCCTGGACGGTACCCGCGTATTTGCGTGTTTCGGAGGGCGCCGACGAAATAGTGGCCCGAAAATCGCCATCGAGGTTTTAGTTTTATTCAAAAATAAGATATTATTCTGCATTCGATTTTTGTTTAAAAAAATTATAATTCTGTCATAAAAATATAACAAAGTATATTATATATTTATTCTTAAATCGTGTTTTGAATTTCATTTCGGTTAATGATGTTTTAATAATATTATTGTTCTGGATGAACGTCTATACACAAACCGATTATATAATATGTGTGTTACACGTATGAATCATTCTCGTCGTCAACGCGTATAACGCTGAGAATGCATGTTTTTTTTTAAAAAAATCGTACGCTGTCCAGTTTCTAATTGCTCTTCAGAAAGACATTCTAATGGTCTGAAGAGAGTTAAGACACGTTTAAGAACTAGGATAACTTAAAGGATCGTCTTAATAATCTAGAGACGCGTATTGTAACTTACATATAGTTACATATATAGAGACAGGTTTAGCCGTCACCAACATACGATATTATAATGATGAAATAATTCAAGAATTCAGCGAGCAGAAATCGAGTATAAAATCGTTTCAATATTATTATACATCGTAAATAATGTTAATTAAATTGATTATAATATCGATAAAACGGGTCGCGTCGTTTTATAGAAATTTCGTATTAAAATTTTTTCAAGGGAAGAAGAGTGGTGAAATCCTAAATACGTCTCCGGGTATAATGTATAATAATAATAATAATAATAACAATAATAGTAATATACCATATACGACAGGGATGGGCACTTATATAGAATATTATTTCGTCAATATTTCCCATACATATTTCTTCTCTTATCACGCGCATAAAAGAATCAAGTAAATAAACAGTATACTTTTAGATTGTCCATCCCCGTGTTTACCCGAAAAGAAAACATTCAAATCTAAAAATATATTTCATAATGTATTTACGAGCCAAGTATATAACAAATAGGATTAAGGTGGCGTAATATTTGTAGATAAATTAGGGTAAAGTATCCAACCACAGGTATGGGTATAACAGGCACATGCAATGCTAGGGTAAACAAATATAGATAAGTAATAATAATAAAAAATAAATAATAGTAGTAAAAAGAAACACAGAAATAATTTGTTTTTATATAAACAATCGCGTATAATTATTTGAATAAAACCGAAAAAAATCATCTCATTTTTTTCTTTTAGTTCGATTTCTAGTGTATTCTCTGTAAAAAAAAAAAATGGCCGTGGAAACAATAAAAACACATGCGGAAGCATTATAGGTATCGGCCGAACAATAAAATTCAGTATTACATATTATAATCGTATTAATAATAATAGGTAATAATAATAGTAATATAGTAATAGTTATAATAGTAATAATAATATTTACAAATTCTATTAATCACGATTAAAAATAAACACACACAATGATTTATTGCAGTTTTAGTTTTATAGATCCGGATGACCACAGATTGATATATCATATATATATATTATAATATATATTATAGTGTTTGAAAAAAAAACAACAATAAATTATGATATCAATTAATGTACAACCTGTACGAATACATCAACATAATATGACACATGCTTGGTAACAACAACACTATTGTAGGAACTTGGTATATAGTATTAATTAATGAAATGATGGTACGAGCATACATATATATATATATATATATATATATAAAGAGGAAAACGTTGTTCAATATATTTTGTTTGATTTTCTTTTTTTTTAAATATATATATTTTTTTTTTTTACCGATGAAATGTTTGTATAATACCTATAGTAAGTACGTAGTAGGTAGGTATACACAAAGGCGTTATAATTTTTTTTTTTTTTGGACACCGTTATTTCTAAAATAATAATTTTTATATTTTGCGCGCGTATACATACATATATGCAGCGATATAAATAGAATTTTCCGAATAATTTCGGATAGATATACCTTATGCAATACGTAAGTTTTCGGTGAGACAATATGGTTTTTTTTTAATTTAACAAATATATATATATATATATATATGTATACAGAAGAAGAGTTATTTTGTTGAAATTTTGTTTTTTTTTTTAATTTTAAATGTCACTGTTGTAGGCGATTTATCAAGGTTTAATATTTAAAAATTACATTTTGGATTAGCGTCCTCTTGCCCACCGTAGAAGAGCGTCTGCCAGTATGTCCAAGTGAGCTTTTGTCTGAAAAAAAAAAATGTAATTTTTTTTAAAACAGAGAGAGAGACATGCATTTTGAATATATTTTATTTTGAATATCGCGCGACGATAACGTTTCGTCCGACCATCTCCCCTCTCTCTACATTAATAACGGCGGTATTCGTTTGCTTTCAATTTAGATAAGCTCAAAACAATTTGTCACGAAATAAAATACTTTATAAACAAAAGTATATTTCGTCTGGGGACCGGGAACGATATTGATATTATTATGTTGTCCGTTCTACGAATAAAAACTTTGAGAAACTCCGAAACTTTACTTTCGGTTTATTTTTATTGATCGAATAATATCGGAGTAGACATTTTGTTATTCTATGTGCGACTCTCTGCATCTGTAATTGTAAAGGGAAATGTATGACGCGTTCGTTTTATAACGTTCACACACGCAATTATATGTATAGACATTATACATTGTAAAACGTTACAATTTTTATCGTTGAAATGAATTATTATAGAAATAACACGAAAATATATTATGTGTTAATTTTCTTTTATTTCTAAAACGTTTTGAAATGTCCGTATAGTAACTTACTGAAGGAAATATATTTTACAAGTGGGCGGTTGGAATAATTCGTTAGATTTTATCGATATACGTATGTACTGGAAATGAATTTTTTTTTTTTCACAAATTTATTTCGAGATTTCATTTAAAATTACTACGATGAGAAAATATTTAAAAAGCTTATTCACAACCGAGATCTGTTATTAATTTGGAAACGCAATTTATTTGACTTTTTGTTTTTTTCGTCTCTGGAGAAGTCTGGTTTTGAACATGCCGCGCTGTTTTTCACGTCAACTGCAATACGTATATTGATACTACTCGATTTAGGAAAAAAATAGTGAGAAAAAGAAAAAAATGTACGGGCTCGTACGTTAACGAGTATGAAACGTAACATAACGTGTAACGAAAAATAAACTCGTTTCACGCTTATTGATCCGTATTTTAAAATCACTATTAGCCGTATAGTATAATAATAGACGCGTGTAAATTTAATATAAAAATTAAAGTACTTCTCGTACGACTATATTGAATTTCCTTCTTTTTTTGCTCTTCTTTTTCTGTAAAAATTCAATGACCAGGACGAAAAAGTTTTTTAATTAAATGAATTTCCCAACTTTCCTCCTTATCCCACATACTATTCAATAAGAACAAGATATATATATATATATATATACGCGCGCGCGCGCGTGCAGGACTTGATAATGATAATAATTAAGTTAACTCGACAGATATATATATATATGAAATGTATTGATTGATGTACGCGGTATACAATGGGTCCCAAAATATTGTACCAAAAAAAAAAAAAACTAAACTACATTTAATCGTATAATATACATTATTATAACGTTATAACGGTTTTGCGCTTACTGTTTTGAAGAAGAAACAATTCTTTCTGTCTTCGTCGTCACCGTTTGGACAGTCAATGTACCCGTCACACAGGACGTGATCGTCTATGCACCTGAACCGTCCTTCTTTGTCCGGACTAGGACAAGCGAACCGTTCGAATCCGTCTTCGGTGGGCGGACACTCTGTAATGAAAATATCGCAATGATAGATGACGTATACTTTCGCTTTTTTTTCTTTTTTCAATTAAATTTTTTTATTGCGTACTCGCAGGATTGATACAAATTATAACACTCTAAATTACTATTATACAATAACGCGTATCGTGCTAACGGAATACGCTGCGAATTGTATACCAATACATATTTTACGTTTTAGAGTATCAATACTAAATAAATTTGGAACTCTACTTTAACCCGACATTTTAGAATTTAAAGGATAAGTGTTTCAAAAAGATATTTCGGATTGACACAAAACCACGGATTTGAATGATATTGTACCAAATAAGTGAAGCATATTCAAGGCGAGATCTTACCATTGAAAAATAGACTACTTAAAGGGCATATATATATATATATATATATATATATATATATATATATATATATATATATATATATAGAGAGAGAGAGAGAGAGAGAAAACGCACGTGCAGTATTTATAAATGATAAATTGTTCGATGTAAAAAGGTCAATTATTATTTTTCTTTTCTTTCCTCTTCCTCTTATTATTTAAATTTTGTCCCAAGGGTAAATGTTGTCGTCGATAGATATTTCTCCTTCTCTTTTAAGGTCAGAGCCCAGTTGACACACTATAGTGCTGTATGCACGTATAATGTATATTGTTCTCACAATAAAAAAAAAAAACTCGTCAGGTTATTTTAGTGTATTTCGGGTTTTAAAACGACACCAAACAAATGTTTTTATCGAAATAGATATTTAATGATATTTGAAATTATTAACGTAAATACATGTTTGCCTTTAAATACGAATAAATTCAAATTGATCGTTGGCACTATGAAAAATTTAAAATAACTATTAAATTATTTTTTAAATTTAGAAATCTATTTAGACGGGTCAATTATAATTTTATTTTTTGTAAACTTAAATTCTATGTAGAAAAAAGATCGTTTAATAGTAGCGTAGAAAAATGTTTATACTATTGGATATATTTTAACTAAAATTTTAAAGTGTTTTGCTCGTGACAAAGTATTGCGTTCGATATTTTTAATGCATCGCGTTTCACAGATGTGTAACTAAAATTGTCATATACCTACACGAATTATTTACGTGGATTTTATCGAACCCGCAACGGGCGCAAACATGTTCAAGGTTGGCAGAATGAATTTCAGTACTAAAAAATATTTTAAGTTAATACAAGGAATTATAGTAATAATATGTGTGTTTTGAAAAACGATTGAAATAAATTTAGAGCTACAAGGGTTCCGTACGAATCCCCTTGGGATTGCCCTTCTCATCACTCCCATAATTACGGGTCTGCTTTGCATTTTTAATTTATTATCGTCCGTTATTATTGATTTCTGTATAGCAGGGCGGACCTGTCCTTTCAAGTCGTTTTTTACCAATTAGACAAGACAAAAAAAATAATAAGGGTATTCAAAGAATACGCAGTCTATACTCGGACAAACTGAGTGCAGTTATATATAAAGATATTTATATATATATACAAGTATATATATACATAAATATAAAATAATAATAATATAATATTATATATATAAATAAATCTATATTTATATTATATATAAATTGTGTTAATGTAAATATGTTTTGACGATAATATAATAAATAACTGTTATTTATTATAGTTTTAAGATGATTTAAACGTTTATATTACACAAGAGCATTTGCGTATGTATTGTGTATGACATTGAATCTCTACACCAAATATGTTTGAGGTGTAACAATTATGTATCATTTCGTAATATAAAAATATCACAGCTAAAGATCATTTTTTTTTTAGTGAAAAAGGTTAAAAAACTTATTTTAACAGTAAAAACTATATATATATATATATATATCTGGTATTTTCAGGAATAATATTATATTGAAAATTTCATTGGAAAATAGAATTTTTCCTTTTTTTTTTTTATATATAACTTCCAAAGTAAGGAAGAACAAAAAAAAATTTCAAACACTTCTAAATTCAATACACGAAAACGTACATTTCAAATGCGGAAAAAATGAACGTTTCTCATGTTGGGTATTAAATTGTACCTATATTTTTATACTAAGTATGCAACACCATAAGTGTTGATCTGATTACTCCACTGCAGTATAATAGGATTAATCTATATTTAATATGTTAATAGTAAAATAAATGTACGAATTACGTAGATTGAGCCGTTACAAAAAAAAGAAAATTATAATTTACACCTACGCAAGAATTGCGCGCTTACTGCGGTGTATATATTGAATTTAAATTTAGTAAAATTCTAGTATAGCAATTATATACGCGTTAGATACTCCATATTTCACTTAATAATAAATAAGCAAATAGATTTTTTTGTAAATATTTAAATTTTTTTATACAAATATTTTTTCTGATCGTCTGGTATTATATATGTACCTATACGCATCGTGTTTCCAAAAGGCAATTACCAACAGAAACTGCAGGCAACGTGTGGCGCGTACCCAGTAATCGCGTTTTACATATTGTATATACGAGTAGTACACGACGTTTTTACATTCCGTTATTAACGGTTAGGTAACGCAGACCGAACGTTTAATAACGGCTATTGCTGGCAATTATATGATTACTTGAGGATACTTAACGCCGTCTTGTATTGCGCCGTGTCCAAGACGACTATTCTCATTTCCGTTTTATTCGCAAAGGATTAAATTAATTTCAGCAACTATATATACGGAGCGCAGTCGGACATAAAAATTTCAACACCCGGGGAATATAATTTAAAATACGCGGATTTCGAATTTACCGAGGCGAATTTCACGGGTTAAAACAACAGTATATATTATAATTCACGTTTTACCAGCGCGCAGTACCGTTTCGCTCGCATTTCAATTTATTGCGCATCGTATGAACAATGACCCTCTCAATTCGAAACAAATTCTAATTTATTCCCGTGTACTTTATGTGCATAAATAGTGATTATTTTAAAACGTAAATAACAACGATGTCGTGTGTTCGCCACTATACAGTATAGGCGAGTAATGTACCAGAATCGCTGGCATATTACTGCACTATTCTCCACCGGAATCGGTTCGATGAAACGTAACGACTATATTATTGAACCTAATTGAAAATAATAATAATGTGTATTAGAAAAAAAAAATAAAAAATTCACAAAACGTCGACGAGATTTTACCCCGTACGGGAAACCGTTGTGTTTGGTAGTATAAAATTTACGGCCAAGATGTTATAAAAACAATTTACGAATCCCCCTGCCTGCCTCGCCGTAGATGGATAATTCGATGATTTCGGAGATTTATCAACGCGTTTATGTGTTACGTGCATCAGTGGCAGCGTTTAGGGGGCATAGGGGCCATGCCCCCCTTAGACTTTTTGAACTGTACGCGTAAATACTTTTTTCCAATTTTTTTCTTAAAGTATATTATAACAGGACACGGTAAATACACATTTACAAAATATCGGTTGACAGCACTGATGTCTGATAACACAATGATATTAAATGTGGCTGTTTCTACTGTATGTGTTTTAAAATATTGGCCCCATCCCCCTTAAGCAAAGAACTAAATCCGCCACATAGATTCTATCAACGCGATCAATGTACTAAATCTCCAAGTATTTTTTTTTTTTTTTTTGGTAGAACCGGAATAATAGGAAATGTTTATTAACTTCGTCTGAATTTCCGGTTTTCGGAATAGGCGTGTGTATAATTATATTCGTAATTGTTTGCAGTGGTCGTGAACGTCATCACTCTCGTCCGTGTCAATAATACGTGTTAAAAACGGATTTTAAGACTGTCAAATATATTATGTGCCATTAAATCCGTCGTTTTCTTAATCAATAAAATAATATTATTTCATTATGATAAATTGTAATACGCATAACGTATTGATTATGGGTGAAAATGATTTGAATCGGAATAATTAATATGCAGCGAATATAGCGGAAACACGTCTAAAACGATTAATATAAAATTTTAATCGAATTTTAGCGTTTTGAAATTTCACGAAAAGAACAAAAAAATTTGTCTAAATCGATAACCCGATTTGAAGGAATCGTGACGATTTTATTTTTTGGCGTTTTCAATAGAATTCCCCGGAGGAAATACTGCATACATAGTTATCATAAATGAACTATAATGTGTATAAAAACAATATAGTTACAAATTTGTAATTGGGAGGTTTATTACGTGTTTGTGTATACCTTATTAAATATTTTTGTAATTCTATTCGTTTTGTTTTCTATCGAATAATGTGATAATAATTACTGTAGAGTTCAAGCGATTTTTGCGGTTGGTTTACGGGAAACGATGGAAGAGTATACTGTACGCAGTGACGCGCGGTAGATCTCTGCATATATATAGAACGCCTAAAAGGAATTTCAAAAATAAATTGTCGTCGATTTTATGAGGAGAACCTTTACCTTCGTCGTCATCGCCAAAAGCGTGCTAAGCCTTTATACTTTTCATACTAAAAGGATAATACCACGCAAACCTTACCAAAGCTTATAGTGCCGAGAAAAGGGATTTTCTCCGGGGATTTAACTTACCATAAAACCACGGATACCGTGTTATTTCTGTTTTCTTTTTCTTGAAACAAAATTGTAAATACCATTATGTAAATCGTAATTATACAATTTTTTTACACTATCGGTTATGGGTAAACGAGCCGTACATAATTTAATCATTTTCCGTTATTTATACGCGGGTTGCGTTTTTTCTTTTCTTTCTCGTATCTATTGTATTTAAACTCACGATTCCAATCGCAGAACTACTGTTAATAAAACGAGATAGTTTTCATTCGACGAAAGAAATATGACTTTTAATATAACGAATAAAAATAATAAATAATTGTGTTACGAGAAATATGTGTACCTGCAGTACTGCAGGGGGTGCGGTGCACGTGCGGTGTAGAGTAAAACTCAATGTAGCAGGATGGTCCGATAATAATGGTAAAGTAGAAAAAAAAAAGAGTACTAAGAACAAAAACAACTGTTGTTAAAGTCAGTGTGTTTTACATTGGTATTGATTGTAAAAATATATAGCTCTCTTTTTCTTTTGCTTTTTTCTCTTGTTCTTTACGCATATAAATAATTAATATTGTCGTTATTCTGAAAAATATACGAGTATATTTTTTCGGGTTTATAGTATAGGTTTATACTACGTACAAGATAATAGCCGGAAGTAGCGTTATAATAACGCCATGTTCAATTTTCTAAAAAGTATTAAAAAACAATAATATTGCGTACTCGACAAAAGACATTTTTTTTTATTTTACATTTTATACAAATGTTTTATTTTTATATGCATATTCGTATAGTTAATTGTGTATTGTTATTGTTGTTTTCTTGTATTTGAAATCTGCATGTGGGAGTATTATAAAAACCTAAAGTTTTTCCTACCATTAAAAGGCCAACGGATAAAAACGTTCATTCGACGCCCAAATTTACGGGCTGAGCAATTTAATTAGCTTTTTTTTTATCTCGTTCAATGAAGTCAATATAACAAAAAACAAATAAGTCAAGTTTAAAGTCATTTATATATTTGACTTTTTAACTTATTGAGAAATTACGAAAGTAAACTTTACAAAATTAACTAGGAAATAGTAAAAAGTGGATAATATGTTCTAATTAGCACTGAGAAAATAACGCAAAAAAATGATAATAAAAACTCTAAACGTTTTTAAATATTTCCAATACTGTTATACGCTTATGTTATCAAACACAATACTCCGTAGTATATTTGACTTTATACCGTTGTCGATAATTTATCTTAATTTAGACACTTTTGTAAAATTAATTTACTCGACGTTAAGACGTTGCTTTAAAATAAACAGTAACTTATTCAGTTAAAAGTTAATTTTCGAAAAAAGTACTTAACGCGTTTACATATAATATATAGTTGAAATTAAATTAAATTATTGACTTAAATTTAACTATTAACGTTTGAACATCCAGCTTTTATAAATTGTCGTAATTCAAATATTTCAATAATATTGCGATTTGCACTATATTGTTTTGATTCGGCAATCAATGGCTATATATACGTATTTGAAATTACTTAGGTTAAAAGAAAACAGATATCGTTTTGATAACGACGTTAATAAAATATAATGTGTAGCTACTCTGACCTTAAATATAATAGGTAGTAATAATAATAGGTAATAATAATAATAATAATAATAATAATAATAATAATAATAATAATAATAATAATAATAATAATAATAATAATAATAATAATAATAATATTGATAATAAAACAAACGAAGTGAAAAAAAACGTATACGTAATCCATCCGTCGACGGATTTATACACCTGTTGCGGCGGTCGCGCGTTTATTTGAGGTACGTGAAGTTGGCACTACAATGTTGGCACACGTTTCTAAAAACCATTTCAACGAATCACATATCGGGCTTGTTGGACACTCCCGAACGATTTCCGGAACAAAGTTTTCGATCCATTCGACTTCAAAGTTTATAGCGACGAGTAAATATCGTGGAGCATTACACTTCAATGAAAAACTCGCAAAACACATCCAACGGCATTCATACATCATTGTTAGACGACTGTTAGGAATAAGAAATTTCACGTGTTCAACGGCATTGAAATTCACGAAATACAAAAATATATGTTTGGATTACCAAAAAAAAAAAAAACGCGCAAAACAGGTCCAACAAATTCACTTCGAAATACTCGGACGAGGAATTCGATTTTTCAAATATAATAAGACTTGCGGTTCTTCGAGTTTTCGACACTAAAGTTTTTTTTTCCGTGACCTTTCGACGGAAATCAATGATTTATAAGCAAAATATTATTATTCTTATTTAAATATTATTATTGATTAAATCGTTTGAATTTTCAATGCGTGGCCAACAGGCACAAAGTATTGTAAAAACTCTGCGTTTAAAGGCGTTGAACGTATAGAATGTAACGAAAATGACAGCCGCCGCGATCTTTGTTGCAGTCATCGTTCTGCGCGGTCCGGTCCGAATCGGTCCGGTCCGAACGAATATAAAAACGAATCAAATGCTATTGTCCAACTGACAGATTTCGAAAAAAAAAAACAATCGATCTTATTTCCTTTTTAAATCCGTACTAATATATTCAGTTCGGTAACGGGTGTAACAAAAAAAAAAAAAAATTATTTAACGCGTGCAGACATATACAAAAATGAAAACCAAAATACAGAATCGATGCAATCACGAATTCGCCGATAATAAAAACTGAACGATTGTCGTTTAGAAATCTAAAGCCCGTTTCGTTTCGACACAATTAAACGAACCCGGGCTGGTTCCGGTTCAGGTCACGTCACAATATCACGTATTATTGTTCGGGCCGGTCCGCGGTGATATCACGCGGCGTACCGTGCAGAGCACTGTCCGCAGATTTTGTCAAAAAACGAACACATAATATAATGTGTATAATATTTCAAGTATATAATAATATATTGTATTAATAAATTGCACCCCGTAGTCGTTATACCGAGCTATACGAGCGATAAATCGATATTATATCCTCTTTACATTCGCGTAAAACGTCCCGAGACTAAGCGCCAAGTGTTTTTCGCGTTTTATACTGACGTCTATTGTAAAATATTGGGGACGAACGAAATTTTCGCGACGGTAAATTTTTCCGAAAAAAATTTCGCCGGTATAATTTAATCGATTTTCACCGTGGGTCACGCGCGTTCGCTTTTGCTCTGCTTTGATGGGATGGCTGTGCCGTTACGTGTTCCAGGCTTTTGCCTCTACTATATAGGGGATGGAAGTGAAGGATTTTTTTTTAGTTAGTTAAAGTCGGTGTGCCCATGTTAGCGGGTAAGTGTTTGGTGGTTGGTGGGGAGTGTGTTATTCCAAGGAGGCGGATGTGTTTTCGTGATCGGAAAAGGAGTTTTTGTAGAACATCGTTTTGGATTGAGTTTGAATTGAGTCGCGGATTGATTTGAAGTTTGTTGATTTATGAAGGACCGAATTTTTGACGATAGTAGCTAACCCCGTTATCGTATACGGACGCAGTGGCGCAACTAGAGTTCAAATCTTGGGGCTGCTACTATATTATGAATCGCTTATAATGTCGTGGGAGGCTCCGCTCCCCCCACACCCCCCAACCAACATTACATAATATTGCCAATATTTAGATTATACGATCATTACAATATTTACAATACCATTTCTGGAAATGTAACTTATTTTATTACTTATAATATTGTCTTATATTTTTTTTTAAATTTAAAGATTATCATCCTGCAGTAATCTCAATTATACGACGATATTATGTTACTAATTCACTATAATTTATTTCTATGAATTATTAATAATAATATTTTATTATAATATTATAATATGGATTATAATCTGTATGCAAGTCATTGCAAGATAAGGAAAAAAAAAATAACTGATAGTAAAATCTTAAAAAATAAAATTACATTGATAAAATTATCGCTGATATTTGAAATTAGAATGGCATAGAACTTGGGGGTGCTTAAAATAAAGTTAGGAGTGCTTCAGCACCCCCGTAGTTGCGCCACTGTACGGATGCCGATGTTCTGGACGGATTCGATGCGTTCCCGCTGTGAGCAGTCTTGTAAAAGATACTTTTTAAAAGTATTCAAATACAGATACAGGTACTTGTTTTTAAAAGTATTTAAAATACGTATTTAAGTACTTAATAAGAAAAGTATTCGAGTATAAATACAGATACTTAGTAAAAGTACTTACAAATATTTTCAAATACTCGTAATTAAATTGTTTTCAACGTTCGTTTTACTAATGGTTAGACTCTTATTAGAACTAATGAGTTCGACCTGTCGCGACCGGGGATAACACATAAATCGGTCTAATCGGGTTTTTACCTACATCGACTTGAACGGAAAAACCATCAGTGAACGACGATATCCACGGCCAAAATAGTTTGCCAACTCATCATAAACAATTATTAAGAAAAATGACGAAAATTTTGTTTCATTATTAGTTCACGTCACTAAAAAAAAAAAGATTTAAAAAACGTATTCGATTTTAAATACAGATACTCTAAAAAGGTGTTTAGAATACTGCTTACAAATACTCTTATTAAAAGTATTTGAAGTACGTATTTGAGTACCATAAAAGTATTTGAATACTTTTACTCGAATACTTTACAAGACTGACTGTGAGGGACCATAGCATAGGTCAGTATGGGGGATATGTTCGTTACGCCGAACATCGAATATCGATAATAATAATAATCGATATTATATTATTATTCCTCGCGCAACGCAAACGATTTTTGTTTTTAATGTCTCTGCACGACTCGTTCGACGTGTAAAACGGCGCGCGTTTACACGATTATTATACAATATTATGACCTCGGCCAATAACGCGCGGGTTCGGTCGATATTTTACAGTAAATGAGGATAAAAATGAAAATTTTCGAATTTTTTTTTTTACAATAAAAATCATTTCCCTCCCCCTTGTCCACAAACGGCCGAGTGTCTCCATTATTATTATTCGCGTCCCCTCGAGATAATCACTCGCGTGCCTATTATTATTATTATTATTATATAATGTACTATATTATTATTGCGTTTAATTAACGTTTCATTATTGTTATTAAAATAATAATCGTATACTCGCGCCCACGTTATTTATCAGAAATCCACGGCACATGTACATATGTTATTTACACCGTCAAACACACACACACACACGCACGCAGCATATTACACTCACGCGAGCGCCAAATAATGCGCGTATAGCTGCTACTCGTATTACGTATCGCGTTCGGAATCGGCCATATACGCGTGTACGTGGCGTGAGTATTATTGATCTTTGCTAATTTATCGAATTTTCGTAAATAATCGGACACGTTGTTGTTACATAATATATAATACTAATAAGGTTTAGTAAAAAAAAAAAAAAGTTTCTCTTTCACGAAACGTCTAATAATAACGAACAATTCGATAACGTGAACCTGCAGTGGCGTCATTTCAGTTCTCGAAAGGGGGAGGCAAAAGGTTTAACCGGCCCATTTAACTATTTTCCACTTACATTTAGCTCAATACGATTTCTGTTTTACATGATTTTGATATTTTCGTTATCACGGGCACGAATCACCCGTTATTTTTTATTATTTATTTGGGGCGGGGGGGGAAGGAAATTCATTACTTTGTCAGCTATATTAAACGTATCATAAAAAACTATATATAGTACATACGAGATTCAAGTTTTGAAGTTTCCCTTGTCGTGACATTAAACACGTTAGTAATGACGTTTTGTGACCGGTTCTGAGCATCTTGTTTAGTTTCTTCCTATCTTTCTCGCCGCATTGGTCACACAACCTTTATAGCTACAGATTTGGTTAGAATAACTATTATATTTTAACGTCATCTCGGCACAAATCATGTCGGCCCACTGTTAACAAGGGGGGCAAATGCCCACCCTGCCCCCCACCAAATGACGCCACTGACGTGAACGCATCTAAATTTCTGCAGTGGCGTCCACCGGGCGTTAAAAATAAATACTCGCGGAATAAAAAAAAAAAATTATATTATCAGATTTTCAAGAAAATTACGCGCATCGCAAAGTTCAGTCGTTGTTTTTCCAAAAAAAATCTCGTTTACTGCGTGTCATCGACATTTATTCATCGATATCTCGATGGATATATTTTACAGTCGAGCAAAACCGGCGGCGATATAAGAAACCCTATGCGACACTCTTATTGGTCGGCTGATTGTTATCAATTGTGCTAAACTGTTATCACTCATTAGTTATCATTTTTATTATCATGAACGAACGGGCTTTTTATATAAATATATAAATCTAATTTTATCATTTTATTACAAATACAGATGATGATGTTAACATATTGTTTGCTCTATATTGAAAGAAAAAAAGTTCCACTAACTGATTGTTATAATCATTTTATTCTTTATTATACTTGAAAACATCTACTGTACTGTAAGATTAGAAACACGGAAATGAAAACGAAAATATATTTAGAATTTTTTATATAATTTAGTGAATCGTTCAATTTAATAATTATAAGTTATAATATAATTATACAAACAAATTTTTTAATTGTCCCCGGAACAATTCGATTAGTGGCACTTTTCTCTTTGAACAGAGCGAAGAATACGTCAAAGTGTATTTAAATTACGACGTATCTACTTCGACATTATTCTTAATATCTACTAATTCGCAACGCAGATTGTTATTACAAATACTTATTTCATCCACGATATTTTTAAGATACATACCTATTCAATGTGTTTATGTTAATAAAATGATAAAATTAGATTTATATATTTATAGAAAAAAAAAACTAGTTCGTTCGTAACAATAAAAATGATAACTAACGAGTGACAACAGTTCGGCACAATTGATAACGATCAACCGACCAATAATAAGTGTGTCGCATTGGACGCCCGTTCTGTGACGTCTACTAGGGTTTCATGTATCGCAAACCGGCGAGGCGCTCGTCACCGGTACCTACTCGCACGTCTGCATAGAGTGCAGCTGCAGGAGAACGATCGCTTCGGCCCGTAATCATTACACTTACGGTGTACGTAACGAGTATTTGCTATACGAATATTTCGGAATAAATCCGTAAGCGCACACTGTTTATCCGGGATAGGGCACTTTCTATTCCTATTATAGCTGATCACTGTACCGTAGATAAAAGATACGATTACTTATAGAACCTGCAGGTATTATAACGATTTATCTTTCGGCTACTGTGTCGAGTATTGAGCGTAAAATAACCCCGTCAAAGTAAAATAATTCCTCGTACAGACGTTCGGAAAAAGTCGTTATTTCTAAACCGGCTATTGTATTGAATCCAGGAGAGAAATTTACACGTGCTTCTACTGCGGAAACATCGCCTTTCGCAGATTCATCTGGCCGATTATTTTCACGGTGTATTTGTCTGGGAGCGATACGCGATGGCTTATCACATTGTATTATTTAGAATTTATAGTCAATAATATTACAATATTTGAACATATCGAACAGTGTTACAGCGCGATATATTATAATGTACAATTAATATTGTAAAAGCATTAAACGTTTTTGATACAATTTTATGGCAAAAACAAAAATGGACGAGAAATAAATGCGTGTCGAGAAAATAAACGTAAAGAACCTAAGCTCGGTTCCTGGTGGAGGCTCATGATCCCCATGACTCTGCATTCCTTGGAGCCCACGTAGGTTACACTAGGTTTACCATATTTTGTTTGATCAAAACCGGGACAAAACTACGTTTGTAACGTAGACCGTGTGCTTGCAGAGAAAAAGACCGAGGACCCTACACTTGACTAGTTTTTCATGTTTTACCACACATAAATTCTATTTTTCCGTTGCAATTTATTAGGTTCATAATACATAATATATCTACTATATATTGTACCTATCGAATATAATTTTTTTCTATCGTTTAATATAAATATAATAAAGACAATATAAACTATACTTAAGTGTAATGATTTATGTTTGAATTATAATTATATTCATACAAGGTGATTTAAAAAAAAAAAAAATTATCAATATTTGGGTTTTAACATATTTTTAAAATTTTCAGGGATCGCACACGTATAATTTATATAATATATTCACGTTACACACAACATTGTGCTAGATATGGCCTAATGCATTTAAAAAAAAAAATTTGAATTAAATATAAGTGAACGCAGGAATGTAATTAAGAAAAAAAAATTGAGAAAAGCTGAGACTAAGTAGAAAAAAATAGCCTCCTTATTCGTCGTACACCGCTGCAGGGTAGGCGGATACAATTTTAGTTAACTGCGTGTGCTCTTAGAAATCTTCCGCGTGCCACCGCTATAAATTACACGACGTCCTATCGGTCATACATAATATTCTTATTAATTCCCTCACAGTTTTCCCGTAATAATATTATGTTATAATTCTTTAGAATCTGAGGTTTTCGCACATTCTACACAATATGCGAATGAAATATTATATGATATACATACTGAAAAACGGGTGTTTAATAATAGTAAAGTAATATATTATTACGGATCCGACCGCGCAATATTTACGATTCGATAATTATTTTGTAAGTATATTAAACAAACGCTCACGCGCGGCTCAATGTATATTGTCGTCATATTTATCGCGTTGCAATAATACGTATAAATATCGGTGTCGTTTTCAAATGAAAGGGTGTCTATATGAAAATATCATATATAATGGAACGCTGTAGTAGCGTGTTTATGATCCACGTGGCCGCAAAATATCGATTAAAATTCACTGTCACGCGGATTTTTTATTTATAAATTCCTACGGAAATGTTGTTTATTTTGGAAGTTTTGATCGAAAATCCATAAAAAAAAAAAAAATAGGCTATGAAAGGCTATTACCCACCGTGAGCACGCCACTGGTATACAAATAGTGTATTTTACAAAGAAAAAAAAAAGGCTGATACGCGCTATTAAACTTCGTTATTCCCGAATTCGATCCGTTCGACGTGCTTATATAGCGACACATTATGGTAATAAATGGAGTAAGCGAGGAGTATACCTACATCAAAAGCTGAACGTTTTTCAGTCGACTAAAACGATCGGGTACGCTGCGGCCGTGTATATTAAAATGGTTTAGAAACTTCAAATCGAAAATCGCGAAACGTTCCTGGATTTACCTTGTACCACAACCACAGCCGCGACCGCAACGTATTTGTAATATAAAGCGACGCGTGGACCGCGATTATTACCTACTGCACAACACGTAAACGATTTTAACACAATAAAATTCGCAATATTCAAAAACAATAATCAGTTTTAATTGGAAAAAAAAAAGAAAACGTATAGAATAATTCGTTTTGATATGATCGCGCAAAAAAAAAAAGGTTTTCTCTTATTTCACCGTTTTTTTTTTTTTTTTACATTCAATAATAGCATCATTAATTTTAATCGATCTTGAAGTAGTAAAGTGTACGGCGAGTTCGTATTGTACGTTTTACGTGTATAGAGAGATATATTTAAAACGAGACGGTAATAATAATGAATATTTTACAAACATTTATTTCCGTCCGTTTGCAGTTATACCGTACGGTTCAATTTGTCGATTTTGAATTTAACGCGAAGCGTTTTGTAATGGGTTTTTGGGGAAACAGAAGTATTCAGGAATTCCGGGTCAGTGTATCGATATTAGTTCGATTTTCCGATGTAACATACGTTGCTATGAGAGACACTAAAGTACCGAATTTCTAGAAAAAAAAATAAATAATAACGAAAATCAGGGAAATAAACTAAAATCGTTATTTCATTTTCGGACCAAGTCGAGTCAAATATGATATGATTATATGAAAGTACTTGGACGACAGTAAACGTGCTGATACAGGGGATGCAGAGGACTGGTCGATAAATCAGTGTATAAAAATGTTTTTTACTTTGCACTGTACGTACGCGTATTTAGGATTGTTTTAATGTGGGAGACGATTAAAAAAAAAAATACTCGAAATACACTGGAAGTAGGTACTATCAATTTTTAATGATTACATATTATTATATGTGTGTACGTAAACCTTTTAATTTGCATACGTTTACAATAAATTGAATATATCGTTTACAAAACGAACTTTATAGTCCATAGGTTCTTTTTTTCGTCGATTATTTTCTCAACATCCGACCTAATGTTATTGTGGATGGACTGACAGCATTGCAGCCTAATCATTCAATCTACTGTAAAGTCGAAACGATATTTAAAAAATCCATCATATTAAATACGAAAAATATTTCACAATAAGTGAATATAATACCTCTTTCGATCTCCGTAGACTTTCTTAAATATGTTTTAATGTTTTTAAACCCGAAAACGTGCATTCAGGAGTTGAAAATCACACACGTCCTAACAATATCGATGTTTTCCGATAAAAATATTATTGTTTTATTATCAGCTATACTGACAGAAGTGACGGAACACAACCGTAACCACATACACATATATGTTTTTTTTTTAAAAAAGCCAAGGTGGGAGATACATATTCCTAATCTGTCCTCGTAAATTGTCGACATTTTTAAATTTTCGATATTATTCTCGTATTTTTCGACGTGACCGAATTATTATCGAAAAACGGGTAATCGGGACGCGCGCGCAAAATCCCACGGTAGTAAAAAAAAAAACCGAAAAAAATAATGCCCGTTTTTTAAATCGAACAAGTTAGCCGAGTAATATTATTTTTGTGTAACGGTACTTATCGAATATCAGACGTCGCGACTCCAACTATATTTTTATAATTATTATTAAAATCGAATCATTTGTATTTTTACACAATCAACGAGAATAGGGCATATATACACATACTATTATTAAATAACAAGTGTGTATAATTTTTCGTAGATATCAGCCGACAGCAAAGCACACATTGTATTCGCGCACGCTCGTGTAGAGGCGATATATAAAGTATAATAAACGCGTAATCGCGCACATATTGAAATGTCGTTTGTTTCGTGATTTAGTTTAACCGCGACGGCGGTGCACAGTGTGAATACCGCCGATGACGAATTCCGACTTTTATTAATATTAATGCGTTGTAGAGAATCCGTTGTTCAAATGTCGATTGAGTTATGAGAGAGACGACGAATTTCTCGTTTAGTGTGTTCATAAATTGAAAGTCAGGCAGACGATCGATAATGATATATTATTTGAGTCGAGTCGATTTTTTGTTTCGAATGACGTTTTTAGAGGCGACAAAACAGTGGCCCCAATAACCGTCAGCGTGGTTTAAATTTTATATTAAATTTTGTTAAAAAAAAAAAAAAAAAATACTAGAAATCGGTTATAACACGTTGAAGTATAGTTTAACGTTATTCTTAAATCCTATTTTCAATTTTATTTCTCTCAATGGTTTATAGTGTTGCATTAATAATTACTGCAGTTTTCGACGACAAATCAACATAACGTACAGTGATATTACATAATATTATATATATCATTCTCGTAAATATATAGCGCCGAGAATGTTTTTTTTTTTAATATCCTACACTATCCCACAGCTTCTAAACGCTCCTCAGAAAGCTCCTCTTTCAGTGGCCTATAAATATAGAGTTAAGAATAAGTGCATAAAATCTGTGGACTACAGACTATAATACTCTATATAGCTACTACACATATACTTTACACCGACGTGTAAAAGTCGGACGTCGACATATTATATATAATATTATGGCGATATAACGATGAAATAATTCGAAAATTCAGCGAGCTGCAGAAATCAAAGAATAAAATCATGCGTATATTACGAAAAACGTTAGTATTAAATCGATTGTGTGATATCAATGAAAACGGATTGCGTCGTTTTGTTTGTTTTGGGAAAGAACGGGCGACATTACCTAAATCTCTACACTTTGGGTGGCAAAATCACGAATACACGTCTCCGAGTACTGCACCGCGATTATGATATAAACGCTCGATTGGTTCTACACACGTCGAGAATTGAAGGGCGTGAAACGAGTCGGAAATTCTAATTCTCTAACAACGCAACGGGTTACTGAAGTATTTTACGAACGCGTTGAATATTTTCAAGAGAGGAAAATAAATATTATATATTCTATAGTGCACGTTTTTTTTTCAGTCGTTTTATATTATTGTCAACGGCACCGTGTGTTTATAAATAACGCTATATCGTTATTATTTACGTATCGATTTCGTATTGTGACGACGACGACGACGACGACGACGACACTATTAAACGTTGCATGATATATCATCCAATGTCGACATTTCAATACGCCGGTCGACGTCTATATATATATATATTTTATACCCATCGCGTAATATGTGTGTGTGGTATTATTATAACCGTAATTGATATTCGACGGCAACGAAACTCAAAAAGCACATCAGTTATATTATTATTATTATTATTATTAAATTCGTATAAAAAATTGTTTACATAATATATATATATATATATACATATAATCGAACCAAAGAGTATTATGAAAAGTAAAGGAGTACCACATAGGGCCACCCGTTGTTGTATTAAATATATTATACGTTTATTCGCTACACCCGTTTTCGACAAAAAAAAAAGTTATCATCAGCACGGTATTGTGTGAAAAAGAAACGTACATCGGAATAATAAAAAAAAATATAATAAAAATGAACAAAATTATAGCGTAGAGAAAATTACGAATATTTCTAATAAAAAGACGTGGAGCAGTGGTTCTCAAATTTTTTAGGATCGCGACCCGAATTTCTCCCCAAAAATCTTTTGCGACCCATCACGTGGTTTCACTTTTCATAAAGTAGTTATAAAAAAAAAAAAAAAACAAAATTTGTTTATTACTTTTATTATTTATTATAAATTTCTTGGAATCTATATAATTCGAAAAATTGTTCGCGACCCACCAAAACCTGACTCACGATCCACCCGTGGGTCGCGACCTACAGTCTGAGAAACGCTGACGTAGAGTATAAAAAAAAAAAAAAAAAATAAACAAATTGCGTACACGCAGTGAATTAAACGGTTGTAAAAAAAAACAACTACGACTTGTTATTAATATTATTGATAAAATATATAAATTTTTTTCAATCAGTTTGTATATTTTTTTAAAATCGATTGCGTTTAATTTCTTTTGAAAAACTTTTCAAAACCGAATTTATATAAATCGTACGTTGTACGTTTGAAATTTCCGTGTCGTAATAGTTATCTATATCAAAAGTAACGTGGTATGCGGTTCGTTTTTTTGAAACTCTTTTCACAAAATTTCAATTGGAATTAACTTTTTAAAATTTTATTTCGCAGATTATATTGTTGTTTACGTAGTTTTAAAATTTCTATTCGTTTCACCTATACATACTCGTATATAAAATGACGCAACTACATTTTGAGTTTGTAAATTTCAGGATAATTCTACAGCTCACTGCACGTTGTTGTAATATGCATATTCTTTTTATTATCATAACATAACACTAGGAAATAGGAAGAAAAAATAGATTAAGAAAACAGTGTAACATTTTAAAATAATAAAATTACTGTAATCATTAGTAAGTAAGCAAATAATAACAATTGTATGGTACAAAAAGGCAAAGACAACCCGGGAAAGAGGAGTTCTTGGGTGATGCGCGTATAACGCGGTCATACGGTAAGACATCGTTTTCAATAAAGGTTTAAATTAACTATACTGCGTATTTTATTGTGTGTGTGTGTGTGTGTGTGTGTGTGTTTGTGTGCGTGTACGTCGAAAGTGAATCGACGTTCACCACAACATATTTTTCATAATAATACTCTTTGGTCCGATCGATATGTCCGATTTAGTCTTTAATTTTTTTTTTTTACTGTTTTATTTATTATTTATACACTTTTGAACGTGTCGCCCGCGCCAAAGAGATAACCCGTTTATATATATATATATATATACGGTCTATTAAAACATATTATATCAGAGCTCTTAAGCGTTTCGCGTGCTCGGGTCGTTATAGCGCGCGAATTATAATATTATATATAGGCAGGCGTGGTGCGTCAACGAAATGCGAGTGCCACAGGTGTTACGGACGGGTCGACAGTTTGATAAACGATAATACGCGTGCGTACGTGTGTGTGTGTGTGTGTGCGAACAGAGCAATTTTTCACGTGTGAGACGATTAATCGTTTGGACAGTTTTTTTTTTTTCTAGTCCTCGAAAACGGGCCTAAATAATCCGTCTTACAGGACGGCCGGTGAATCCTGCCCGTTTTTACCGGCAGCGATTTAACTGCTGTACGACGCGCGGTAATCATGTAATATAATATGGACGATCGAAAACCTCATACGAATAGGAGGTTAAAACACGCCAAAATACGCACTCAAATACGTCGGAAAAAATATACGTCCCGTGAAGTGCTAAGTGCATAGCGTTGCGTATGAGCGACAACCGTGCATTATTGATTTACAAATAAAATATTTGACTTATCTGTATAACTTGGATATTATCTAAAGTTCACATATATATATCGACACCAGTGGCGTATTTTCAACTTTTTTCTGGGGGGTCCAAATTTTTTTTTTTTTGAAAATTCCAATTGGATATATTGATATAAGGTAATTAATAAAAAATACCTTTGGATAATCTTTTTTTTTTTGGTTCTGGGGGTCCAGTACCCTGGACCCCCGTAAATACGTAAATATTGTTCTCCACAGACGTATTTTACGGTTAAAAGTGATTGAAAAAAAAACCCAGAATATTGTCACATTCATACGTACCGGTCCATCGATAAACAGTTTAATTTTTCCAATTATATTCTGCCATTTATCGGTTTGAAAGTAAATCACGTAATATATAATATTATTATACTTGGGTGTGATTAAAGCTGATATACACTATTTGACACAGACGAATATCTGATTATAGTCGTTTTTATCGGTTGTTGTCGAAAAGCAACACCATGCGTTGTAGGGTTAAATGGTCGGATTGATTTCTATCGGCGTATCGGCGGTGATGGTGTACGTATAAAATGCGTGCCACTCTTGACTGAAAACACGCTGTGACGCGTGTTTGAACAACGAGTCTTATCAAAAATTTATAACGTTCGGAAAATAGTCGTACAGCGCGTGTACAGACATAACGGTCACAGTCGAATGATAACGAAAAATAAAAAATAAAAAGCAAAAAAGGTAACGAGCCGCGGGGTGTTGTGTATGTCGCCTAAGTGAATTACTCGGACAAAGATTTTAGAGTTTTGTTTTTATTTTAAATTTGAAAACAACGGTAAGTCATTGCATTCGATAAAACGGTTCTGAGCGGAGCTTACTTTTCTCGTAAATACAGTCTAAAGTTACATATTTCGTGGAAATTTCTATGACTTTTAGTTTCAAAATTACGAAGAAATAAACAACAATATTGATTAAGACGAAATTGCATTTTTAGCGTTTTTGAGTTATATATTTTTAGGTGCTTTTGAGAAAATCGAAAAATGACGTCTCTGAAGTACCAACTAGATGGGAATTACTGCCGGAAACAAACCGTCACCGAAGAGATCGGAGCACTCCTTCTGGTCGAAAATCTGTACACAGGATAGAAAAAAAAAATAAACATCATTGTAAAAACAACAGATTCATCGCTCCACTCAGAATCTAATAATAATATAATGCGCTGTATAATATTATATATAATACTGTATTAATGATTTTCACGTTTCACACCTTGACATGGTCTCGAAGTTAAAATTCATCGGATGCGTTTTGCGCCATACATTTGCGCAGTGACGTACTTTCAATTTCTCTCTGGGTCTGGGGCTGAGGGAGTTTATATATAAAACTGGAATCTCGTCCCCGTAATATTTCGAATTCAACAATATTATCGAAATAAATCTTAATAAAATTCGAATTGTTTGTAAGAAAGAAATTGTGATTTAACGATTTTCAAGACTTCTCTGAAAAATTTGTCCAGAGTTACATATTTGATGAAAATTTCAGGTTTCTACGACCGTTATAGTTTTGAAATCACGAAGAAAAAACGATAATCGATTTATGTAATATTTCGGTAGTCTTTTTTCTGAAGCTACAAAAAAGTATGACATCTTTAAAGTACCGACCAGACGCAATTCACTACCGGAAAACAGTGCTACGCGTAAGGATCGGAAGAGCACTCCTTCTGGTAGAATTTTTGGGTACAGACATAGAGAAAACACATCACTGTTACAACTATATCATTTTTAACCTTTTTTTTCTTTGGTCCCCGGGGAAGGGTTTTAATCCGAAACCCCCCTGTAAATACGCCACTGCATTTGCAGGTCTGCGTACCTATAACGTGAAAACTATAATGCATATCATAGAGTTCGCAACAAATCCACCGCGAAACTGTGTGACAACAAAACGGAATAACCGATACGAGGTGGATGAAAAAAAAACTCTACTATACACGTTTGACGACAGGGAGTAAGGACGATAAAAGAAAAAAATATATATATATATCGTACTCGGAACGAAAAACAATCCCCTTGTACAACATTCTAGAATTCCTTTGGGGGAAAGCGTATACGATTTGTCTTTTCCGCGTACAAACGGATCGCAATATAATTGTTATTTTCTCGAAAAAAAAATTGTCTCCGACCAATATTTGATTGTTTGCAGACCCGCTCTCATACGTATTTCAACAAAACTCGATTTTCGATGACTCGCCGTTCCGAACGTACGAAATACGCGCGCTATAATAATATATGTTTCCAATTGCCTTGGCGATTTATTTGCTTTATCTTTTGCCGAAATAGTTTCGTTTTTCTCCGTGTTCCGGGCACTACAATAATACAATAAAACCCGCGGCAACTGTCGTGCAACGGGAACGTTTTAAAAATTCGTCTGTTCGTCTGATTCTCGTGAATAATAATTATTTATTCGTATCGTTTCACCGTTAGATCTTAGACCTCACCGTTGGATCTTCGGAAAACATCGAAATACTATTCTTTATCTTCACAACACCAAGTTTATCGCTCTCGTCCTTTGCGTACCGCGTGCAAAGCTGCACGATTTATGAGAAACGAACGTGTCTAATGTGAATATCCTATATATACGAGTATAGTAAATCCGGTTAGGTTAAGTTAGACTGGGTTATGAACACGACTGTCTAATAATAATATTATATGCGCTGCGCGTTGTATCATACTGACGTCTCGGGGCGAACGTGCTTTATAACCGTCGTGTAGGTACATCGTATAATATTATGTATATTACATGCGGTCTCCGCGTGTGAAAGGTCGATGTGTTCGTATTAAATATATATTAGTATATATTATATGAAAAAGAAGTTTTCTATTCGTTTTACACGGATCCACTTTACGGCCGCCAAATTTTGCGCCGAGTCGTGCGAAAGGACATGGTCTTCTCAGCCAGTGTTCGAATTTGCGGGGGGGGAGACGCAAGGGGACGAGGATCCTCTACAAAATTAAAACGAATTTTTAGCTTAGTCTCTTGACTGCAATATTATTGTCTAAGGAACGCGAGTATATCTGAGGGAATAAATAAAAATCGTGAAAAAAATTGTATATTTGATAGTATTATTTTGTTTATTATTACCTCATATTGCTATATATCAAGTAGGTACTAATCGATAATGGCAATTTGTTATCTTGTATACCATCACTCATCACAGAATAATATTATTTGACAATTATTTTTAGATTTACCCACAGATATAAAGTATGTATTGAGGGCTGAGCCCTCCCGGGATCGTGACGTGATATTATAGAATATTTTATTCGGAACGCTATTTTTAAATTTCCAGTACTGAGCTCCACTATACTTGATATTTTCCAATTCGAGCACTACAGCCTTTTCGCCACTACACCTAAGGATAACACGGAAAATTTTTTTTGTACAAAACAACGGTGGTCGTTTGAATCGTTGCGTGGATAATATAACACGCTATACATACCGATAATAATCTATATTAGACGTTCTTAACGTCCCGATCGGTTGTTTGGTATCGTATTTAATTTATCGGAACGCCAACGACGATGACAATGCGAGTGTTGAACAGAAAAACCTCGCGCGATTAAATGACGAAAAGCTCTCTATACGTGCGTTAAAATGATAACAGTAGGATCGAAAAACGTCGTGTACCCTCAAAGTTTCCAATAAAAACGTTCTGAATACACGGACGTAAAAAAGAACGGTCGTTTGTTTTGTACACGAAAAAAAAAATCAAAAAAAAAAAAATCAACGGTTTTATACGAGACATTTTGGTGTAACTATACGTAGCGCACAATTGGACCGAAAACCGAGTCGCAAGTGTCGGCGAAAAGAAATCGTTTTAAGTGCAGTGAAAGGCGAACGGCGAAAGAAGCTTTACAGAAGATGCCCCGTTGACAGCAATCATATTTCAAACATCGAATTACGCGATCAAAATTACTTTGCCGAACGCCGGTTCACGGTATAATACCTACGACAGCTAGTCTCGGTAACACAAATAAATGTGCTTTTTTTATCGCGTCGTTTCCACCGCGGTCTGTCGCCCATGACGTTTCTCGTTTCCGAATATATATATATAAATGTTCTATTTTTATTTCCGAGTTTCTCTCGGATGACTTTTTTCCTCCACTTTTTCGGGTGGCTATTTAAAGCGGATCATTATTTTCAGGAGCGGACGAAAAGGACGAAAAGAAAGGACGGCGGCAGTTTACTGGGCCGCGACCGGTGCTGGTGTGTGTGTGTGTGTGTGTGCAGGGTTTATAAAACAAATTCGTTCGCCATTTTTTCCGGTTGGTCCTTTGCAGGTTCTTTGTGCGTGGGTTTCGCGTGTAACGTGTTTCGACACAATCCGTATATATATATATATATATTAAAATATTTATAGTTTGTCTAAACGACCGTACGCCGCGTTATTTTCGCTATTATCGTGAATTATTAAAGCGAGGAATTTGATGTAAGAAAAAAAAAAATGTCATCAATTCGTTTCGGGAAAACAAATTTCCACCGTCTCTCCAGTATTTTTTTGTTATATAAAATTATTATAAATTTACGCATTCGTACAACACATTTATTTTCTCTACATAATTTGTTAAAAAAAAAAGAATGTTTATTAAAAAATATCCCCGGCTCTAATTCGATACACCGTTATTTTTTTTAATTACATTTTATAATTTACTAGTCAGAATACTGCAGAGCTCCGTCGCACGGATTCTAATTTCTCTTTCCGTCCTTTTTAATACTATTAATCGTATACGTTACGAGAAAATAGCTGCAGGTTATTATTATTATTATTTTTCAGTGGCGTTTATACACGATGTTCAAAGGGGGGCGGAGGGCGAAAATGAAGCCAACCCCCTCTGCCAATGAAATGTCCACATCGACGAGTAATAACCGAGAAGAAGGATCTATTAATGTACCGAGACGAAATGCGGATGTAGAAAAAAGAAGAGCGACGTGCGCGGGACGTAAACGAAATAACAATAAAACGGGAAAAGAAAGTAGTCACCAGATAGCGCTACGACACAATATAAAGGGCGTGGCAGAACACCACACACAGCAGTCAAACGCGAACTGCGTTGTTCACGCCTGACCGCCGTGACTACACTGAGCGGTCCGACGGTTTCGGACCGCTATTTATAAGCGTCTTTCTGCCACGCCCTCTATGTTGTGTCGTAGCGCTATCTGGTGACTACTTTCTTTTCCCGTTTTATTACGGTCGGCTGACGCGCCATGTCGGTATATGCGGGTGTTTAGTTTGACGCTGACCGAGCGACCGATCGTACGCGCGTATGCAATCTTTATTATTTATTATTATTAATAATATTAGTTCGTGTATTTCAATGAAATGAAATGAACGTAAGAATTTATCTTTTCTCGTCGTACACTCGTTTACACGTTTACTCACATTTACACGTTTACACAGTGTACAGCTAAGCACTAAACGCTCGATCACTACCGATGATCAGCGTGCGCACTGTCAGCGCATACCGTACGCGCTGACCGTCGGTCGAGCACTAATTCCAGCCTTATACATGATGTTCAAAGGGGGGGGGGCGAAAATGGAGCATAACCATAACATAATTGGACCAACTTGCATGACACAAGTCGGTGCTGTGAGGTCAGAGATATACTTAATTTAAAAATATCAAATCCCATGGGGGCAATCCACCTTTCGCTCCCTTGTAACCGACACCGTTATTTTTTGCTTTTACTGCCACTCTAAGGCCTTTTGCAGCTTCTATTAAGCCCCTCCATTTATCACGGTTAATTGCAAACTCGAATTTTGCAGCTCCGTCTACCGTTTTTACGTCTTCGTTTACTTTTAACATATTTTAATATTTGGTTTGGAGCTGCAGGTTATACTTTCCGAATTTTTTTCAAAATTTGCCCATTTTAAAATGAACGCAAAATACGTGCGTAATTATACGTAAAACAACGTGACGTTTTCCGCCTGTATAATATCGATCAATATAAGTTTCATTTATATTTTAAAATATAAAAAAATAACAATACGTATTGTTATTGCGGATACTTTGAAAAACAACGTCATATGAAACTTGGTTAAACCGCTAATCTCTGCGCTGCTTCTCTCGGTTTTTGTACCTTTTCACTATAAATCTTTTATCGTCGTCTACTTCTGCAGCAATTATTTTGTCTTCAAGAAATTCAATTTTTTTCCTTTCGTTCAAAATTTATTGATACCCCGTCATAAGATCTAAAATTTTTAAATTATTATATTTTTCAATTGACATAACACAGAGTAAAATAGAAAATACACCAATTTACTTTTCCTCTATTCGAGCTACAAAATCCAATTTAACGATTTTTAATAGTTACGGACGCGCACAGGGTTTTACACTGCTGCACTTGAATAAATTCCATAAATCATCAACTCTCACGCGGAAACCGTTTTTTAATTTTAAAACGTTCACAACTGGTATTACCAACAGACATTTCATATATTATTATTATTATTATTATTTGTTATTTACGGTAATAGCAAAAAAAAAATGTTTGTAATGTTACTAAATTCGGTAAAGATCGCGATTGAATAGCAGGGATTTCTGTATTAAAACAAACGGATTTTCGGAATTATACAATATTTGTATGAAAATGGTAAAACGTTTGATTGAATAAAAGTTAGATAAATATAAAACTCTAAAATAAAATGCAGTTTTGAAAAGAGAAAATGTTTTCAAAAAGAATTTCCTTGTTATTGCGACAACGAGGCGTGCATGTATGTAGCATTGTAATAACCGGTGGCGTATTTACGGGGGGTCCAGGGTACTGGACCCCCCAGAACCAAAAAAAAAAGATTGTCCAAAGGTATTTTTTGTTAAATACCTTATATCAATATATACGGTTGGAATTTTCAAAAAAAAAATTTGGAACCCCCACAAAAAAGTTGAAAATACGCCACTGGTAATAACGATATGAAGATATTCTGTACCGTTGCCCCGAAAACACGTGCAAGTATATGGATTCTCGCAACACGACTGTCGAACAATTATTTCGAATTGCGCCTTATTCGATTTTACACAAATAAACAATATTTAGAAGAGTCTAGAGCGCGCTAAATTCCCGGTTTCTTAAGAATTCACCATTCGTTCAGTATAGTGATTACTGCAGTACCTACAATTCATGCAAATTAAAAGGTGACAACGATACGCGTTTTGCCTACGGATCAAAAACGCGTGAACCCATACGAGAGTCGCACGTATACATATAATTGTCGCGTAATTTCTACTACGCGGCTAATATGCCTTCGATCCGTGTAATGACGATGGAAATCATAATAATATGCGAAACATATTGCGTTTGATGTGTTGATAATATTATGTCATATATATATATATATATATATATATATACGAAAATTTGTGGTTATTTACATATTGTTTAATATAATAGTACGCGAAATCACGTTAAATTTTCTTCGAATGACGCAATCGCCGTGAAATCGCGTTTGTTTGATCTAATGTGTACACTCATATGAATTTCGATTTTCTACGGTTACAAATAATAATAATATATTGATATTGCAGGTAACCACAGCAACGAATCGATAAGGGGACGGACAAAACGGGGGATTTCGAGTTATCTCTGCAGTAACTGCTTATTGTCTGCTCATACGTATATGTACGTATATATTATGTAGAAACCTAAAACAAACCGAATCGTCTTAACGTATCGAACGAAGTATTAACGGTGTATAATGTATTTTTTTTTTGATGTAATACGGATTAGAGGACGGTAGGTTTTATGGGGACGTAATTTTTCGATTCCCGAGCCGAAAACGTTTTTCAATCCGCCCGCGCTTTCCATTTCACGTACGGAACAACGCGCTGTAAAATTAACTGTAAAACCCGTCTTTTTATTCGTACTCGCGTGTCTATAACAGTAACTACTTATAAAGGCAAACGCAGTAAAAAATATTAGATACCAGTTATTTTCGAGAATACGTTTTTGAAAAAATTTATTTTAGTATTTTTCAGTGCGTAATAACGGCGCATTTTATTTTAAGAATTTCGGCGGAATTTAAATCTCCGCTCTAGCTATTATTATTATTACTATTATTTTTTCTCATTATGAGTTTCTTTTCCATTCGTTTATACTAACGAATGCGTTAAAAATTATTACAGCGTTTGGCGGACGGTCATAAAAAATATTATTATTATTATTGAGTCACGTTTTTTTCGGTTTATCTTTATTTTATATCATCAAGGCCGCCCGCTGGGGAGAGCCGGGAGGGGCCATGGCCACCCCCCGCTATTTTATTTGATATTTGTTTAAATTCGTGATATAATTCTTTTTAAATGTCAGATAATACAATTTTCAGTGTTTTTCGTTTCTTGTACGTGTGATAATCGGTTATTATTTCTCCTAATCCCGCCCGAAATAGCCACGGCTATAGATAACCTGCATATCCGCGGAAACGACTTTATAGAACAGCAATAAACAATACATTTTTTAACACAAATATATTGTGTTATTCATTTTGATTTGTAATTTATAATTTTTAGTTTTTACGCTGAGTGTATTACTACACTCAGCATAAAAACTAAAACTACACTGTATATTAAAAAAAAAAATTAGGGTGTACGTTTTTTATTGCCCCCCGAAATTTTTTTCTGTGGGCGGCCTCGTATATTATACTATACGCCTATCGTATTTCGATCCGTGATGAGGTGAATTTACAAATTTACTGCAGACAACAGAGATGTTATTATTGTTGCGTATACAAATTTTCAATTTGTAAAGGGGGAAAAATTGTTTTCGTCACACACACACACACACAAAATATATGCGAGTTATAAATCGACGCAAACTGTGGTGAAATTCTGTTTTTTTTTTTGTTTTAAATTCATACGCTCGCGTTTTGTTAATTTATAAAATTGTTCCCCTTCCTCACCCCCGATAAACGACGTTTAAAATGCTGAAAAATCAGACGTTTCTCGTCACGCATATAAAATATATATTCACTTATTACGTTATTTTTCACTGTGACGAAATGATGCCGAATATTCGTAAATATCTAAAAACACTGACGCGGTTATTGTTCTGACGAATTCAACTCCCCAAAGTCTTTATTATTATATAACGACGCGGTCCACGGCGTTTTTGACAAATATAGTGCGTCTGCTGCAGCGACAGTATCACGAGACAATAACTCAACGTTGTTACAATTTATTTATCATCACGTTCTGTTCTGTATACTAAAAGAATATATTAAAAAGTTTACTCGAACAATTAAAAGAGCAATCTTTTTTTATGCGCTTGTTTTTTTTATTATTATTATCCTTTCATTTATTTTTATGTTCATTTAAAAAAAATTCGCGATCTCCAATACGCTACAGAGCAATCCTAAAAAAAAAAAAAAAGGTCAAATTTTTATAGTCCTTCTTTTTTTATTCTGTGTATAATGGATACATATACTCGTATATTATAAATTATGCCGGCGTGTAGAAATAATATAAAATGAAATCGTTTTTTTTTTTTCTTTCGAATACGACAATAATTCAAACGGATACACGACTACGTTGTGCAGCTGGACGTTTAATGTTTCATTGCGGGTATAACGTCTGAACGGAATTCAGATTATTGTTAACTGATATGTTTTATTGTTTCGCGGTTTTCACGAGAAATAATCACGTATAGAAAGCGGGCGAAAAGAAAACGGTTGTTACAAAAATGTAAATACACTCGAGAAATGATTATTATTTTTTCGCTCAATCGACGCGTGAAAAAATGCGCCGCTGTAACACACGCGATGAACGCGCGCGCAAAAAAGTCGATTTCGCTAAAAAATCGCCGACGTAGAAACAAGAACACGGTAAATGTGTATGACGTCGGTGCGTACTCGAATCGAAAATGGCAATACAGCCTGTTGAGTGTACTTTGATTTTTCGACATCTGACGTATCCTTTGACGCGAATTCTTTCGTCGTGGTGCAGGCTTCGAATAGTCGCGTTATATGTAATAATATATTTATATACTTTTTTTTTTACTATATATTTACCACGTATACAGGTACAATAATAATGGGAAAAAAAGTAACGGAAAAAAAAAGAAAAATTACACTGGAAAACAATACTGTATAAAAATCAACCGAACGTAACGAAAAAAAAACGCGTTAAACGAAAATCGTATTATATTATTACATTAATAAGATCATAAATAGATCATACCGATGGTGTATTTGGAGCATAATTTCGGACGGCGTCCGAAAATCGTAGGGATCCTACAGACTCGCGGGGGCGTAGGATCTCTTACTCCTGTACAACAGATTCATGGACTGACTTTTACGTTTTATTTTTAATGCGAACCTTGTATTTTTTTCAATTGACCTGCAATCGACAATCCGCTTTGACATTACAAACGTACGCGTCGGACAAGCAGAAGGTTGTTACTAAGGCAGATATTTACGTGCCTTAAAAACCTATCAAATACGTATGCAGTTATGCGCTAAAAATTACCAAAATATGCCCTTAAAATACGCTCTAAAAAAAAAATATTTTAAAAACCTAAGAAAATTCAATAATTGTATTTTATTACTATCTTTAGTTATTACAGTTAATCTCAACAAAAATATTTTACATTTTTTATAATATTATAATTTATAATTTTCAATATGTTGAATTTAAATATTTATTTTAATTTGATTTATTGAATGCCATTGTTTCACGATCCGTGAAATAAACTGTAAAATTGTATAGATTACATTATTTGTCATATCTCGTATTATTTATAAATTGAAAAACCATAAAAACTAAAGTAATAATATATTTTTATCTAAAACATTGGCAATAAAGTTATCAATTCGCCTGATGTTAGTATTTATAAAATTATAAATTTTAAACAATTATTTTGTAATTATCGATTTTTTTTATATTTGAAAATGACTTTAAAACGTACAAAATCCTAAAATATGCCCTAAAAATTCAAAAATAGCAAAATATGCAAAATAAAAGTTTGTTTATAGAATTGTCATAGGTCATGAAACACATTTTGGTTAAACAAGCTATTTTTTTGACCAACCAATAACAATATGCAAAAGCATATAAATATCGGCCCTAGTTATTACTAATGTTATTTTAAAAATTAATTTTCTACCGAAACAAGATCACGGAATGACAATTTAAACAATTGGTAGACATAACAGCAACTGTTTTTGCAGTACGTACGCGTACACAAAAAAAAAAAAAATGACGCGTTTTCATCAGCACGTGTACGATACGCGTGAGTGTGAATCGAGACTACAATAATAATAAGCGTAATATTTTACATTAAGAGGATCAGAAACGGTGTATTTTTCGTAGCGTTTTAGACATAAAAGCCAAACGAAAATTCACACATTTTAAGTGAATCGAATTTAATTGTGAAAAAATATTGTTTGAACTCGTCGGGTCGGCGAGATTATTGAGAAAATCGATTTTCGATATTTTTTTTTTTTATTAAAAACTATGCTAAAAATCGAGACCAACGTTTACGTTTTTGAACATTTGTTCCAGTACAGTAAAAAATACATACATTTAAACAAAAATCTACTCGCAAAATAACCTATAAAAAAGGCTAATGAGTTAAAACCTTTTTTCGGTTCGCTTTGAATGGTCG
Organism: Slavum lentiscoides; assembly: GCA_032441835.1. Lineage (NCBI taxonomy): Eukaryota > Metazoa > Arthropoda > Insecta > Hemiptera > Aphididae > Slavum > Slavum lentiscoides. Next base: position 4,836,196 of record CM063713.1, read on the forward strand.
AATTTTCGTCAGGATTTTAGGTCTAAATCATCGTTCTACGTGCACGATCATTCGACTTGTAATTAGATCCACGATGCAAACTAGTGTGTTTCCGATTCCCTTAATAATAATTAGTTAAATCGATATGCAAACGAGTACTCAATACCCGGCTGCGGTGTTCGTTACACCGCGATAGCAAACCAAAATAGATATTTTAAACGTTACGAGTAACGAAGTCGGCGAAATACGCCGCTGGATCATACCACGATAAAATAGATATACTTAGAAAAATCAAAATTATTTTTAATCACATATCTGTGTACGCGGGGAACTTCGAGGGATCAGCAGAAGTGCAGAAGAGCAAATAATTTGGAATTGTAGATTAACCGAAACGGGAAGAGACATATTATACGAGGTGATTATTAAACATTTATTAAAACATGTCGATAAGAATTACCCGATTGTTTGTACGAACCTATTTATGTAAATCAGCTGAATGTCGTTTTTAACGCGATTCATATTGCAAAATACATATTTTGAAATTGTCAAAGTGCAAAAAGTAAAGTCAGAGTTTTGCCGCACGGAGTGAATAAATTATTATGTACGTTCGGTCAGTGATTTTTTTTTTTTCAAAACTGTGAAAAAAACATATCGGACATCACTGTGCGTAGTTTTTTTTTTTTTGTTATTTCTGGCCAAAAAGTAAAAACTATCTATTATATTACGTGTACGTACGCGATTCGTGTTTTATACACACGCACGTTTTTTTTTTTTTAGGTTTATTCGAAATTCTTTGTGTTCGACATATCGACCGTGTATATAAACGGTATAATATTAACAAATTTACAAATACCACCACGAGCAGCACGCGTTTTGTGATATTATCGAATAATCGAAATCCCTGGAAAATCGCAACTCGAAATTATTTCATGTCGATACAGGTATAAGCGTATTTCTACGAGTGTATTAGTGGAATAAACGGAATTTAAATATTTGTGTATAAAAACGTCTTTTTCTCGTTACCAATAGGTTTTTGTCGGTAATTATGTATTTTTTTTTTCCACAAAAATTCGCATAATTTCTTATTGCATAAGGAGCGTACTCGAAACCGACAATATTACGGTCAACAGTATATATATATATTAAAATAATTGGTAAATTTAGATTTATCTATAGTAGGCACATAAATATGTGTTATATCTAAACGAATCTCTAATTTCAATTTGTTTTAAAGTAATCGTCAGAACGAAACGGTTTTGATATTTTATAATAATTGTGTAATTATTGCGTCCAAACAGTAGATTAATAAAATAATTAATTGGTTTATTAAAATAGGGACTATACGCATACACGTGTATATGAATTCTTTTTTTTTTTTAATAAATACGAGTATTATTTATAATGATTTATATAAAATTTCAAAAATTAACAATTTCAATGTAATACTTAGTCTCAGTGTATATTAGTGTATATAAGTGTACGTTCACATTCTAATTACTCGTAGCTAATCTTGATTTCAGTAAAACCTTCGTATAATACATAATAAAACTCGTTTATAATCATGTGCGTAAACCCATAAACACAACCGCAAGTATAGTCCAATTCATGAAATTTGTCGCGAGGAAAAATGTCGACAATTTTCGTTTATTCCTGAAAATAAATTAATTGTACACTTTTAAATGTAATTATATTTTCAAACGAAATATTATACTTATCGCGTTTATTACGAAATATTCTAATACGTCCGTTGACTATTTAAAACCGTTAAGTTTGTATGGGAATTTTTCTTTCATACGCATATCGTATTATTTTATTGTAATACATTTCTTAACCTTGTTCTGTTTATTACTGTTTGTTATCATTGTTTATATTGTGACAACAACAATAATTTTGTTTCAAATCGCTAAACCCAGTCGCAAATTCGCTTTTTCCTCCCATAATAATTTCTCCGCAATTTCTTATTCTAACGCGTTTGATGATAAATTACTTTTGCTATGTATTGTAATTTAAAAGTCTTTGTCGGTATACTCGGTAAAAAATACATTTTTTATTCCAATCGTGTCGTAACTCGTAATTCGATTTCTTATTCGTTATTCGTTTTTGGAAAATATTCGCGGATCGAATAATAAATAAAATAAAACGAGTTTTTATTAAAATATTTAGTTTTCTAATTTTTTTTTTTTTTTGTTCTTACACCGAAATCCTCGTATTAAAAATTGCACTCGGTTTTAACGTAGAATATTTGATTAAAATTTCAACATTTTCCCGCGAACAATTCAAAATACTATTGTGACGTAGAAGCTTTTTTCCACGACGGTTTTTAATTCAAAACGGTTCGCTTACAAAAATGACGTTTATTCGACTGATATATATATATATATCAGGGTCGGCCTGGCCATGGCCGCTAGGCCGCGAATGCGGCCGGGGCCCCATCTTTTTTTTTTTTTTTATACCAACATTTTTGAAATCTTTGCCTTGTATTATTATAATGTATAAAAAAAAATAATGCAAAAATTGATTTGAGAACAGCGTTTCGAACCCCGAACCGTACACGTAATATCGTGGTATTTATCCATTGGACTATTATAGTACGAGCCGAAAGACGGAAAAAATAAACCTATTAAAGAAACACGGTAAAATTGGCAAATTTCAAATTGCTTTAACTTAAAAACTAAATCCGACCACCAAATTCTAACTTCAACATAGGCTCTTTTATTAACCCGTATTAACTTTATATAGAAACAGAAGGCGCTAGTCCAAAAAAAAAAAAAAAATTAATTTTTTTTCATAAGTGGCCCGGAAAAATCTTATTTGCCCGGTAAGAATTTTAGAGTCACTCCGCCCTTGGATCTGGGACACCCTATATAATGAATTGTTTTTTATTGATATATATTTTTTAACTTCATATTAAACCAAGGGGCACTGGGCCCCAGAATAAAAAGATCCAGGGGCCTATGGTGTGCCAGGCCGACACTGATATATATTATATTATATGACCACAATACAAGTCCTCGATGAATTATTATGATATTTGTAATTTTCTACGTATTTGGCCTCGACAAAGTGGAAAAAAAAAATAAAAATTATAGTACGTTATACGCGATGTGTGAGATCGGAATAATCTCGTAAACTTTATGTTTTATTTTTCGTTTTATATAGATATAATTTATTCACTGCGCGCGTTTGTCCGACAAAAATATGGCAGCGGAGTTTACGAGCAATTATCGTAAATAAAACGATACGTTGGCAAAGCTTTTGTCAGAATAATATGTCTAGACGTTTTCAATTTGGATTTATATATTTATTTTATTTTATTTTTTATTTTTCGCCGTAATTTTATTCAAAACGTTGTTATAAATCGACCGTTTAAAGCCATTAAACATGTCGTTTATACGTATGTATAATATATATATTTCATCATTATATTATATCGCAGTTATTATTCAAATCGGCTGCGTTTGGCAGTTTGTGAGTGTTCGTTTTAGGCTTATAAAATTCACGGTTTAGAAAACGTAGATAAAGTGCAGTTACTTCAAAGAATAATATTCTGTCTGTATATACGGTAACGAAATCATATAATATATATATGACCGGTTTTCGACAATTATAACGACATTGTAACGAAAACAATTATATAATTAATTGCGGATTAAACGATTAAAACGAGACGCAATATTGTACTGTACACACGCGATTAATGTAGAAAACTGAAAGAAAGTAATGTTTTGAATTTTAATAGCACATTACTCGATCGTAACGTATACACGTAATACTTATCTTGTTGATTATATTATTATTATGCTCACACCCGTGTCGTTCATTTTTTTTTTCCAATTGAAAATGTAAGTGAAAAAAAAAAACAACGTGTTTATACGGTTTTGTTAATATTATACTGTCTATAATAAAGACTATTTATTTTTTTATACAATTCGACGGTATTATTTAATATGTTTAACTTGTAAATTTGGTTATATACTTATCGATTTTGAGAAAGTCAACGAAATAATTCTCGTCATTTTAAATAATATAATTCAGTTTTTAATATGATTACAATTTTTTTTTTTTTTTTTGAAGTTCATTCCAACGTAGTTTGAAGTAAATGCGTTTTTCGTGTATATACTCGTATACTTTTATCATTGGATACCAATCCTTAGTGAAAAGGTAAGCATTTTTGGTTTTTACGTCTGGACGTCTTTTGAAACGAAAATAAACACAATTTATTACTTATTTTATTTTTAAAATTCGATCTCTCTATTTTATTTTATGTAGGAATTGTATTTTTTTTTTTTTTTTTGTTTTTCTATACAACGGAAGAAAAATCGTATTATGTGTGTTCACTCCTCTCCCTGAACATTTTTTTTTCTTATTACATTAGAGCTATCCAATTTAAATTAAAATTTTCTTTTTAAAAGTTTTAGGTTAGTTTTGTTCTTATTATTGTAAACGGAAAATGTTTCGATGAAAATAGTGGATTAATAAAATTTTCTTGAAAAAATATGACTTTGGATACGTATATTTTTTATATTATAGATATAGAGCGTAAGTTGAAAAAACTCTCAGAATTTGAATCGGATAATGATGCAATAAAAAAAGAAAAATTAAATTCTATAAATCCTCATAGAGGAAGTGGAGAATATATTTTATATGTAAATTTAGAGTGTGATATATGTATATGCATTTTTTTTTTTATTGGACTTATGTACGATAATATACATCCAACGTATGTCATACGGGTAGTGTACAAATATTCAAGTTCGCCGTTTTTTTGTTATACTTATATTTTTAGACATTAATTATATATATATATATATATATATGTATGTACTGAAAATAAATTTGATTCGGTATTGATTTTCAATGGAAAAAAATAAACTCATAGACGTCTGGATGGTAAAATAAAAAGTGTATATATTATATTATCTAAACCCGATTTATTTACATTTTCGCAATGTTTTTATCGTAGTATATTGAAATTGACAAATGTCGGTAGAAACTACTTGATTTTCCGTTCTAAATGTCAAATTGTCAACAAAAGCAATACGAATGTAATAATAATTTTTAGCCTCGACAGCGTGAAAAATGAAAAATCTCCATAATATGTTATGGTTCCCCCCTCCAAAAAAAAAAAAAAAATTGTAGGATTTTATAATATTATTATTAGTCACGCGTATTCCTGTTAGACCCGCAATAAGGTTGTATCGAAATTACCCTATATATATAGGGAGCGCCGCAGACAGTTAAAAAATAATTAAACTGAAACAAAAAAATTAAAATTTCTTGCATATAAATGTATTTTATTTCTCTCGTGCACACGACTAATCCAAGTACAAATTAAATAATGTTCATATTTTTGTGGTGTTCGAATTAGTATAATATATTATATTATATACGGTTATTATTTCAATCGAGAATTTTTTTTTTTTTTCAAAATTATTTCACGGCCGTAGACGGTATTACGTATTTATATATACTGTTATATTATCGCTATATATATGACGACAGTCTATTGACATAATATAATGGCTGTGTTGATAAAATATGAATAAAAAAAAAGCTGGTGACATGGATGTCGCTCAAGTGAATTACGTATACCTAGACAGAGATTTTATAGCGTTTTATTTTATTTCATTATTATTATAAATCTGAAATCAACGATAAATGATTTTACTCGAATTTTATTCGAATTCTGAGCGGAGTTTTAGTGTAATTAACAAAACTTTTGCTGCCTGCAGTGGTCATAATCCTCCGTAGTTCATACGAGTAGCCTAATTATATTGGAAAAAAGTTTTCGGAATTTCATTTTTTTTTTTTTTTTACACAATACAATGACCATAGGCGCAATTTGGGGGGGGGGGCTTGGGTGTGCTTAGCACCCCCAGTCTTAAAATTAGCACCCCCAATTTTTTTTCGTATTTATATAAGTTTTAGTAGATATTATGTACACAATACATGTATAACAACAGTTTTGTTCTATAATATTATTTAAATGAATAATCGTGTGATGACTGAAAATATGTTGTCTTACAGACTGGTCAAAAAAATCCAAAGAAAACAATTTAAATTCAGATAATTTTATAAATGTATAATATAATAATATGCTATTGATAAAATAGTATATCAATTTATTTGATTAGTGTGGCGACTGGCGATAAAATCGTTCCGACTGTTCGACGTTCGGCGAAAACATCGCAGTGTGACAACATTCAAAGTACTACTCGTATTTTAGTTTTACCACGGATTATCATCGTTATTGAAAAAGACCTTACCAATCAAATTGATATAAACGAAGTAATAAATATTTTTGCTCAAAATGAAAGGAGGATGTTGTTATTATAATAAGTAATAAAGTGTAAACTCAAATTTAAATTTAAAATTAAAGTTGTTTATGGTTTAATAATTCATATGTTACGTTTATCGATGAATGTGTAATTACTGTAATTAAATAACATATACTTTACAAAGCATCATAGCCATTACTTAAATATGTAATTGTTTAACGGTCATTGAAGGGTTGCAGATATCGATAACTCTATATAAAATAACATGAAAAATCGAGGAGCTTCAGCACCCCCAGTTTTTTCAGTGAAATTGCGCCCCTGACAATGACACGTATTCTTTGAAATGTTCAAAACTTTAAGACCGATATTTTTGAAATTGTGAACATATAAAACTATATATTTGTGATATTGATTAAATCGCGTTTTTACGTCATTATTTTGTGACGCTTTATCAAATACTATTTCGTATTATCTATAAATCGAAAAATCAGCTCTATAAAGTAATAAAGTACCAACTATATAGACACGATTTGCTGCCGGATTTTATTAAGCATGAAATTGTCGGAGCACTCCTTTTGGTCGAAAAGTTGTGTAAGGAAAAAGTAAAATATATAAAGATCATCGTATATAGAACCATCATTAGCTCCTTCATCCCGTTCGAAACGTAACAGATATAAACGTAGAAATGATTTATGTATTATTAGAGAATATTCGAATGTGTTTTATTATAATTTTTTTTTGAGAATTTAAAAAAAAAAATGTATTTAACGCTAAAATGTTAATGCATGCTAAACATACATTTTTATTTTCTTATTAATAAATTTATTTTTAAAAAGTGTTTCATATTTTTTCAACTAAGGGAAAATGTTGATATTCTGTTACACTTTTTATTAGTTTTGTTTAATTACCGAAGTTTACCAAAAATTAAATTTTTAATTCCATATTTTAATCCTCACTATAGCGAGTCCTTTTAAATAAAACTTTGTAAATGCGTAATATTTAAAAAATAAAAGTTTTTAAACATATTACGCATTATTCTCATGCTTTGTTCGTTATTGTATTTTTGAAAAATAAGCATTTAATTATAACGTTTTTTTTTCTATTTATTAATTTTTTTTTTTGTTTAATAGTCCCACACATCATATTTTTATAATTGTATCCTTAACCCGCGAGTGGTGTTTAAGAAACTTTTTAAAAATTATAATACTTTGATAACAAGCTTAACCACAAGGAATTAAAATATAATGTGCAGTAGTATATATTCTATATATGTAATTCTATTGTCAATTGTTACTTAAAACACTGCTAAATTCGTATACTTAAACGGCAATTTTAAGAATTTATTAAAAAAAAGTAACAATTTTACGGTGGAATCCGATCGAATCTCTTCAGGATCTTACGGAAAACGCAATTCTAGTACACCGAAACTAATGGACGCTGCGCGTACTTTTGTGCAAATTGTATGATACAGCTTATTGCGTCAATTGTTATTTTCTCGGTTATATGAGTCAGTACAATATTCCGGGCACGATTGTACTCCTCCACAAACGAGAAGATTTACACGAATACGAGCAGAGCCCGTTAGGCGTGTTATTCGTATAGAAATCTATGTGTGCAGTTTCAACTCGTTACACTTTTTATTTTTATTTATAAGCATTATTGTTGTTACGGTTCTAAAACGATCACACCGATCAGATATTTCGACGAAACCGATTACAAGTAATTTTACGCATTTTCAACAAGTTATCTGTTATTTTACGGAATCGAGTCGTATAAAAAATGGACCTATTTTTAAACGTCGGGAATCGTTGCGCAACGCGGTGTGTTTGACACGGTTAATATTGTTCGCAGAGAAACGATTGAAGTCAATAAAAAATATCGAACGGAATTGTCGTAGAAAACAATGATTAATTTAGTATTTAAGTTTTATTTTTAATTTCTATTTCCGTACGCATTTCGATAGTATATATCCGTGGGCTCTGGCTATTTTAAATACACATGTATATTTCGTTATGCCCGCGTAAAAATTTTTATAATAATTATAATTCGAATAATTATACGAACCTTTTCGGCGGAACATAGAAATGTTCGTGAAGTTGGCGGAAATATGAAAAACATTAATTTCCGTTACTTTGCTAAACGTTTAGTGCTCTCGGAATATGTAACAAAAACAAATTCAACGCAGAGCCGTATACAGTTTTCGGGAAAACGTGCGTATACGAATATATACGAAATTCGTTTAAATTTTCATATTATTGAAACGTATAAACTAATAAATTGACATCGTTATTAATACAGTAATATATATATACATATATAAATAGGACAGTACCGAGTGTACCGCAATATTAGTAATGCGTTAGTGTTTATGGAATTCGACAATGTTACGCCGCGGCGATATTGCTTTCGATTTCACTCGATTTACGAAACGAAAATCGTATTTTAGAACAGAAATTATATTCGACTTTGGTTATAACAATAAAAACTATTTTTGTGTGTATTTCGCGATATATTTTCGGAACACAGTCGAACTTTCACCGTTAAAGACGTTACACACGCGCACGACGTACACGTTCTTATATGTTATCGTTGTATACGTACAGTTTTACATTTCTCGTTTTCTAAACGACTAGATAATACATAAAATGTGTGGTACAAAAAAAAAAAATTATGCCTTTAAAATAACTAAGAGTTTCTAACGGTCTGTCCGCTGAAGTATAAACGAAAAAAGATTCGCAAAGTTTAGCCCGACGTATTAGATATTATATATTATTATAATAAACGGTAACGATAATCGCGTTTGCAGTTCTTTATGCACTCGAACCCGTACACATTTGAATGATATAAATATTGGAATTTACGAATTTTTCCAAATCCGTTTTAATCATTTTGTTTCGAAATAACGAAATTGCGTTTGCTTTTAAAGCTAATTGATTACCGCCTCCCCTCCTTTCGATTGTCGAAAAATTCGAATTACCCGCGTGTGTATCAGTGTGTGTACGTTAATGTTGTGCTTCGTACGAGCTAATAATATTATATATATAGTTGATATAATAAACGTTAAGTTCAAAATGTATTATTATTATAACGACAATGGTAATTATGTCTTTTCATGTGGGTCACGACGTCGTTATATTTAGCGAAAACTAGTATATATATATATATATAGTTAGGGGCGAAAAAATAAGAACTTAAAAAGAACAAAAAAAAAAAAATATATATATATATAATGGGTTTCGCGTGAATAACTCATGAACGCTTGCCGTAACCTGTTCAAGGGTTTAAATAGCGGGTTATAAATAGTTTTTTTTCTTTCGAAAATTAGTTTTTTTAAATAACATCTATAATTTAATGTAGTTTTTACAACTATTTTTGGCTTCGTTCATTTATTTTTGTTTGTTATTACGATTGCACATCCGTGTTTTCGTATCCTATTTGAAATTATTGAGTGATATACATTATTATAGATGCTTATTGATCTATCGGTAAGCAGTAGAAAGTATTGTATTGAAAATTCTGACGGCGAAAAAAAAAATTGTTTATTAAAAACGTAGTGTGACGTTATTTATAGATGACACGTGTTGTACGCAATACGAATGAAAAACGATGTTTGTACAATACGTTGTAAAAACACGGCGAGAAAATAGAATCGAAAATTCAAGAAAAAAAATATACGTTGAACGAGTAAACTGCAAATTTCGGTTACAGATAATCCAACGCCATTCCACTGGATCAGACATTGTCATAACAATATTATAACATAACGAAATTAACGACAAAAACCTATATGACAATATTATGAGAAAACAAAAAATATATTGTGCGTTTGCTAGACTGCAGTGTTACGAAATAAATTCAGTGCTTGAATTGCGGACGGGCACGGAGCACCTATATATTATTCTTTTAAAAAATATTTCAGCGTCCCTCTTCTAATTTTTCTAAATGAAATGCCCAGAAACTCGTTTTTGCTTTATTTTACGTTTTATATAGTTTAATCGTAGAAACAAAAAAGTCGTTTTACGTGTTGTTGTCAGAGCGAAAATGATATTTATTTGACGTTTTTTATTAATAGGTTTATAAGCTAAAAAAAAAATAATAATAACACGTCTAAACGCGAAGTGTTCCGGTTTATGATAATATATTATATTAGCCGAGTTAAACCTTCTGTTCAATTATTTACGCCAGGTTAAAATTTAATATAATATGGAAATAAACCGTCTGAAACGGAATTGTAGCAGGACCGTGATCGTTCATAGTATAAACATTTATGACCACTGGTCAAATTTAAATGTTATATTTAAAAAAAAAAAATATATAAATTATTTTTTTGCTGCGTTATGAAAATTACTGCGTCCGTTGTGGAGGACGGGGAAAAGCGCGATATTTTGGAACGCAATTTTTTCAATACACTTTCTTCCTTTTACTAATTTTTTCCCCAATACGATCACTGGAAACACCTAAGTAAAAACAAAATAATATGCCGTTGAATTATTTATTATTTGTTGTGTTACGATTTCGTGAACAAACGGGTAAACGTAAATATTTGAATGCGAAGCATTGTGGATTTTATGTTTTATTCGTACTTCTTTCTGTTATTTTTTTTTTTTTTTTTACAATATCCGTTCATCTTTTGAAACCGTTCGAGGTGTTATTCATTGTACGGTGTAAAACAGTAGATCATACTTTGCTGCAGGGCTTTTTAATCTTTTACTTTTTTCAACATAATATATATATATATATATATATATATATACTGTGTGTGTGTGTGTGTATATTTATAATAATAAAAATATATATATTAAAACGAATAGAGTCGAGTATTAAATTTGAAAGCTAAAGTTTATCACTTTTGAAAGTAGTTTCTTAAGCAAACATAGTTGACAAAAAAAAAAAAAATATTTATTTCAAAAGTACTGTTGAGCGCTATAAATTATATTGCTTTCAGCGGCTATGATGACATAGAAGTACAGATGTTTTGGTACCTCTTGTAATGCTTTTTTTTCTTTAATATATACGTTTTTTTTCGTCTCCTGTTCTATATAATCCCTATCGGCAATCAGTCTGTTCGTATATTATGATATCGCAGAAGCGATACGTGTTATTAGCAATTCGATTTTCTCGACGAATCGTTCGCACGTTTTCGTTTTTGCCGTTGTTTCGTTAAAAATAAATGAAAATGTAGGTATAGTATAAGCATTATTTTTTTACCGTCCTGACGAGTATGGCTAGGAAAGGTAGAAAAAAAAAACCACGATTTAAACGATTGCTGAAAATTCGTATAAAGACTATATCGTACGGGTTTATCGGGAATTTTTCAGTTATTATCGTAGATAATATACATATAATGGATAGGCCATATTCGTTATCAGGCGTTCCCGAATCTTCTGTCTCACTCAGCAAATATTTAGATCACGGTCTTAAAAGGTCTTTGAAGACCGTGATTTAGATAATCGATACGTAGATAACGGAATGTACTATTTTTTCAATTCTTATATCATGGAACAAATTATTATTTCACGGAACAAAAACAATTTCTTGCTGAGTAGGATAGAAGATATGATTTTAATATTGCCATCTCTCTTCTGTATTCGGGAACGCTGCCCGCTACAACACATACTGTATACACATGGCCTATCCATTATGCATTATGCATCTATGGTTATTATTGACAACAAAAATAATAAACGGTAACGAGATCGTTACGAGAAGAAACAATAATATAAAACGACTCGAACGACGTCTGGGACGGGGAGTGGACAGTAATCTCCGAAATCTCACGAATAACAAGAGGCCACAGTGCAAGTCTCCAAAACGAAAAACGTAAACGGTTTCTGCGAGTCTGCTATATAAACACAAGAGACCGTCGTAATATAATATACAAATCTTCGAGCTTCCGGAGACGAATACAACGCGTTCTATACGTAGAACACCTAAGGAGTAAACGATGCGCCTTATACGCGAATCAAAATCTCTTCCTCCCTCAGTGGCTCCATATATATATATATATATATTAAATCGAATGCCTAGCTTGCATTCTCGCAAAGCCACGCGTAATACGCGCGTAATAATCAGACGGGATGATGGATTTTGTCGCGGTAAAAGACGTAGGCAATACACGAGAAACGTACAAATCACTGGTGTTTCGGAGTGAAACGTAATCGATTTTCTCGAAGGAGAGAAAACGCAACAATGCCGAAATACACGGCGAAACGGCGATAAAAACACTCGGCCGACTACAAAGAAGTAGCTCGTTTTTTAGCTCGTATAAAAATATAAATAAGGAAAAATAATAATACTGAAATCGAACTTTGGAAATTCGCATGTACGTACCGAATCGAAACGCCTCTAGAACAACACATCGTACACAACTACGCGTCCTCCCACTGGTAAACGTTTGTGTTGTTACGTACTTTTCGCAAATAAGTCCATCGAAAATATATACACTCTGAACATATATAGGTAGGTACATATTATACTGTCAACACGGCACGCTACACGTTTTTTTGAAGCGACGCAAATCAAATTACTTTACAACGACAAATCGATAAATTCTTCTGTTTTGCTCGACGACCGTAAAACGGTAAATCAGTTAATAATATAACCGTTTAATTATACACCCACGACGACGCCAGTGACGCGCATCGATTAAAATCCTCTTACGAAAATTAATAATAAGCTCGACAAACAGATTTCGCGTTATCTCGTTAAAAATAAATTTTAATACGAAACGTGAACGGGGTTCACGCATAAAACCGTGTAAAATATTGCCGAGAGAAACACGAAAAAAAATCTTATCGAAACACGAAATCAAAGAAAACGAATCGGTTCGAGTTACTTTTTTTTGTAACGCCCACGAATACACGCTTATTAAAACGAATTTACAGAAAGCGAATATTTCAGAATAATATCCGATACGATTTACAAACGAATTAAATCGAATTATTTTTATTGTATTTGAATGACTGAAATTCCCTATTTATAAATGTCTCGATTTATAGACTTCGCGTGGCGTTCGCGTCTGTTCCGTTATTTGAGCGTTTCCAAAATATTTCACTTGAAACGTTCACCACTGACCGCTTTGGGATGGTGTGTAACGAATTTGACTTTGGGTCGCGATTTAAATGACCGGGAAAAAAAGCACATCTATTATTCGTGTTAAATAAATCGAAAGGAATGAGTTAAATTACCAGCGGTTTATCAGCGGGATTGCGGGACGATTTTATTTTTCACGATGTTATCATCAAACGCCCACCGCTTTTTTTTTTTTTGAATATTTGTATAGGTAATGATTTAAAAAAAAAAGATGTATTACCTACAGGTTATCGGAGATGTATTAAAAATAAGTTATAATAAAACTACTAAGTATGAAGTTTTTTTTTGAGTTATCTACCTGCAGTGTTCCCCCAACCACTCCTTAAAAAAAAAACCATTAAACAAAGAAGAAAAGACATATAAATACTGTTAAATGGTTTCTCCGAAAGAGTAAAATTTTTTTCGCTATAAATAATTTATGATATCGCGAAGGGAAAAGTTTATAGAGGACTTTTTTATTTTTTCAGAATGATACTGTAGAGCGGTTAAACTGTCATAAAAATGTACTTTTAGTATAGCCGAAAAAAATTGTATATGTATTAAAACAAATGTTTATTGTGATAACAATAATTTAATATTCTATTTTGACGTAAACCTCGATGGAATTTTTATGAGAATCCGAAGTGTGCATGCGTAAAATTCACGTGTGATATTTCATAAACGTCGTCACAAAGTACAACGAAAATATTATGATACCGCGACAATTAAAATCGATGGCGAATATTGTGAAAATAACGACCAATAGGCATTTGACTTAATACCCGCAGTATATATCATACAATATTTAATATTAAAAGTATAAATAAAAATGTACGCTTTCATATTATATAATATACACGTATACGTATATCGATTTTCTTTATTCTATTATTTAAAAATTGTTCGCAAATATTTTTTTATAATAATTGTCGTCCGTTCAAAAGTTTCTAACATAATTCCACCGACTTTATGTAGGGTTACGTAGATATTTTTATATCTCTCTCTCTCTCTCTCTCTCTGAGCAACTACAATTTCGTTAATTTTTTTTTTCCACCGAATAAAAAAAAAAAACGAATCATATAATTGAATAATAGTGTACATAAAAAACTTAGTAAAATTTGTTTCCGAAAATGTTTTTATTGTATAATGATAAACAAATTTATATGAAAATAAACTCGATTCGCAGTTTTCGTATAAAAATAAACTGACTTTGGTGCTGCGGTTTCGTAAGTCGGAAAAAAACATTATTTTATTACGCGATACTATATATTTATTTATATCGACATATATTTACAGTGTGATTTCTATATAATAACTGTTATTTCAGCGTCACATTGTACTCGACAATAACTTCTTTCTTTTATACGCGTGTTATTTTATTCGACGTTTTCGCGTTTTATTTTGAAATGAACAATATATTGTTAACGTCGTAAACGTTTCGTGAAAACGTTTCATGTAATATTTCGTTACGAACTTTCGTCATTCAAGAATGCGCGTATACGATCGAATTATTTTCACAATTGTAAACGGGCGAGACGTTTCTCCCAAAATGTCCTATTGAAATGGTGACGCGTTTGTTGTTACGTCGTTATACGCAGGCTGCGACAGTGGATACTGCGACGGATTAAAAAGAGCACCGCTGCTGTGGTTACGCAATAGAATAGATAAAAAAAAAAAATCACTATTGTCGTTCGATTTAAAATTCGTGATACATTATAATGGCTTTAAATTAACAGCAGTCTTGGACACGTGGCCCGCGAGAATCAACGACTATTTTTGCCGTTACGAATCCAAGTCCAAGTGTTCCAGCAAAATGTGTTCGCCGCGAGTTCAATACTATTATTATTATTTTTTTTTTTTGGTGGGCTAGGTAACGTTCCTAAACGTAATGCAATCTTAGACTGGTATCGTAAATTAAAAAAAAAAAAAAAGAAACTGATAATGTTTTAACCGATTGTAAACGTGCAACGTCGAAAAACAGAAAACACCGAGCGACTCTGTCGATCCGTTCGGAGTTCGTGACGCTCGGCAAGGCCCTTTCGTTAAATTCATCTGACAGAACTGTGCGCTCGAAGAATTTTACACGGTTTACAACGTTTTCCGCATAAAGTACGCATTGTACAGAAACGTCTTCGGAACGATTTACTTATGACAAATGAATTTTCTAACACGTTTCAGGCTTCGGCGCAGTTGCAGTGACATGAAAATCATGAATACACTACAGCAGAGGGTATAATGGACAGAATTATTGTAAAGGTCGTTTGTGTAACGGAATAATTAAAACTTAATATTTTTGATTGTAAGAATATTATTAATACTTGTTCTTTTCTCGAATAAAATATACTGTTTGCGTTACTATAATAATTTGTCTCGAACTCGGATGAAAACGCGTCAGAACCCGTTGCCGCACTCTGTATTTACATATACGTATATTTACAGGTTTCAATGCGGACAATTAATTTTATTGCGACTACGCCGTTTCCACGGTCTGTGAATTTTAGGCACTTAGAATTATTAAAAAAACTTTAAATCGTTTTGTTTAAGCGCATTATTCCTGAAAACGAAAAAAAAAAAATTCAAAATACGTGTCATGATAATGTATATATATTTTATTTATTATAATACGCAAGCAAGTCGCAGTGTATAAAAAATCGGCATGCTTTCATTCGGGACGTTTTTTATTTCTCTAAAATGAGTGCGGGTATTATCACATCGGAGCACTACGTCTTTAAAACGGTTTTTGTTCTATAGTGTATTTTTACAAGGATATCATATTATGTACAAGGTTTTACGTTTACACGATCACTATATATTATATAGTTAGCCTACGCATTCAAACCGGTTACCTGCGAGCAATTCTTGATTCGGTTTAACGCCGACGTTTTGATAACTACCTAGAAACATTATAACAGTATTACATAGTACACGATTAGAATAATTAAATCTTTTGTTCAGTTTTAGAGTTGAAAAATAAATATTTGGTTTCTGTTACGCGCAAACATTTTTCAAATGTTAGTTTTGTGGCGCGCAAATAAACGTTATTGGTTCGTTGAAAATACGGATTAGAAATAACAATAAATAAAATCACTAAAGCGCTTTAGCGTTTACAATTTACAAAAACACAAAGTATAGTGTTTGTGTTTCACACAATTCCCATTAGACGCGTCAATTTTTACGAATGAAATTCAATTTACAACGAATAATTAGATTTATATTATACGTACACGCGTGCAATTTGCGGCAATAGTGACGTCATACTTAATAATATTATAATTATTTTTAAATGTACCTAAATATAATTTGACGGGAAAAAAGTGTGTTTTTAAAAAAAAAATATATAATTATTATACCGATCTCTGTGATATTTGAGCAAAATATAATAATAATGAAAAAAAAAAGTAATAATAATAACTCGTTTTTTTTCTCTCTTAATTACCAAGAAATGGGTAATTATTACAAAAAGATTAATAAAAAATTACTTAAAAGATAGAAAAATGATTTTAAAAGTAAAAGAGCCAGAAAATCGGAAAAAATGCAAAATAAAAATTATTTATTCGCGCGCGAAGATCATTTTTAAAAGCATGAGATACGACGGTCCAAAACAAAGAAAATGTAAAATCCATTAGTATTCGTGCCCTACTATTAATAATTACGTTTAACCAGAACGCATTTCCTTAATCCAATATGTTTTTATACATTAAATATTATTATCATTATTATTATTATTATTATTTTTATTTTCATTTTTATTATTAATTAATTGTTATTTAATAACGTATTTGTAAATATATATATATATATATATAAAATTCACACGCATATTCGAAAATTCGTGTTATCGATTCTGAAATAAATGAATTTGTGTATCGTGGTAGGTATACGCGCATAAAGAGATCGTTTATAACGAAAACGAACGCGAGACGGCGTTATGAATATGCAATATTGCTGCACCGCAGTCTTGAAATTTGTCATTTAGCGTTTATAATTATTAAACGTACGTACCTGCCTATCATCTGCATTATTTACGTTTTTCAAGTGTCAAAATATCATCAGACACATTATTATTATTATTATTAAATTATTTAATTTAATAGCCCTCGTCGCGTTCAAGAAATCGTGTTTTTATCGCCGAGTTAATCGATTGGACGTAAATTAAACCGTTTTCTACAGAGTAATATTGCCGTTTACAATATTGTCGAGTTATAATAATATTAACACTTACATAACGTTATACTGTTGTAAATCGTTGTATGAATGAACATAAAATATGTAATTTACATAGTAAGCGCGACGGCGGAGGCTTTTAAGTTGTTTTTTTGTGACGAATTCAATGGTTTGTCTTACATACGATATAAAACTATATGGCGTAAAATTAATGTAAAAACTATAGAAATACCCGCGCATTCTTCCGACGGAGAAAATTCGGAAATGAAAAAACACGCGATAGACTTTATTCTTTTATATTAAAAGCAAAACGAACGTTTTTCGTGTACGTGGGTAGACCGTGGCTATAGTTGAACGGACGGTCTACTATATTAGGATCGGCCGCGTTATTATTATATTATATGTTGACTTTAAAACCAATTGTTTTCGCGTTTTAAAATTGATTTTGAATAAAGTTATTTTTGGAAGTTTAACGATTAAAAAAAAAATACGCGTACCAATTCGTGTATATTATATCATATATATATATATATTAATTAAAACATCGTCGGTTGAAAAAAAAAAAACAAAAACTGAGAAAAATCCGAGTACCTGAATATATTGTTAAATTCATTAAAACGTGTTCGTCGCGCGTGCAGAATTGAATAATTATAAAAGTGTTTTTTTTTTTTATCGAAATGTCCAAGACGAATTGTGTATAATATCGTATATTTAAAAATAAATTCGTACTCGCCTCGTGATTCGAACGCGCGTATAACGTTTCATCGTGCACCAAAGTTTTTTCGACAACGTAACGCTTTCGCGTACAATCGTTTAAATAATATTCATTTTGAAATATTAAGGGGAATAAAAGGCCTATTGTCGGGAGCTAAATGTCGGTCAAAAGTTCCTACATAATATTATATAGTATATACAAAGTAGGTATTTAAATATATAAAAAAAATATTTACATTTACGTGCACGACCACTGCGAAAGGTGTGAAAAAATTGCAATTTTTTTTTTTTTTTTTAACGTTAATACGCATTATTGTTTAAATCGGCGAATTCGAGACGAGATAATTTATTACACCTCGAGAAAGGATTTATTTACCGTTGTTTTAGGGCGACTCGAACGGGTAATATATAGATACGTGTATAGGATTATGTCGAGAAGAAAGTCTAAACATTTCTTTTATTTATAAACGGAAATAATTTTTTCCCGCTTTACTCGGTCAAGTAATTTTCGCGCGATGACGACAAAAGACGGGACTAAATCGTAATAATATGTAAATCCGTAAAGGTTATATAATATGTACGTACGGTATTATCACCGCGCGGTTTATGGTCGTTTTAAGGTGCGTTTTGATATTTTCGAATTTCTCGTTAAATTTTTTTCGTCTCTGCTAATCCCAAGACCGAAAAGGTTTACGGTAAATTCAATAATTATCATATTACTTCGAACCTTTTCACGGCTGTACGCCGCGGTCACAGACTAGACGAATAATTCGTCTAATCTGTGCCGCGATCGTGTTGAATAGCGACGAGTATGCTATTCCGCCATGAACACGCGCGCGTGTATTAAACTATTTAACTTTACACTATACGCCAGTGGTTCTCAACCGGGGTGACATGTGGCCCTTGGGTGACACGGATCCAATGTAGGGGTGACAAGAAAACCTTCTGCGTACTATATTTTTTATAGCGCTTGTATTTCATCATATTATTATTATTTTGATGTTAGGGAGACGTAGTGTTGGGTTATCGTGGATGAGGGTGACACGAATCCAAAAAGGTTGAGAACCACTGCTATACGCTGTATCTAAGACTCATATTATGTAACGACCGATAATGAACGAGAAAAACGACTAGCGTATTTTAAGACTATAGGCCAGCGGTTCCCAACCTTTTTAGTTTCGCGGACCACTGATTTTGTAAAAAAATATTTGAGGCCCATCCATAGCATACCTATATACGTTTTCATAAAATTATAATATATAACATAACATATGTCATATATTATATATATATAGTTATTAGGAATAAAAAATTTAAAAAAAACAATTGTTTATTAAAAAAAAACTTAATTCAACTTTATCACAAGATAAACAATTTAATGTGATTTTTGACATTGCTTGTTCTTCACGAGAAATTCAATATCTGGATTAAAACTTGTTAGTTTTAGTCTTAAATCACTCTCAATATTCAGTTTATTCCTATATCTATTTTTTTAAATAAATTAAAGTAGAAAAAGCACGTTCACATAGATAAGTTATCGTTAATTGTACACTATAGTTAAAATTGATTAAATATTATTATGATCAGAAATATAACAAAAAATATATAATAATATTATTTTAAATATATATAATGTTTAATATTATATACCTATGGCTCGCGGCCCAGTACCATGCTGCTCGCGGCCCATGGGTTGGGAACCGCTGCTATAGGCCATATGACGCGAATTAAACACGTAAAAACGTATACTGCGGAATGTATATTATTAATGCACGCGCTCTGTGGCGTATAATTATAAATACTTACTTTATGTTTTTCAAACCGGATATATTGTAAAATAAAATATTATTCATAAATCAACGTTCCTAGTATTATACTGTGTTAATCGTCAGAATTATTCTATACTATAAAACGCATTATTTGAGTAACCTTACAAGGTTTTCGTTCGTCCCAGTGATTTTATGGAAATTTATAACGAATACGTTGTACGAATATTGATGAATTCGAATTATATATGCGTTCGCGCGAAAAAAAACTACAAGCCTTGGGGGGAAAAAATGAATGAAATAAGAAAATGTTCTTCGATGATGTATAGGTTTTAAAATATGGAAATGAAAATACATATTATATATTATAATATTGTACGGCTAATAGACGGTATACTTACAAAATATTTTTTGACGAGGCATACAATTTGCTCTACGCGTTTCACGTTCATATATTAATTAATATTGGAACTGGCTCAGGGATGAAAATAATTCCTATATGTGTGCCACTATTCACAGTGACGGATTACACGAATACACAATCGGCAAATTAATATACTCCACTATACAGCCTAGAAAAATGTCGAGAATTTAGTATTATTATAACCTACGGACAGACATGTAAAAATATTTTAGTGTAAAAATATACATTAGCTGATTTAGAGAGTTTATTGCATATAGTGACAATGAGCTCGTCGTTAAACTTTAGTCTTTAGTCGTGGTGCACGGGGAGTGGCGAGTGTTTCCCAAAATTTAATTGTCCCAATGTACAGTTCACCGAATTTTTGGACAATTGTTAATATTGGGAGAATTGCTATATAGCGGTTCGTGCGGACCGAATGTCGAAACGGTCGAAACACGAATAAATAGAATAGATTTTTATTTCACGTAAATCACTCGTCGTGTGATAAACAGTATACGTAGCTGAATTACCCTTCGCTGCCGGCTTACAGTAAAAAAAAAAAGAAAAAGATTATTGAATAATTATATATATAAATAAATATAAAAAATGTATAAATCGTTATGATATTGTGCCAATAACGTTTAGGAAAAACATAAAATGGAAAGTAATTGAATTTCAGGAGTTTTAATAACATTTATATAGATATACGCAAGACATTTTCATACGGGAAAACTGTAAATATTTCACCCAAAACAAATGAAAATTTCAATGAATTTATGTATTATTATGAAAATAGACAATAAAATATAATCCCATAAATATATTCTCTCATTAAATATTTGGTTTAGTCAATGAATATAATGTAATGTATAACAGAATATTATAAAAACATTTGCTATATTCAAAAATCAAGGTACGTAAACCAACGTGTCATTGATTTATTGAAAACATTTTTCTTTTCGTATCGATAACGTGTTTGTATTTTGACGTTACGTCGGTATAAAATATTACACACGTCGTACTGGCACGTTTATTATTATTATTATTGAAAACAAGGACAAATTTTTATTTTGTAAAATGTGACAATTTATTTCGGTGCGATACGATTAAATCCGTCACTATCACTCCACGTACAAACATACGTGTTTTCTTTAGCATACAGTGACGTACTTTCAAATTTTCAATTTCTCTCGAAGGAAGGGGAGGGATTTAAAATCAAATAGAAACCTGACGTCCCAATTATTATAAACGATTTTAAATAAAATATATTTTTTTTTAAACAATAAATTAATTAAAACACGTTTTACCTATACACGAGTATAGGTACATATAAAGTAAAATGGTATTATTAATCATACGAGTATAAAAACAATTTGGTTAATTTGATATGTGTATATTAGAATTTAGAAAACAGAAAATTATAATAAAAATTCCAAACGCCTATTCTTATTGGACAGTATAGTGAAAACTTCTTTAAATTTTATTTAATTTGTGAACATATATAGCTAAACCATCAATTCTTTCCTACAGTAAATAATAATTAATTTTAAATTAATGTTTTATTTAATAAAAGGTAATTAACATTGACTATACCGATATCTCTAATGCAGATTTCATCGATTACGTCTTTCCAATTTCTTTTAAATCTTCGCTATACTCTTTTATAAGGTCGATACGATTTTCAACATAATAACCATTTTCTTTAAATAGAGAATTGGAGTAATGTATTTGTTGTCGACTACGTGTCGAGTATACGTGTTAATATAAATCGACCATTGCGCAATAATATTTTAAATTGGCTTTTTGGTTCTGGCGGTGTTTAACTCAAGACCTTTTCCCACGTGAAAAAAGCCATTGTTTGTGCGTGTATAACACTGGTCCTCCTCAACCTCTTTAAGCCGCCATTCCCCTGAGGAACAAACCAATTTTCAACGATCCGTCTATGTGAAAATTTCGTAATTGAGAGTGCGAGAAAGAAGGGAGGTGGTGAACGCTAAATTGTAAAATAAAAAAATTGAAATGAACAATGAAAAAATAAAAACGGTATACTTGAAAAGCGTTTTGCTTTGAACAATCACAAATTGAAAGAACCTACTTTTACACCGAGCAAGTATGGTATGAATGAAGCTCGGTGGTTCAGAGCCAGTTTCTCGAAGTTGAGTTTATTTTTAGTGAGATGAAGGCGCGATGAATTTTCTTCTCGCGATATTGAGTCAATTTTTCATTTTTGTAACAGATCCGTCGCAGTACTGAACGCTCGCTAGACGAGCTAAGAAGAGAAGGGGAAGGCAATTAAGCAATTTTCTCGACGACAGTTCACAGTCGTGCAGGGTAGAGGCGACTGATGATGTCAACACGAAACGAAAATTCTGTGAGCCAATCACCATCCTTGAAGCTTCGGGTTTTCTACGCGTCTCGTTACTTGAAATTTTAATCGAATCTTCTCGAATCCGAACCTCTGCGTTCAACGGATGAATATTTCAATATTCAAGTTTATTTTTACACTATACCACGCATAGATCCATTCACCCTGCCTACCGTCTAAAACGAGTTCCCCGCACCTCAAAACCCCTCCAGTTATCGCCCTCGTTGACGAACACTGGCACATATGTACATACGAATAACACTATGCGCGTATAAGTATTATGTAATTTAATACTCATTGTTCTCGTCGTCTCTTTGAAATATTTCGACAATTTAGAACCGTCGCAGCATCACGACCATCGTTCCGTTTGTACGCGCGCTTTGTTCGAAATAAGTGATTGCTCCGCGAACGTTGTTATCGTTATTATTATTTTCAGTGGCGTAGATACGATTTTTTTCTGCAGGAGGAGGAGATTCAGGGAACTTCCTAAAAAGTATTAAAATTATTCTATATATTATTTATTAAGTAATTTTTAATGAAAAAAATCCCGCGCAATTACAAAACAAACTCTGAACTCTCCGATTGTTGTGTTGCGGTAGTAGTACACCTAAAACTTTTTTCGCATTAATCGTTATTGTCAAGACCGTAGCCAGCAAAACAAGTTTTTTTTTTGGGGGGCTGAGAGTATAACTACGAAATAAAATAAAAATAATAAACTAATAATAGAACATAAATCATTAAATTTTATTTTAAGAAAAATCTTGATGTGGGGGTCTCAACTTTAACCCCTCCTCCTGGCCACGGTCTTGGTTATTGTGTACGGTTTTTATGAAGAGTACGTTTCTCAAGAGTACTTGATTCTCAGTTTAAGAGACCATCGAATTTTCTCGTACAGAATTTCGTCGCTTTTTCTACACAGACAATCAAGTAAAAACAAAGATCATTGTAAAGATAATTTGATATAGTAATATTATTATAATATGCATTGAAATCCGCTATTATATACTTTCATTATTACAATCAACGAGATACAATTTCAACATTTTTTTAATTAGTGAGAACAATTTTTTTTTTTTTTTTTTTGGTGGAAGTGGGGTTTAAGGGGAACCAATTTCACCTTTCTCGTATCTACGCCACCGGTTATCGTTATTAAAACATGTATCGCAGCAGCAGCAGCAGCAGCAGCAAGCAACAGCAGCTGTACGTATAGCCGCGGGGCGAACAATAATAATATTATTGGCGCGTGCTTCGTTTTGGAAAACGATAAATTATTATTATTATTATTATTGTTCGGGCCGATAGCGGGGCGTGTTTTAAACGTTAAAATACGATTGTTTTTTTTTTGTTGTTTTACGCCGGAAAAACGTATAAAACTTAGTGGCCGGGCACAATGGAAAAGAGTATTTTTTTCACCTCCTTCTTGCCAGAGCCCGGAAAATAAAAGGGGGGAAAATTACTTCCTGCCGGCGGGAAGTTTTTTTTAATTTGTAACCGTACTTTTGTTGTTGTTCTTCTTCCTCCGCGCGAGTCCTTTTATTCCCGTCTTTTTAACACAATAGAATACTTTTGGTAAACGCGCGTTCGTGTTAACCGTCTGTGCGTCCTTCTGCATCTCTGCACGCGTCGCGCGGTTTGTCACATAAAAACGCGGTTTATTTTTCCCTCGTCCTTCTCGCGCCGGTACTCTTATTAATATAACGATAACAGTACACGGCGGCGACGAGATAAATTATTATTATTATTATTATTATTATATTATCCTTCTCCTGCAGTCGTCGTCGCCTATATATTATAATATCATCGTTTTCAAAACCGACAACGGCAAACTCTTGCTCGTGCGTGCGTATGACGTTCGCGCGCCGTCGTACTCGCCGCGCGAAAACCGCGACGGCGGCGGCGGCGGTCGGCCGCCCTGTGCCGGGCGGGTGTGTGGCTGGGGAGGGGAGGGGATACATAACCGAAAGCAAGTTTTCCGCCGCCGCCGCCGCCGCCGTCAAAAGTCCCTCTCTCTACGGTTCTCTCTACCGCCACCTCTCCGCGCTACTATATCGATCCGCCGCCGCCGCCGCCGCCGCACCGGCTCGCACACGGTTTCATACGCGAGGCGGAGTGTTATTATTATTACAAACCGCCCGGCCGTCTCGCCCCTGCAACACACATCCCCACCGCTTATGTATATATCGCGTATAATATTATATACGCTCGTATGATGTAGTAGTAATACACACTATACAATTTATGATTCCGTGTGTGTGTGTGTGTGTGTACACGTGTACCTCTCCTATAATATATGTGTGCAATATTATTGATATATATACAAGCGTATAATTAAACGTTACAAGCGTATTATATAAGAGTACTTGTGTGATAAAAATAGAAGCGGACACGTATATTTGGCGCTGGCTGTTATCGATTATCGGTGGGAAATACTCTTTGTCATCTTGTTCCCAAGACCATAGAGGACTTCCTAGACCCCCGAGGGCGGATACAGGGGGGAGGCAATTTCTCCACCCGTTCACCAAAAAAAAAAAAATACCTGTAATATTTTTCTAACGGCCTGTCGGATATACCGCGTGTGTGTACGCCTCGTGCAACGTCTCGTCGAATAAAAGTTATATCGCCGCCGATAAAAATAATCGGTAAAATAATGCTTGTACCTCCGCACATCTTAATAATAATAATAATCTTTAAAGATTTTCGAACCGTATACCCGGTAACGAGCTTTATATAGGTATACATAGCTACGCGAAATCATTAGCGCGAACCCGTTGAATATATGTACCATAAAATCTGTTTTTGTGTCTTAAGGGGATTGGAAGTGGGTATTTTCTCTCTTTGTCTTACACACATGAAACATAGCAAAACAGACGTTTCGTACTTACCAACGTACCGATCGATCTATTGGTGCGATAAGAAATTTGAAAACAGATTTGAATTGCTCGTGAATTTTACTACTAAACGACTTTCCCACTTTTTTTATTTATTTATTTTTTTTAAGACCTTCAAAAACGAATTATTGACAATTTTTTTTTAAATTTGGTTCTGTTAATTTTTTTTAAGGGTTTATGAAAAAAAAAAAAATGGAAAAAGTGGGAAAGTCGTTTTGTAGTCAAATTCACGAGGAGGAATTCAAATCTGTTTTCAAATTTCTTATCGCACCAACAGATCGATCGGTACGTTGGAAGTACGAAACGTCTATTTTGCTATGTTTTTATGTGTGTAAGACAAAGAGAGAAAACACCCGCTTTCAATCCCCTTAATGCTATACGTAAATATTTTTAATATTTTATGAAGATTATTTAGTTTTTTTTTTTAGAAATATAGCGTAATAGTATTATAATATACAATGTCTATTACAGTTCTTCCTAATCGAACGGCTTTTTTAAAAAAAAAAAAAAAGGTGATGTCCTTTTTTTTCCTGGCTCATTAGACCATCTGAATCCGCGTTTGTCTTAGATCTCTCGTCAAAAACTTGTTAAAAAGTCGCGGGGCCGTAGTGGGTCTCGAAATTCCGAGAAACCAGACTCTATGTAAAAGTACATTCGTCTTGCATTCATTGATTCACTGATCGAGTGAATCGGAATCCGTTGTTAAAGTCGACTGTAAATCGTGGCGTGAAAAATGATCAGGACTCGGTAAATAGACGCCTGGAGGTTTTGAAAGTTTTGGATTTTTGTGACACGAGCGAAATGTCCCACGATCGAATATTATATATTCTGTTAACGGTTTTGGCGACTCTTTCGCGGCACCACAACAGCGCGGACTGCATGGGCGGCTCCAGGAATGAATCTCAGGTGCAGCCATATGTGAATATTTTTGAGGGGGGGGGGAAGGGTCTTGAAACTTTTACAAAATTAAAATTTTTTCGCAGAAAAAAGAAATACTAATACCTAATTAGTTATATTTCCGATGAAAATTCTAATTTGTACCTATATGTTACAATGTTACGTTTTATTTCCATTTGTTAATTATTATATTACCCCATGGTAAAATTTTTGCGGCGGCTGAAATGTCAGGTGCAGCCAAGGCTGCAGTGGCTGCACCCGTAGAACCGCCTATGGCGCGGAGAGATCATTTTCCACACTGAAGAGAATCAATAAAACTTACGCACGAAACACGACGGGCAACGAAAGGCTCCGGCTCACTTGCGCCGTACTGTCAATGTACGTGGGGACTTGGGTGTTGGTCCGGATCGTGATTGATCGGAATTGTGGCATGCAGCTAAGAAATCTCGAAAATCGACATTTTTCCGCTTTGATCGGCATAACTTTCCGTGTGCGTAAATACTGACACTTGAAAATATACACGGAGTACATTGTAATGATAACAAAAAAAAAAATCTGTTTTTCACCGCCATTTTCTTCCTACTTTGATGAAAGAAATATCCACGTGACACCCCCTCCCTCATCTGAACCAAATTTCTGGCTACGACGCTTAAACGACGAGTTTAAACTATCCGACTCCCTGCATGCACCCGGCGGCGATCTCTCTACAACTCATAGTCTGAACGTGTTCAAACGGAAATCTCCGAGTTTTGCGGCTTATTTCTAAAAGAATAAAAAAAAACGTTTGATTTGTTCTCCAAAAATTAACCTCGCACTTTCATTCGACATCTGCCCCTCTCGCCGAACCCGCCGATTCAAAACACGATTCTATTTTCCACGTACAAACTATCGAAAAAAAAAACGAACAAATATAAATCGCACGATTAAATTAGCCCAAAGAAGACCGACGGTTCTCGTTTTAACTGTACTAAAAACTCTCTGTTCGTTTTCGTTTTGATTACTTATATTTTGGTTAGGAAAATATTTACACAAAAAATGAATTGATCGAGAAGTGATTTGTTAATACGCGTTTTACACAACCAGACGCGGACATAAAATAATTTTGGTTTTTATCTAGTCACGATGACTTACCGAATACGTATATAATTAATTCGTATTATTGTGTTGTGTATAATAATAATCAATGATCATCATACGAAAATGTATTTAATCGTGCGATCTGCAATGGTGTATTGAAAAAACAGACTACACGGAAAAAAAAAAAAATGCTGACTGTTTCGTGGGTTTGCGTCCGAAGAAAACACTTTTGTATTTCGCCGCGTAGAAAAATCCACTGTTCGTCCAGGACGACAATACAAAGTCGCGACTGCGTCTATAGAGTCTTTTTCGTATCCGTGATTTGAACTGGCTATTCGGGAGAGCGTTATAAATTCGACTGCCACCTGCGGATCAGCTGTTATCGACGTCGGCAAACAGTTTTAACGGCTGTGGCGGGGCGTGCACACGTTTTTTTTTTTTTTTTTTACAATTTTAAAATATTATTATTTTTGTTTACAGCAGTTATACCGCGGGGCTCGTCTCGAATTCGCCAAATTCATCGGTTTTTTTTTTTTTGTGAGACGTGGTTATATACACGTGTATAGTACAACGTTCTTCTAAACAGCATTTTTCTTTTTATTTGGGGGCAAAATCGAGAAACACACATTCCAAACGGTACAAATAACATCGCTATTCTCGTCCAAACGGACTCGCACGTTTTCAGGTCAATTAATCTATCCCTCCGTCGTTACATACACACACACACACGTAATATTGAGTCGGCCTAGTTTCGCTATTCGTTCGCCAACCGAGCCCCGGAGTTTCGCACTGTTTTCGTCGTCATTCTTCTTCTTAACAGCTTAGCGGACCACTTAGGTCCATAATTCGTTGCCACCATTATTTCATTCCACCGATCCCTGTCATTCGCCTCCTCTATTTGCACATTTTCACGGATCGTTATTAAATCTTTTTTTTTACTACGTCCTTTCACCTGGTTCGGGGTCTTCCTATAGGCTTTTTCCTACCACACTTTTTCCTTCTGTAACTCGTTTTATAGTTTTTCCATCTGCCCTCCAAACATGTCCAGCCCGTTCTAACCTCTTGCTTCTGCTATACGATAGCGTATTTGGCCTTCCGTACAAATTCTGTAAGTCATTATTATATGTCTTCTTTCGTACGTTCTTGTTCCCATATTATAAACCGGGCCGAATATTTTTCGTCGTCATTACGCGGTTTTTTTTTTTGTATTTCCTCGTCGTCGAGTGTACACGGAATTAACGAGTTTTTTAGCGTTATTACTTTTTTTTTTTTTTTTTCTAGAATAAATCGAGTTATTATTTAAAAACATTTTTTTTTTTTTTACGAATGAAAAATAAAACGCGTGTAAATTATGTATAAACGTCGAAACAGCGAACTTCGGCGCGGCGTAGTGTGTTCGCGTATACGTGTGTGTGTGTGTGTGTGAGGCATCGCGCCCGGTCCGGAGCAACAAGTGTGATAAAACCGCGCGTTGTACCGCCGCCACACAATCGGAAAACCGCTAAAACTTCCGCGAGCAGCAGATGGCGGCGGGAGGGGATATTGTGGAAAAAAACAAAAACGTTTATTTATTTTTTAAATTTTCAATAGGATTTTTGAAAAATTAAACGTACCGTATTGCTTTTGATCGCGGTCCCTTAAGGACGTTACGCGCGCGTGATTCGCGAATTAATATAAATTGTAATTCAGATGAGGTTCGCCCAGACATTTTATATAGGAGTGACCCACTTCTAACAATTTTCACATTTAGGTGACGCAATCGAAACAATTTTTTTTTTCTCAATAATTAACGGTAATATTTTAATGAAAATAAAAATAATTTATATATTATAGCGTTATAATATACGCATAGGTGTAACTAGGGGGAGCAGGGGGCTTAGCCCCCCAAAAAGGCAACTAGACTACATTAAAAATGTACAGTATTTTCTATAAATTTATTTATATTTTTTAATATTCCTATTCATAGTTATTGGGTAATTGAAAGTTGATGACCTTTTTTTTTTTTTGCTTATTAATTTTTAGCCCCCTAAAATTTAGTGCTAGTTACGCCTATGAATATATGTCGTATAAAGTATAATTTTGATTTGGTAAACAAAAAACGCTACCGAAAATCCAACTTCGCGAGATTATACGAACGCGTTTATGCGGCTTTATAGCAGAAAGCGTTAAAGGTATTTCGAATGAAGAATAACTAGAATTCCATTAATATTATTTTAAACTCATTTCTGTTGGATTGTCTTT